>LPNX010257382.1:151555-255832 GCA_001517045.1 Pseudotsuga menziesii | reverse complement strand
CCCCCCCAAAAGTAATGATAAATGAACTATTGAACTATTGGTGGTGATTCTCTTAAAGCCACCCCAAAACTCATAATAATTTGACTTTTGGGGGCGGTTATTTGAAAGTCGCCCCCAAATGGCATGATAATTGGGATTTTGGGGGCAGTTGTGATAAATCCATGCTCAAAAGTCCAATTGTCATGAATTGTTTTGTGGGGGGTGGGGAGTTTAATCGAACTTTTTAAGCCGATTTTTAAAAAACCTCCTTTAAAAGTAATGAGAGTTTGGAATTTTGGGGGTGGTGGTTATATCATATTTGAAAATCCCACAACATATCCCATGCATAGGAAATATTTGGCATGTGATTTAAATATGGTATCACATTTGAAGGTTTAGTACACCAAGGATGGTTCTCATAACCCAATTCATGTTAGAGGGTGAAGATCCAGAGTTATAGTCTATAACATGCAACTTTTGGGTTCTACATAGTCCATCCATGAGGCCCTCATCCACCTTTTTCATGTCATAGGGATATGGTGGCTATTTTTAGATTAATCACATTATGGATTATTCTTGGTCACTAATCCTTCATTTGATAACAAAACCGATGTTGTTGGGATAGAACGTTTGCCTATGGTGCTCATGTTCTTTGCATAGTAACCCACATCATTGCATAGGGCCTGTGTAGGGAATCCTTTGCTTACATGTGAGATATGGCCAACAAGTTGAGGAGGGTACATTAGGGATGGAACTTAAGGACCACTCCATGGTATATTGAAAAATATAGGACCAACTTACACTGTAGCATTTTACTATGGAGAGATGTTACATGTGTGTGGTCCCAAACCACCATATTGGCCCTCCATAGGAAATATTTGGCTTGGACATGGGATATGGTGCTAGTTTTGAAGTTAATTAAAACAAAATATGTGGTTTTTATTTGTCGTGATGTGGTTCAATGCAAAAATGTATGGTATGATACCATAATGTTTGTCTATGCTACTCATGAGATCACATCATTGTATCCCTTAGACACCACAAAAGGTCCTGTAAAGGGAATCATTGTCATGTGATCAAGATATGATGGCCATTTTGAGTTTAGTACATTAAGTACGGTTATAATAAGTTTAGACACAGTCCAAGGTCAAAATAGATAGTTTGAAGCCATAGTGCTTTTTCCTTTGGGACTCATAGACTATGTGTGGGCCCCATGCCATCAAATCAGCCTTTCCATATGGAATTATTGGCCTACAACAAGTTATGGTGTCCATTTCAATATTTTTGACACCCTTCCTCCTAAGTTAGGTTCAAATATTCCATCCTTACATTACTCTTCAAGCATACCCATAGTAATCAAAGGCCAAACATAATGGTAATGTGGAGTCCAAAGTGACCAATGGGGTGAATACAACAAATCCACAAGGTAACACATGGTAAAAGGACAAAAGGTTCAAAATATTTGGACTAACATCGTAATATTGCAAACATTTGGACTAATCACATGAAAGATGGAAAAGTGTGTCAACAAAATTGTATAATTAAAAAGACACCGATTGTGAAGTCACCTACTAAGTTGCTATTCATAGGAACTATAGACAAAATTATTCATAAACTAATTTAATTTCATATATGATAGATACCACCTCAGAATCATGTATGGTAGATATCACCTTGAAACACCCCCATTTCTCAACAAGATCCTCATGTGACCCTAAACACTGACTGCATGATGACATCATTCCCATCCCCATAGTCCATTATATTTATTTTGTTTCACTCCCTAAAGCTATAAGTTCTCACCCAATGATATCTATATATTTATAACAACCTCTCTCTTTCCCTTCACCTCCCTCAATATTACCATGTCTTGGTAATGATGATCCTAAACCTTAGGTAGGATGTTAATTTGGAATGTTAAGTACCATGTGGATTGGTGTGAAGGGGTCTACCAAGGGATTAGGAAACAAATGTTATTATGTGAATGTTGATGATTTGAGTGTGGTGCTGGGTATCTAGTGTTCAAAATTTTCATCATCCAATCGTGTAAGTATTACATTTCAAAATTGAAGTGTGTAATGTTTGCAATGGGTTTAAGGGATAGAATTTTTAAGGGTTGCATTCAACCATAGTTGCTATAAAAAAGCATTAGTTATACCAAGTTCTAGAATGTATACACATACTTCATCATTTTGCATGCACATACCTTCAAAACATGTGTTTATGCACCTTTGTAGTGTATGAAAAAGAGTGCCAAATGTCACTAAAGATGTCATGAAAGTGTAAACCATGCAAAATATTTATAAGCATTTGTAACCTCTCAAATTTTTGAAGATCCAAATATTTACATTTGACATATATACAATGGGAATTAGTCTCTATCATCAAGATTTTCCTTCAAAAATAAAAATCTTAACAATCCTTGAACCTTTGACCAACCCCAAAGGACAAATCTAAATATATAATAGCTTATGAAATAGCATACATTAATATGAGACTCGACATACCTGTTGACAATTTTCTGGTTGGATTTCACCATTGAGGTCGATGTTGTGGGTGGAACACCATAAGAACCTTGTAATGTTGTATTTAAGAGTGTATATGTCATAATATACACCATCAAGGTGCAACAAGTCGAAAACTATATAACCTAACATACACTCTCTTTAAATGTTGCATTGAGAGTATAATATTGTTTTCCCTCATGAAAACTAGCATCCATGATTTGCACAATGTTGGGAACATAAGTTTTTTTTTGTTGGTTAATATTATAAATTTAAATCCTCATCTAGACCACCATTCAACTTAGATGTATATTTTATTTTGTTTCAATTGAATATATGTAGCATATTCAAGGTTTGTCCCATTACTATATTTCATGGGACCTTAATATGTCATACAGATTGTTTATGAGATTTTAATGCAAAGTCATGAAAAAAGAGAAATTAATTTGAAGATGAAGAATAAAAAAATCCTTGTTTTTCACTTTGAACAATCCAATTATCTTCTGGGATAAAAAAACTTGTTCCATGCTACTATAACTATTTAATGGGCCATTAGAGATATCATTGTGACCACAATTAAAATATCTAAAGTTGTCCCCATACTTCATGGGGACAAAGTTGAGACATTAGTTAGTTGGTTTAAATGGGTCTTGTGCCACTCACATCAAGCACTAACAACCCATATATACCACATAACCCTCATACCTTTCTCTATTGGAATTCCTCTTCCAACCAATTATCTATCTTTTAAAACAAATAGAGCATGTCAACACCATCATTGAACTCTAATTAATCCTAGTTGATAATATTAATGCTCGCGACATTTTCATACCTAAGGTAATTAAGAATCTATCTCTATTGTTCTAGTTGCACCTTTAGTCATCTCGAATATGGCCATAACATGGACCTCGAAAACCATCCTGGCCATGCCCTTCCTCAAAACAATGAACATATCTCACATGTAGGTTAAGATTCCCCATGTAGGCCTTGTGTTATAATCTAGGACTCTATTCATGGGCCATGAGCCCCAAGGTAATTCATATGGCCTTGTACCCTAAATTTAGACCTTGGTCCATGGTCTAGTCCATAGAAATCATCTCTAGTGTTAAAAATATTTAAATAGAGACCATATCTTTCTTTTAGGCCAAATGCAAATGTTATGGTATAAGGCTATGTCTTTTGACATTGCCATTATTTAAGTTACAATAAATATCCACGGTTAACCAAAATTCATAAAAAGACGTACTATATCTTTTTCACATGCGAATATTCCCTTTATAGGGATTTGTGGTGGCCTAAGGCCCCACACATAGTTCATGAGCGCTAAGGAAAAATATATTGACCCAACAACTCTTTTCGCATCAAATCATGGCCTAGGGACTGAAAGCCATACTTGGTGTGCCAAACCTCAAAATGGCCGACATATCTTACTCATTGGCTAAATATTATCTATGTAGTATATAGGGCCTTTGAGGTGGTATATGGCATCACACATGACCCATGAGCCCCTTACCCTTAGATGTTATGTTTTGACTTGATAATATGGCCCAATCAATTATAATCATTCTTGGTCGCAAAGGCTTGAAATTGCCATTTCTTGCTTGTAAGACAAATATTTCCCACATAGAGATGACATTATAGACTAGGGCCCCATGTGCGGGCCCTGATCCCTTGAGGAAAATGTTATGTCCTGGGACTTTGTATGTTTATCCTAGAACATGGACTAGTCCATGTGAGCCATTGTTAGTGTGCCAAACTTGAAACAAACACTATATTCCACTTACATGATAAATATTCCCTTTATAGTTGATATTGTGTGGTGGACATAGGCCTATTAATGTCGCATGATCCCTAGAGACAAAATGGATTAAGCTAAGGTTGACGCAGAAAATTTCTCCTTACTTACATGGCATATTTGGATGTGTGAGGTTTTGAGTTTAATCAATGTGTCCTCCCACCTTGTAAATGGTCAGTTTTTGCCTTGTGTTTGTCCCTTTTCCTTAACACATTAATCACATATTACATTCTTTTACTCCCTCAAATTCCTCACTAGTCATGTCTTAGACAAATGAAGGTCAATGTTCAAATTATGATGATAATCTTAAACGGTACCATGATGGAATTCCCTCACCTTTTGGAAATTTTTTTTGGTAATTGTAACTGGTATGTCAAATCCACTCTAAGTATCTATTAGGTCCACATAAAGAAACAATAAGACCAATGCAAGAACATGTCTCCATTATTCAAATGATGCATATCTCCATTATAAATCTTTACAAGATGATTGAACACACATGCACAATATCATGGGAAACCTTGGTTTAGCTAATTATCCCCTGGGATTAAATGGCCCCTACTTACCCATAATTGAATTGGTGTATGTTTCTAGTCTAAGGGGTAAGTAACACTACATGATGGGAAATGAAAACATCTAGACCTTAAAAACACAAAGATGGCCAGAAGGACTAATACAACAAAGTTGTAACCTACACACTTTAAAGTTCTTCCCTCAAGGGAACACCAATATATTTAATGAAAACATTAAAATTCATGCACATTGAGTTGTTATTGCTGTGGGTGTTATGGGATGTGGTTGTTGTTGTCATATTTCAAGGGTTGTTTAGGCATAGCCATTTTCATGTTGGGGTGAATATCTATGTTTCTCTTCCTGGAATTTATGGTCAATTGGGGTTCACCTACTCACAATTCCCTCATAGTTTCCAGTGGTACGGGGAGTACTATGTGAGTGGAAACAATTCACAAGCACAACCATGGTGGAGCAAAACCATCTCAGGAAGAAGCGGGTGCTCTCACTAGACAATGTTGAAGAAGACAAAGAGGAAGAGAAGCAGCGATGAGCAATCCCCTCACTTTAGTACTTAACCTCTTCTGGCATGAGATTGAATTAGTAAATTTATTTTATATATTATGGCCTAGGTTAGTGCTAGAGGAGATGGCATTCTTGCAAAAGAAGCGAGAGCACAAGGAGGGAATAGATGCAAATGAGACCAGCGAGGAAGCAATCACTAAAATCCGTGATAACAATAATAACAACAATAACAATAATAATAAGGTGGAAGGAAAAGGGGGAAAAGGAGGAGATCATTCTACAGGAAACCTTCTCTTAGGAAATGAGGGTTACAACTGAAGACCCTAACATGTATTTCTTCATATTTAATCCCTAGGTTCACTGTTGCTTACATTCGTATTTATTTGCATTAATACCACTTCTTTTACATAGGCTCAAATATGTGGACCGGAAGCTCGAGTAGAAAAGGGGAAAACAAATTGGAAAACCCAACGAGGAGATCAATCCTCAAGAGGACCAAATAATTATAGCATTTTTCAATCCTATCTACTAGACATTGAAATAACACTGAAGTTGGTAAACAATGCATCGTTCATTGGGTAACTCCTAGGTCTAACAGAACTTGGATGTGTAGAGAACATCAAGAGGGAGTCTTATCATAAATGGTATTGATCACTCCTTTTTGAACCAACATGTCACTAGTTTCCTTCTCCATATTTTTACTTGGGGGTGAGGAAAAACATGATGCCACCTGACCTACCAAACATTCAACAAGCCAAAAGGGAAAGAACGAACAACCTTGCAGATTGAAGTTACACCTCACAAATTGGGATTACACAGCTTCTTTTCCTTCTACTAATATGTATTGTTACATCCTTCCAAATTATTCTCCCTTATCTACTTATTTTTATCAAGGAGGACACTCCTTACTAGAAAAAACATATAGCACTTGAAGGATGAAGCTATATCATTCAAATCTAGGGAAAAGCTAATTACTACATTTTTCAATCCTTGGCTAGTTCTCTTCATTCACCAAAGAACCAAACTTCAACATACCAAATTGCCTCATTCATATAGGCACATGGAATTGTGCACCCACTTAATATTTTGGTGAATATACATTAGGGATTCTATCTAGGGCATGTGTAGGGAATTTTCCTCTAGGCAATAATTTGTGTGCATTTGCAACGTTTGATTTTCATCAAGGGAAAATTTTTCTGTGTAATTTTGTTGTATCAACAAGGCATGGTCTTTCTATTCTTTTTCCATTCTATTTATTTATTATGTTTGGTGAAAAAGTACAAGGGTATTTGTTGTTAGCTTGGAATGTTGCAAACAAGGGGCCATGCCATCTCTTCTATCAAATTTACCCAAGACTTGAAATTGTTCTTGATTGCTTTGATGTTGAGCATGTCCATACAATATATAAAATGGGTTGTTTTTGTGGCAGCTACTCTAACTTACGTCTAGACTGCAGCTCTCCAATTCTTGTTGGTTAGAGAAATACTAGACAAAAAGAGGGACCAAATATGGGGAAACATGGGGTTGAACATGATAACCATGACATAAACATCCAAAAAAAACACTTACAAAACCCTGTTGTTTCTTTTGACAATCCTTTCTCAGTTGGCCTTAGTCAATAGAAGCTATGGCAATATTGTGAACTTTAGGAAATTGATGTTTTTGATGTAATTATTGGGAGAAAGATCAAGAATTATGTGTGTGAGGCTCCTAAATTGATAGGTTCATGCCATAGTTTCTACAAAACATGTTTACTAGTTTCTTCATTCCCTCGTCCTCTAGCGACATTTGCAGTCAGGACTGGCCTCCACTCAACAGATCACTTCCTTCTTTCGAGTACTCCCCTCCTATAGGGGCTTCTAGATATTGATAAAGGATGAAACTGCTTCTGACCATAGACCACCTCTACATCCTCCCGACCTCGTCGATGTTTCTAGTCTTGACCCCATCCCAACATTCAGTTATATGCATCCAAATCAAAACAATAGGCTCCCCACTCCCGACGTCGACACACTACCCATTATAGCTCCCCTTCTAGTTCTTATAGTTCTTTCAGACATATTAAAATTTCAAGTTTTCCTCATTCGTATTCAGATATTAGGAGAGACACTTTCAGTGTGTGCCATGACATACTCGTTATTTTTGGATCATAGATCCTAGATCCACTCTCCTTGTATATTTCTTTCCCTATTTAGACCACGCGTTGTGACCTAGGAGTTGACATATAGCCCTTAATACATAAATGAAATATTGTTGATGATGACTTTAATGTACAACATGGGCCAACGCAGATGCATTAGCCCTCTATGTTAGGAGCTGACAAGGCCAAAATTACATGATGGGATAGTTGCAAGACCCGTCGATGAATAGAGTGAGAGAGGGTCCATCTTGTAAAGAATAAACCTTATATTGTTCTTCACCTTCCCTATATCCAATAACTGATAGGGAGGTTTACTACTAGTGTGATGCCCTCTTGGATGATATGTCTTCTTCTTGATTGTGTTCTCTCTTGACATGACAAAAATAGATAGATTGTAATTCATATTTTGACTCCATCATTCTCTAAATACTCCCCAAGAGGTTCTAATTCCATGAAGTGATAGATTTTTCTATATTGAATACAACCTAGTTTTTTTCTCTGAACATTTGAAGGTATCTAACACATTGCTCCAATACAGTAAACATCAATATTGTTGCAAAAATAAACTCTACTATGTTTTTCATAATAACATCAAAACTAAATTAAAAAATAATTTATATGAACTTAATAAAAGTAGAAGTGTTTCTACCCACTAACACATATATTATATCACTAACACCTAAATTACATAAGATAACACCACCAAGGAAACCAAAAGGTTTGTCCTTTCCCACCACTAAATTTGAAACTGCACTTACATTCTCATGGTTCTTTACTTGACCATAGTACCTTAAATATATATTATTATTATTATATATATATAAACTAAACCAACAAAAGACATATATGTGTGTGTGTGTAATACACACATAAAACAAACCATCAAAATAAAAAAGCAAAAATATGCATTTTAGAAGCCATAAATTTCTAGGATAAGGGTTTTAGCACCACAAAATTTTAGCATGTTTCATTTTTGACATTGAAGACAAGTTATGGCACATGAATGGGGGGCTTTTATCCCTCCTTCTAACCACTACATGTGGAACAAAGAGCGAAGAGGTCCAAGAGAGGCAAGAACGGGATATGCAAAATCTTCTATTGCAGAGGTGTGCTTATGCATTGACAATATATACCAATGAATCTTTCGTGTGTGCTCTTCTTCATTTCCTGAACGAACCTATTATCCTGTTCAGTGAGAGGGAGATGGAGAGATGAGATTGGCTCAGAGCACTCATGGCAAAGCTTTATGAGGAGGGACAAATGGAGAAGCCCATGAAGGTTCAGGAAAAAGAAGCAACAACTGCCAATGTTGATGTTGAAGAGGTTCAAGAAATGGAAGGGTCTCATATTTATCCTTACTAAAGGATCTCATGGATGCTACAAGTTCGGACTGCAATTATGAAATTCTCACTCCCTCGGGTAGCATCGAGGTTACAAAGAGCCAGAAGAAAGAGAGCGGATCGTGATGAGGACAAGGATGAAAAGTTGAATTGCATGTTACAACAGACAACCCATATTACTATGGATTGTAGAGAAATTGGATATGACCGACCTCTTCCTGGATGTGCATTTTCTTCATATGGAACTTTGCTAGCAACAAGGTACCGATTTCTTATTTTTGGGGTTGAAAATGCAGTATATATCACATTAAATATCAGTTTGTATGTACATCAAGAGTATAGGTTATATGTAGAGTATTGTTGAAAGATAGACTTTCACATCACATTCAAGCATACATTACGCTCATATACAGACATCAAAGACAAGTATTTGGGAAGGGACATCCAATCTGCCTTTGTATTACCTTTGATAACTATTTATACGTTATGAGAGAGGTTGGAGTGGTTGTACTTGCTCCAACTACTCATTTGTTAATATCTCTTTAAACTATATAATTATACAAGTATGATGATATTTAGGAGGTCAAGTGGCCCCCTCTACATCCCCCCCAGAAACAAAACGTTTCTTCATCCCGAAGAGAACAAATAAATATGCATCAACATCTTAGGTCTCTGCTACTGCTGAAGTAGTCCTCACCGTGCATAAACCATGCATAACGGTCTACATAGGTAACTTAGCTGCAACAACCGCCATCTTGATAGGAGAACACACATGCACAAGGCTCTACTATGACTGGTTACTCTTCAGCATCCATCTTCAATATGGTAGTATTCCATTGAAGTCTCATCCTCTCACACGATGTTCAACCATCTGCAATGAGGTATTTTGGTTTAAAGTCTCACCCTGGCTCATTTGATCGACATCTCCATCAGTTCAGGCATGCAGGGCCTTTCGGCTCTTCGACTTTCTATGCCATTTCTCTGTCTTCTAGCTTTCTAAGGTCACAACCGAGGAACAATTTCAACATTTTGATACTGAGCGATTTAATAACATTGTCATCATGTCTCATTGGAGTGCTTTGTTGTGTAGTGTTTGATATCTTCTTGAATGCCATCATCGTCATCTTCTTCTACCGTGAGAGTTTAAATTTCCTACAAGCTTGTATGTTTCCTACTCATGTGCATGGTCTTGGTCATGATCAACTACTTGTACTTTGATTGACTTAACATGACTCGACTTACAATGGTTGAAAAGAGACCAACTTGATTTACATAAAATGGAGGAGATCACTTTCCTCACAAGAGACTCGCGTTTAACCCCCTCTTGACTTCAAAATCTTTAAAGAAGAGTCACATCACTATAATGACCAAGTCATCCCAATTACATGTTTTTTTTTAAATACATAAAATTTAATCAACCCGACAATACATGACAAGTAATCGACCTTGACTAGAATGAGCATATCTACCAAACATAAAAAAATCACTAATCACATTGACCAAATAACATTTACCCCCAAGTTACAAATGAATTATTATACATTGAACAAATTGAAGACTTGACCAAATAACATTTACCCCCAAGTTACAAATGAATTATTATACATTGAACAAATTGAAGAAACGACCAACCTGACATGCTTTTCATTTTACACAACCGATATGCTTGTAAAGACTCAACCGACATGTTTGTAGAAAACTTAACTGATATTATTCAACCAACATGCTCCTACCGACGTGAATCAACCGACATGCTTCAATTGCATAGTAATTTGTTGACAGTCTACAAAACCTTGGTTGACAAGTATTGTAATTAAGCAATAGTAATCATCAACGAAATTTATTATGTCAATGGTTAGACTTCAATACCTCAAATTTATAACCAAGTGAATGAATTAGTAGCAACCCTTTGAAGAGGTGCTTTGGAAGAAACAGCATGAGTCGTTGGTCGTTGGTCGATGGTTCATGTCTATTCTTCTGGTTGTATATTGGTTAATTATGATATCGCCAACATTACCATTGCCATTGTCGAACTATCCTTCATTGAACCATCGGTTTCCAGAATTGATCAAAATTTATATTCACAACATGCATATCCATTAAAATGTCGATTTATTGGAGTAACTGGTACCTTCAGTCATTTAGCAGGTGAATCAGTATTTAAGTAGACTAGAAAAAGGTTTTGTTCAATTTCAAATCGCAAGCAGCATATGTTTGATACTCGACGAGTTTGTCTACACCAGTACCTTAGCCAACAAGTCACACCAACTCGACCGACTTCATTGGCAGGCCTTCGACTAATGTTGTCGACCAATATTCAATGAGCACTGAGCTTAATGGACTGACAACCCAAAAACATTATTTAATTGACAGTATTAGTCAAATTCCATACATAGAAACTCCACATTATCAATATACCGATGGTCTACAAAGGTTTCTCCTTTCTCTTTGTATATGTTTTCTTCCCAGCGATCGTGAAATTAGGTATTCTGCAAACTTATCTGACTACTAGTTAACTATGGATATTATTGAAATTAGGTCGCTCCATGAAGCAAAGAAAACTATCACCTCTTCTTGTGTGTGTGCTGCATTGATTTGTGGTGTATCACTCAAAAAGAAGCCTTAGTCAATGCTAAAGAAAAGCATTGCACATAGATAATGCAATATTGTTGTACACTGACTACCCAAACACATACTTTTCGATGGATAGTAGCAATCCAACCGGAAAACACGACAGGTCAAATGATACTCTTCTTACATTTTTATTAAATGGCTTAAGAGGACTCCATTTTCATTACAATAACCTGTCGACTTATACACATGATGGAAATGAACTGCTAACAGAGTTTAAAATATAGAATGTATATATCCAAGAGTCTTCTACGACATGTGACAACAACACCAGGAAAAATAAATGTTCATATTTTTACCACTTTAAATGCTTGTGGTAGTCACTTCAGTAGTGTCGTCTTAAAAAATCGCAATTTCCTCAATCTTTCACACAACATCAATAGTAGGATGTGTTTTCACCATATCTCCGTAGTTAGATTTACGAACACTTATTTTTTGATAGTAGTAGGTGAACACACAGGAATTATTTTCTTGATATGTACAACATCATTCCTGAGGCAGATATAGGCTCATACTTCCACAATATTGCAAACTGTGGAAATATTTCGACGAAGCAATCTTGTAGCAGTCCATCGTTTCACAATAATTTGAAATTATAGCCTCTAAAAGTTGATATCACTTGTTCTTCCATGTTTAGGTAAAGAGGATGGATCCTATTAGAGCTTCAGTCATTTCGAACCATCAATATTATACCTTCAATCATGTCGAACCATCACATAGATGTAATAAAAGGTGTATCAAGGGCTCACTCTTCTCCCATCGATTCGCCAACATAGAGAGATGTCGATTTGCGGACATAGTGACCGAAAGGGAGCCTCCAAATAGTGTGAATGAGTCCAAGCGTTCTCTCTCCAAGGGATCAATGGCTCGCTCCTCAAGATGATGGCCTAGGAATAATCACTTTTGTTTGTGTATATACTCACTCTTCTTCGGAGGAGTTCGATTCCCAGCTTCTCTCTTCATCCCCATGAGCAGAGATTGAAATGGTCTTCGAATCATCCATTAGTGGCTTTGTGACCTCAAATGGAATTCATCAATAACTGAGTCAACATAATAGTTCTGATGGGCGATATTCTGCCTTGTATCTCAATTTTGGACAAGCATCAATGTAATCCAATAAATAATAGTATTTCATGAAAGGCCATTACTATTTTTGTATCATCTTCATCCCCAATATTTCCTGTATAGTTGTGTACTTCCCCAGCGATAAAAAAAACATATTTTAGATCATAAAACAGGTAATGGCTCGACACACATTTGGGCATTATATCGATTACACCAAGAGAAACCATGCGAGTGGATCATCAATAATGATATAAATAAATAAATAAAATAAGATACCTCAATCGATTGCCTTCCACTGATAGAAGTTAAATGAGAAAGAATGATTAATGATGAATTGTTGAATGACCGTCATTCCCTCGACCAAGTAGTTGCTCCGTTGATAGCTATACTCTGTCAATCATTCTCTGACTTCTTACAGGATTATATGAGTCTGGTATTTGATTTTGGGTAGTGTATCATTCACAAGCACACCAGCAGTCTTTTTAATCTTCTCCTTGCAGGTCTCCTTCACGTCTTACAGCTTCCTTCAGGTTTGAGCCACCCCACTCGCTGTTGTTGTCACCTAGTCGAGTGAAGAACGCAACGGATCCAGATGTTGAAATATAGGCTTTCACATCACATTCAAGCATACATTACGCTCATACATAGCCATCAAATACAAGTATTTGGGAAGGGACGTCCAATCCGCCTTTGTATTATCTTTGATAACTATTTATACATTATGAGAGAGGTTGGAGTGGTTGTACCCTATCCAACTACTCATTTGTTAATATCTCTTTAAACTATATAATTATACAAGTATGATGATATTTAGGAGGTCAAGTGGCCCCTCTACAAGTATCTACATCTTTTATGAAAATAGATGAGAGCAAGCGCAATGGGTATAGAGCGAAGGACCTTGCATCAACAAATCAAAATTCTGCACATAATTATGATCCTACATGTGGCCCATGTGGGTTTGTCTCTCACCTATTTTCTAGTTTAGGAACTGGCTCTACCCCGAAGGACTATGTATCAATAGTTTTAAGTTCTGTACAAAATTCTAATGTTGATGGAACTGCCTCTAGCCCATGTGGGTCTAGCTCTTTTCCATTTTTTGGGTTCACAAACTGAGCATTCTCCAGCTAGGTTGCCCCTTCAATTAGCTTGGGATTCAGGAAGGATAAGTTTCTAAGTTGGATGGAATAACATTGATATTCCCACTAAAGGAAACTCGACAATCGGTGCACTATCCACAACATTAGGAATCCAAGAAACAAAATCAATGGAATTTCAGGAGAACCCTCATGGAGTGAGAGAAAGCAAAGGGATATCAGGCGGTGCAAGTTAAGGGGTAGAGGCATGTTCAAGAAAATTTCCATAAGAGCCATCTAGGCTTGCAAGCTTATATCCCTCTTGTTTCGATAACAAATAGAAACAAAGGGTTGAGGGTTCCAATCCTGTTGTGATGAATAAGGGTTTACAAACTAGTTCAAATTATCAGAGTAACAGAGGAAACCGAGAAGAAAATTTTGATATACGCAAAGAAGGTAGAGGAAGCCACAGGGGAGGCTCTGGATATCAAAGAGAAGAAAATGATAGGAGATCATGGAACAAAGGAGGTTGGGATAGAAGCAGAGGAGGAAGAGGAAGCAGAGGAAGATACGACTCTCAAAGAGGTGAAAGTGATCGAATTGATGCTCTGGGTCGATTGATGTAAGGACTTTTCTTTCTTAAATAAACCTTTTTTTCTTGGTTCATGTTTAATATATGTGTTTTGTGATTCTTTGGTCTTTTGTTTTGAATTCAACAACAAATCTTATTTAGAAATGCTTCCCAAATTTGGGATGTTTATGGAATTTTTTTTGCTCATACGATGTAATAATTATGGTACTAATGTATGTGATAGACCTGTATACACAGAACTACATTTGTTTGAAAAGTAAGAATGTTAAAATTATAATATTTTACAGAATATTATTTCCAAATTGAAGAAAAATAAAATATAGGGTTTCACATTTTAGTCAAATGAGTGGATTTTGTTTATGTAACTTGTGTTTCCACGTATTTGTTCACCATTTTCTTTGGTACCCTTAGTTAATTACCTCTTAAAGAGGATTGAACAATTTGAACCTGATGTGTTGGTGTTAGATTTAGAGGCTCCAAGGTATGACTATATCTTTTGTGTCCACAAGATATTGGGGAGGTCGGCACTTCAGGAACATTAAGTAAACAAGTATCATAAAAAATTTGGCACAAACTTGCATAACTTGTGTGAAGTGTTCCCAAGTGTTGATGTTGTCCTTGGCCTTTTGTTTGGTATTTTTGATGTCTTAAAGAACAACATTAATTGCGCCTTTATAAGAATTGGGTGATTGCAAGAACTGAGTAATGGCGTGGTTGTTCTTCAAAAGAAGAAGTTTGTTGCCATTCATGATCTTAGGGTCTTCAAGTGGCTGAGCAAGAATATGTTATTCATAGATCCCTTCCTTTTACTATATAATATGTCCATTGAGTTGTGTGTGATGAATATCCAAGGTATGTTGAAGCAATGCCTTATGTCCATTGGTCTTTTTCAAAAAATCATCAAAGTATTCTAAATATTTTTTTTTTTCATTTTCAACTTCCTTAATCTATGTACGACAATTCACTTGACAAGTACTGGAACGAGGTTAACATTCTTTGCAATAATTATCTGTTGTTGGAAAAACAACATGAAATGACTGAGGTACTTATGCTCCTCTTGTAATTTTAAGATGATTCTCTACATTGCCGACTTCGGCAAAGACTGTTGGAAAAGAATTGTCATTGTTAATCAAAGAGTCCACAATAATAAAAATTTGTATGATAGGATTGATGCATTTGTATGGTAGTTGTATGATAGGATTGAGGCTATGCCTATTCTTGAGCTATAAGTTGATTCGCTTTGTGTATTATTTTTCCATATATAGTTTCCTTCTGCATTCATGTTGTTTGGTTGAAGCACAGCTTCTCCATTTGGAATATTTGATGGGATCAATGTATATGAACTGGAAACAATTTGACTTGACTCAATTATAATGGCATGGAAACTGATTGCATGAGTTGACTAAGGGTTAACAATAGTGTTTGACATGATCTCCTTGAAATGTTAAAACTCCTGTCAAAGAGTTTGTGATTTCCTAACATTTTTCTCGATTAGCCCAGACTTAGGTTGACCAACCAGCTTGCGGAGCCAAAGGGTATTACCATGAATTTGTGCTTAAGATTGAGATATTCATGTCTTCACTAAATTAACAACTTCATCACTATAGTGCTATTTTTCATCTTCTGTGCTTTCCCATCTAAGATTTCATCATACGAAGTCAATTAATTGACTTCACCTATTTTAACTCTTAATGATGTTGATTTGTTTATAACTTTATGGAGGTTCATGTAGCCATATGTTATGTCATGCAATATTGATTTTCTTGGTCAAATGTGATTTTCCTGGCATATTAAAAAAATATACTATTTTCATGCACTAAAATTGAAAAAAGGGGGATCTTGTTGTCGTTATCAAATGAAACTCCTTTGTTTCCATAGTTAGACACTATTGTTACCCTCATGTTTGTCTATATAGAGATTCATTCCCTCTATCAATAGAATTTCTTTGACTTGACTATACCATGTGAAGACCTGGGTCAGTTATGGATATAACTAGTTTCATTGTGAAATTTTTGGCTTAACTGTTCCATGGGAGGAGGGGTTTAAACCAACCAAGGTTGACGAACTGCAAACACACATCAAGATATTGAGTTTGCCAAAAATCATTTTAGTTATAATTAGACAAATATGAGGATGTAATGAGAGGTTTAAACCAACCAAGGTTAACAAACTGCAAACACGCATTACAATATTGAGTTTGTCAAAATCATTGTTGTTAGAATTAAACAACAATTTTAGGAGTTCACTTTTTCAAATACATTACAAAATTGGAGGGTTCTAACCATTGGTCCCAATTGGTACAACTCTATTGATTGTGATCTTCCTTGTTCTTAAAACAAGGAAAACAAAGACACCAAATATGTCAAACGGATCCACACATTGAACAACAAGTTCATAGTAACAACCCGATTATCATCATATTTGCATAAGTTTTAGGTTGGTGACAAGGTATGGTTTCACTTGTATAAAGAATATCTCATAAGACCCCATATAAAGTTCAAGTGGATTTGATGTCACCCTTATAAAATCTACAAGGATATGGGTGATCATAATTTTAAATTCAATCTCCCACCTTTTCCCAAATTGCATGTTGTCCTTAATGTGGATTTGCTTAAACCATACTTTCCACCTATTTTGGACACCTTAGAGATAAAAAAGCACTTGGTCACTATAGATATCAACCCTTAATAAATTGAGAAAACCATAGTGGCCTAGGTCATGGACATCAAGTTAAGAGTGGCAGGTGTGAGGGGTTCTCTCAAGCCTCAATTGAAATCTTGAATCAAGCTATTCATGGGGACTATGAACAATGAAAAATAACCAATATGAGATAATAAAAAAACTTTTTCCTCCAAATTTTACTTCTACAATCCCACCAAATAAAGTGTATCATGATTTTTGGAGACTCCTTCATGTTCAGTCAAGCAAGGAACGAGATACCTAAGGAGGGAACAACATTGTCCATAACATTTTAACAAGTTCATGGATTTCTTGCCTCCTTGTATGAGGTTAATATATTCTATGTACAAAGGATAAACAATTCCATGGTAGATTTCATGGCTAACGAACTTGTTTATTTAGGAAAAGTGGTCCTAGTAAAAAATGGGAGACCCCCTAAGATATTTTGGATCCCCTAAGTCTCCTATCGTCACACATGTTATTCATTTCCTTAAGCATATGGTCTTTCCCCTAATAATGGAAGGTGGTAAAGGGAGTGAGATTAACAAGTGTAAAAATTGGGAGCATGAACACCTTGCATGTCATATCAACCAACATTAAGTGCAAGGGATAATTAACTCTCCCTTGTACCCATTGTTCCCTCACTCTTACACCTCTAGTCATCTCGAGCATGTTTCTATTCGTAGTGAAATTATTGCATCCCTCTTGTAGAGGTACATTAATCTAGAGGGGAGAAATTTCTAGTAAGATTCTTTTGGATGGTTGGCTCCAAGGATTCATGGAGTTTTTTTATTAGTGATGCTTTCTAGTAGAGGATTTGGATCCTCATCCCTCAGGAAATTATCAAATCACTTTTGATAGGGTTAAGTGGGCCTATTCTCCCTAGTCTATTCCACTCCATGTTCAGTGTTTTCATCCTTAAATTTTTTTTTGGTTTTTAGAGGGAATTCCACTAGGTGTTCTATTTGCTTTAGGTCGGGGATTTGTTTTCATTTGTAGAATACTTCTCAAACTTCCTTCAAGAAGAACTATGGTTAAGATTTGGAACACCACACCTATCTCTCTCACCTTGGAAGAAACTCAAGGGTCTATGTAAATAGGCCCTATTATGTCAGCCTGTATGGGAAACCCCTCTAGCTTAAGATGGCATAGTGGGAAAGGGAATGGAGAGATGAAAAATATATTGAGACAAATGACAGGGAATCTAGAAGGAATGAGGCAGTTCATTGAATACCTCAATATTTAATTGGAAAAACAAGAGGAATTGGAAGCTAAGCTCGATGATTAAATTTGGGATATTATAAGCTATCATGCAACTCTAAAAATATACTATAATATCATTTTGGAATTTTCCTGCAACCTTTAATCTATGATAGGGTACCCAAATATCACCACAATTTTAACGAAGGATAGGGCTATTGAAGAAAATACCATGCAACAAACTAAATTGGCATTGTTGGAATAACCAAATGCATATGAAGACTAAGGCCCTCATTGATATGACGTATATATGGAGGAATCCCACAATGGTCGTACATTTGGTCCTAGTTAACATTTTATTGATGTTTTTTAAGTGCATTTTGTTACTAGGATAGTATGCAAGCCAATATAGCTATAGGTATAATAGGAAATCCTTAGCCTCTACTTGCAATGTATGTGAATATGAAGAAGACGGTGTTTTGGAACAACTCATTGGAGTAATTTTGTTAAGTTTTTGGAACCATTTGCATTATTTATAGGTTGCTTGGTGTTCCAACAACCTCTCTGTCAATATAATAATATACTCATCTTTGTTAAAAATGAAAGACATATCAATGACATCGAGTTGAAGAGAACTCGTTATGAAATATACAAATCTTTCGGGTTGTCAAAGTAGAACAACTTTTTCACCATGACAAAGGTTCACTAGGAACCATATCCAACACAAGTTCTATCACCTGGTGTAAGAAATTAAAGCATTGAAGACAGTTGTTGCTTAAGGTGGAAGGGATTCACTAGGCGAATGTCCAAGGTCATCTAAAAATAATCCTTATAATGATCATTATTTAAGTTGTAGGTGCTAAATGTCCAACATATTTTTTGAGGTCTTCCCATATGTTTTTCAAAATTTGGGAACCTAAATAAGAGAATTTGGATCAATCTACAATTTATCTTTCAACGAGCTAAATAAGATCTAAAACTTAGTAATGAACCCAAAATATTATGGCCCAAATAATTCTCCCTTTTCTTCATAGATCACAATGTCATCTAGCTCAACACCGCACTCATCCCTACTTTGTATTAGGGTTAGGGTTCTTGCACATTATTATAAAATGTAGTTTCAACCTCTTGTATGATATTTTCATGAATGAGTGTCACTGACACATCTCTTATCAAATATATGCTACCGCTATTCCAACCATCATATATTACAATGTTTCTCACTACCATTTCATTAATATATATATATATATATATATATATATATTTAACTATACGTTTTGTTTCGCATACGTGTTAATGTATATTGCATTCCATTCTTAACATAATCTAGATCAAGGGCTTAAGAATGATTGTGAATGACTATATGATCATATTTGACTTCATTTTTGTAAAGTTTCATATTCAATTCTTCATAAGAAGGAAGGAAAGGAGATTTAATTGGTTAACCATTTCCCCAACCTACCCCACCATTAGAAAAGGATTCGAATAGAGTCAACCCCCCGGACCCCTAGTTCAATGGCGACTTGAGCCACACAATTTAAGCCATATCCATCTTCGATGCCTAATGAGTTCCAAGATGTGCCAAGATAAGGGTATTCGTTTGTTATTATTATTGTTAATATTCATACAAACACACACATGTTAGGTATACGAGGGAGGGGTTGTAGTCAAAGTAAGCAATCATAATTAGCATGTAACTAATTTTCCATTATGTTTTATTTACTTATTACAAGATAAACATATTTGTGTTAAAGTAAAGTTGTGGATTAATTTTCCAACAAGGTAATACACAAATTTGCAGACCCAATCTTTAAAATTATAGAAAGAGTCAAATAAGAGTTATGATATGCTAACATCCTTAACTAACTTTATAGTACCATATTTATTACATTCTAGATGACATGTAAAATGATTAACAAAATAGCCTACTAACATTTGTTTTCAAGGTAATTATCCTGATTCAAACGCTTGGTCACTTCCCCTCATTTTGAGAATGGTACCCAAGGTAAACCCTATCTTTTTCAAGGCATAAGGCCATACACAATATACTCATTATGAGTTCAACATGCCATTTAAGAGATTGGAACTTGAGTGGGGAGGATAACACTCCATCCAACAACCACTTTGGCTAGACCCATTTAACACCCTACTAAGAAAACATATTTGTAAGTCATGTATTAATGTTAAAGTTTAAGAAGGAGCATCCCATGGAGGCCCTTTCCACCAACCTTGGAGGCTTGGGCCTCCTCTCATTGATTAAATTTAAAATTTAATTCATGTCGTACTTTCTTCCTCCAATCCTCTCCACTACAATGGCCCTTATATCCCTTTAAAATTTGGATCCATCTCCTTCCATGTGAGGGTTTGTTTTTATTCAGCTCTTCCCAATAAAGCGTGCAAAGGAGTAACACACAAATATTTTAAGATTTGCAGAAGAGTAACACACAAAGAGTTTGGGATTGGCAGAAGGAAGTAGGCCAAGAAAGGAGGCTGAAAGGACTTGAGTGGACCCCTTGAAACCCTTTGGATGAATCCATCAAAAACCCTTGCAAGATGGTGCAATACGATCTAACATTGAATATTGCTCCCCATCTAGACCACCATCTGGTTTTCTCCCTTTTGGAGTTTCTGCGGGAAAAACAACTCTATCCAGATGAGAAAATTCTCAATTCTAAGATCGACCTACTGAGCAAGACCAACATGGTCGACTATGCTATGGACATCCATAAGATCCTCTACTGCACCAAAGAAGTCCCACAAGGTACTCAATGAACTATTCAATCCATCTCTCATTCTCTCCCTTAACCCCAATTGTTATTTATAAAGGCACTAAAACCCTAATGGAGGATTCAGGCGCAGAAATAATTGAGGAGAATTAATGTTTGGTTTAGTGCTAGTTTAAATATTTTTGTTCAATGAAGTATAGATGTATTTGTATTTCACAGAAGGGGTATGGTTATTTGCAACCACCAACTAGTGGTCTTGATTTAAAACCTATTAGATTCATTGGATGAATGCTTATAATATTAATCAATCACATGAACCTTTTAGAGTCATATATGAAAATATTTGGTCTTGATTTTGAGTTGGAGAAGATCATGCTCATTTAAACTCCATTCTTATTATGCATCCACATAATCACAGTTAGTTGGGAAGTATTCACAAGCTTTCTATGACTTTTCATTTCTCGTGGTTCTGTTGTTCATCGGTTCATGGTCCCCATGATCTAGATCCCAACATAACATTCACCTAAGGGGGTGTGAACAGTAAAAAATCTTTATTTTGTCTATGTATTCCCTGAAAAAATGCATGTGTCACCCCTATAAGTGTTGTGTTCATTGTTCTATGGTTGAAAATTAGTCTTGGATTACTAATGGGAACAAGGGTCAATGGTTCTCACCATAGTAGCAGGATTAGGCCGTATCAATCTTTCCTGTATGGATATAAAATGGAAGTTACGAAACTATATACACTTTAATATAGTATGGACTCATGGTGTATAAATTTTGAGGTAAATGGTCTTGATGCAACGTTTCTTAATGCCAGAAATACTTAGCTAGCATTGTTTTGACCTCAGAGATCATTGTTTTGAGAGAGACATTAATATTGTTGTAACCTCCAAAACAACCGGTTATTTTAGACAACTATCTGCAATTTTTAATCTATACGTCAATGTTGAAATGAAGATATCTAAAGGCCATTTTGATAACAACACTTTGGGGAAAGGCCATTTTGATGGGTGTTGAAGTGATACAAAAGAATGATTTTTGCATTATTATGGTTACCTCTGTAATTAATCCGTATGATTACTTATGAAATAATTATGATTATTAATGTTCTGTTCATTATGTATTATTTCCGATGAATTATATCCTCTTTGAATCTTGCTACTATGTTTTCTCACTTATGTTCATTGCTTCCTTTTCATCTTTTGCAGAAATGACAGACATACATGTCGAAGTAGTCGCAAGGTTGAAGTATTTGGAAGAAATGGTCGCACCATTGATTAGCTTTCTATAGAATCCATCTCTTATTCAAGAGCTTCATTCTAATAAGCAATATAATCTCTAGATGCTGAATGATCGATACCAAGTATGTGGAATGTTATCTATTATTTTCATCCATTAATGTCTGCACATAGGCCAAGATTTGGAAATCAAAACTGTTGTGATCTTTACTCCCTCGTCTTTTTCTGACATTAATTAGAAAACACAAAAATATCAAACTTGGCTTAACGATTTGTTGATAAACTTGACCTGTAATCCTTTCATTCCAAACCAAGTAAGAATTGAGCTGAAATGCAATCATAATTATATATCATAAAATTATCTGACAACTACGGAAAATTACAATGAAAAGGTATACATGATTCTCATCACTGATAGAAGATGTATTTTCCCAAAACCTTCTCACAATGAGCTATAATGGTCTCTAGTGAGTAGGGTTTGATATATTTTTAAATAAGGGCTCATTCATGGACAAATTTATAATTAACTAAATTTGTTACAAGTTACATCACTCATAAAGAGTGATAATAAGAGGTTTTTAATTTTTATATTGCGGAACTTTTAGTTGGCGTCTTTTAACTATATCTACATGTTTTTTATCTTAAAAGTTACATATTTCATAGAGAAGGGGATTCAATACTGTCTATTTTTGTAATTCCATCACGTCAATAATATATGTTTGATGTTTGATGCTAGAGTTCTCTCTAGCCAACTTTAACAATTATTTGTGTCATTTGCTTACTTTTAACATGTTATTTGTCTCCATATTTTATAGAGCATCTAAATGTAGTAGGCCATAATCATTAATGGTGTTGGTGGAGATCTGTTCTCCACAATTTTACGTGACAATATTATCATTTATGAATTAGCAGGATATCATTTGATAAAATTTCAAATAGTTGTTTACAATTATGTTGTCTAGGCTCTGTTCCTGTATTATTTTAAGGTTTTAGCACATTCTTATTTTTTTAATGGGCTGCTAAAAAGGGGATTTTTTCTTGATAATTTTTTTCCTGGATTTCTGAAATAGATCAAGAATAAAATTATAGCTAGATATCATTGTTATAATTTGATTTTTAGTTGTCTACTAATATGATGTGCTTTTCACTGAAAGGGAAGATTCGACCTAAGCAGATAGATGTGTTATACCAATATGCTAAGTTTCAATTTGAATGTAGAAACTACTCCGGAGCAGCATACTTCTTATACCAATATCACAATTTTTGTACAAGGAGTGATATGAGTTTGAGTGCCTTGTGGGGAAAGCTTGCAGCTAAAATTCTGATGCAAAATTGGGATATTTCTCTTGAAGAGCTTAATCGGTTGAAAGAAATTATTGATTCTAGGGTAAATAAATTTCTGATCTCAAGGTTTTCTTTAGATCCACTGTCTATTTTATGTATGCTTGTTTTATATATTCCCCTTCTTTGCTTACTAATGTTTGCTTATGGATAACAGAATTTTGCATCCCCCCTCAATCAATTGCAAAATAGCACATGGTTGATGCATTGCAGTCTCTTTATATTCTTCAAACATGAGAATGGAAGGAACGGGATCATAGATCTCTTTTTCCAAGAGAGGTTAGTAATTCCTTAATTCTTTGATTATTTCTGGCTAATTTATTTCTCGGTACTTATATTACTAATCCTACAGTGGAGATTTCATTTCATACAATATGGTATCATAGATGAAATTGGAAGCTTTCTCATGCTCACCTGATGATTTATGTTGCTTACTTGCATTGATCCTGTCAACCATGGAATTTCCAAATATATCTATCGCTATAATACTTTGCTCTTGGCCAGTTGATAAAAGTGTGATAACAAAGAAAACGCCCACACCAAGCTTGAAGCATATCTTCGAAGTGTCCCAGATTTGTACCCAACTCTTGGCTCTGCTTTGTTTGGGGTGATCCTTAAGTACTCTATTGAATCTGCATTGGTTCACGGCCTCCTTTCTTGACGGGGATATTAGCACTCTAATATGTTCCTATGTTTTTGGAGTTGGCTCTGGTACAAGGCTGTGTTATAGACTTATGGTGAACTTCTGGCAGAGTAAGGATTTTTCTTTGGAACATAGAAGCATTGTGGGTGAGCTATATTTGACCATAATACTTGGATAGGAAGATCTAAAACCTCCACTCACTTATATTTTACTAAGTGTGTAAGAACAAACTCTAGTGTCATGCCTTCTCGTGTAAGAACAAACTCCAGTGCCATGAGCGACCGATTCGGTTGATTCTTCACATGAGATATCTTCCTGGTTCTTCCTATATCCTCCTTTGGAGATTGTTCTAGATTCGTATGGGGTTATTAAGAGCAAGTTCAGCAAACAATCTAGTTTTTAGGAGGATTTTTTACTATCTTAATAGTTCTTGTTATTTGAATTTCATTGCTAATTCTATACTAGAATTTGTGTTTCAGCTTGGTTGGCAAATTTGAATTTTGTTTATTGAAAAAATATGCCATTATTTACTATGGCTAAGCATACTAATTTAGTGTACACTATGTTTTACAGAAGTGGATATTTTGTTGAATATTGGAATTTCATGACCATCACTTACCTGTATAAATTAATATGGAATGAACTTGGTTATTTTATAAATTGTTTTCTATTCAAGAATGCGTTGGATTTGTCTTTTTTTAGTTTTTTTAGTGTCTGAATAGTGTTTGTTTTGTTATGATTTTGAATTTTTGGAATGTTTGTATGTAAACTATGATTTTGAAGGGGCTTAGCTGAAGCTTTTGGAGTGTGAAAAAAGTATGTGTCCTCTCCTTGGCATCTAACATCAGTAAATTTGTCTGGCAATTTTTATGTTTATGATTTGTGCATATTCACTAGCATATTTCTATGTTTCCGATTTGTTCGTATGTGTTGACCTTTATCACTATGCAATAATCCAGTGGCTAAGAATACATTTAAACAACACTCAGATTCGGTATTCGATTAATAGGCATGAGTTTGATTTCATGGATGTTTCTACAGGTTCATGAATAACATAGGTTTTCAAACCAAATGTCAATAACCAAAGGATGCTCATAAATTATTTATTTATATTTGATGACAAAAAAATATGATGGTTACCTTTAGTGAGCTACTAGCAATATTGATAGAATCTTTGTTTCTTGGTACAATATGTTGCTCAGTTCTATAACACATATTTGACGATGATGCCTCTTTTTTGGTGTTAAAACACGCCCAAAACTATGGAATAGATCCACGGGACTAGCTCAACACTCATATTTATATTTGTTTGTGTGTGCAGCATGTATTCTTACTGTTGTCACAGATGGAAAATGCCATTTTAACCCAAAGGTGTTCAACATTCCCAACAATGCAGCAAGAACCCTGCTAAAAGGTGGACATATCCATGCTTTACATATCATAGTTGTTGTCAATAGGAAGAGTTATTGATTTCCCAACATCAATAAAAAATCATACATCAATGAAAATAGGGCATAGAGAAACTCCATCAAAAACAAAACATCGCTATCATAAGTCAAGAAAATTCCTTTGTAACCTCCATGCAAAATTGGGAGTAACAAAACATCAACCAACTGATCATGAAAGAGCATATTAAAGCCCTACCCACCTATTCTAAGCATGAAAAATCAACATACTAAGTGAATTCATACAACCAATGAAGACACCTTATCATTTGATACATGCTATGACACCTTAGAACCCTTTTTCCTTGGTGATGAACCAAGACAAGACAATATTAATTACAAACTAAATATATACAATCATCTTCATAAAAATCAATTTGAATATGTGCATGAGATCTTGAAAATATTTCCAAGGATGGAAGTACCTTTCACAATCCCCTTCTATCCAAATTTGGATAGGGTTGAAGCCTGAAGATAAACTCCATCTTAAGACTACTCATCAGTTGTCCCTGAAAATGACAAACTTTGTTGTTTTGGACCTACAATCAAGTTTTCTTCCCACTGTCCCAAATATGCAGCAGAATCTGAAGGAAGTGACCAAAAATTATTTCCCAAATATACCCTAAGAGAGGGCAGAACAGGATGCTCCATATATGTATTAAAAATCTCTTCATGCTGCTTCAGATATGCAATTCAAACATGCTTGAATGGATGGAAAACCTCAAGGATTTATTCTTGGACATGTTCTTCAAATTTTGTTTCAAAGAATTTTGATCTTCAACATGGTGCTCTTTTGTAAGACATATCATAATGATCTCGCAAGAGGTCCCTCTATGGAATTGGAACCTGAATGTTGTCCCTTATTTCTCTAGATTATTCCTGGGTGGACTTTGAAGATTCCTTCATGACTTTCTTTATGACTATTCACAAACCCTGTATAAATTCCCTCCAAATTTAATTGCCACAAGCACAGAGACTCGACTGATCTCTGTCCTTTATCACTAGCTATTCACTACGCAATAATCCAGTGTCTAGGAATACCATGAAACAACACTGGGATCTGGCCTTTGAACAAGCATGAAATAATCCAGTGGCTTGGAATACCCTCAAACAACACTTAGATCTGTACTTTGAACATGCATGAGTTTGATATCAAGGATGCTACTAAATTTTCCATTGGAGCATTTATAAATCTGTGGGTTATTAAAGCCCAATCAAATCACAACTCGGTGATGATCCGTCAATCAATCCCACCTATAGATGCAACAATAGCAAGGGATTCCAATTCCGATTTACAATTTGTCGAGTTTCTTTTTCAGTTACTTGATGTGTAAAGTTACCAACCCCCAACAAGACCGGGAACAATATTTTTACCTCCATATTGTTTATCCATCTCCTCCTACCCAAATGACAATGCATCAGATTGGATGTGTTAGATGAATACTCCTTACATCCTCAATCAATTGTTGCATGGATTCTTGTGAGCTTTGGCTTCTGTGTCACCTTTCCTAGAGCTTCCTTAATATTGTAGAGCTCATATGCACTAACCCTAGGTTCTTGAATATCATAGGTTTTCAAACAAGATTTTAATAACCGAAGGATGTTCATAAATGATTTATTTCTATTTGATGACCCAGAGATCTGATGGTTACTTCTTATGAGCTACTAACAATATTCACATAATCTTTACTACTCAGAACAATATGTTGCTTAGTTCCAACCCAGATTTAAGGATGATGCCTCTTTTTCTTCCACTAAAATATGCAAAGAATTGTAGCCTAGATCCACAAGTTTATCCCAACACTTAGATTTATATATGTTTGTGTGCCCATCATGTACTCTTGTTGTTGTCACAGTTGAAGAAATGTTATTTTAATCCAAGGATGTTCAACAGACCCAAAAAATGCATCAATACCCTGCTAAAAGGTGGGCATATCCATACTTTACATATCAGAATTGTTGCCAATAAACAAAGTTGTTCATTTTCCATCCTTAATATGAAACAAAACTCCTACATCAATGAAAATGAGGCATGGAGAAGATCCATCAAAAACAAAACCTCACCATCATATGTCAAGAAATTCTCTATCACTCCCTTGCAAAATGAGGAGTAACCCTGGTAATTATCATCGAGTTAATAACTTAATTCTTGATGGTAAGATTCCCCCTCTCGTGTTGTTGATCATTAATCCAGAATATCCCATGCAATTATTTCTTCAGTCCCAATCCTTAATGCTAAATTCAGTCTTTTGAATGCGGTTTTAGCTTATGAAAGGTTATTGTTATGCTATACCAAGGGCCCACACAAATTTGAATCTTGTTGTTCATCATGCATAAAAGAGTACTTGTTAAGAAGAGATGCATTGAGGCATCTTCTTTGTTCATGGGATTCAATTATTGGGCTTCTTCAGAGTGTCTAGCACTGTTTTAGCTTAAATTGTGGATGATTCAACTATATAAAGTTTAAACTAAACATGTGTCTACGTGATTTTTGTCAAAATATAGTATTGTGAACCTATTCAAATTTCTTTGTCTATAAAATAAGATTCCATACTTTTTAACTAGTAATAATTAAGATGATTCCCCTTCCTGCCTCACCCTAGATGGGACAACATAAATGGATTTTGTGACATGGTGGGATGCAACTAGCAGTCCATCCAAGCAAGATAGAACTAATTGTATCTTTAATTTTTATTTTACTATTCTACTTCATACCTGGAATAACACTTTTTTTCAACTAAATGCAGTGTGTGTATATGGAAATTTTTTGAAGCATCTAGAGTAAATAAATAAGAATGGTCTCAACAACATGAAAAGGAATCATGTCCACTTTGCTAGGGTTTTATCAGCAGGAAATGGGGTAATCATTGGTATGTATTCTTCTGGAATGGTTATCTTTGTGGATTAATGAAGGGATACATCAAAGTTCATATCATTTTAATATTGTTTGTGTCATATGGAAATATATAAGTCACAATATGTAGGAGATGCTAGTTATGCTTGCCCAAGGCATTTACTCTCTGTTGCTTTTAAGGGTATCTTTTACTTTTTGAAGTTTGATGGGAAAGGATGTTGATGTATTTGTAACTTCGAAATATATTCTGATCTATATTAACGTTGTATGTTGTTGTACCCCCATTGGGGATGTGTGTTTCCCCTTAACGAGATATCTAAATTTTGTCTAGATATTGAGGTACAACCTCTGTTGTAAGTCAAGGAAAGAGTCCCCAATGTAACATTATGTAATATGTAATTGTGGTCTCTCTAGGAGAAGTGGGCCCCATGTGAGATGACATGTAGGCTCGAGTCTTATATTTGGTTAGTGACTTGAAATGGTATAAATAGGGAGGCGCTCTCCCTCATTTATACACACCACACATATTCTCTAACGTGCATGAGAGAGAGATACAGTCAGAGGAGGAGAGAAAGATAGTTGTTGAACATTTCTCATTACTACTTTTGATCATCTTACTATTCTGAAGAAGTTTGTGGGTTTTTCTCCTTTATGGTTTCCCCGATGAAAAATATTTGTGTATTATGTATATTTTACATTTTATGCATTTTGTTGTACTTGTTATTCTTTTAGATAAAGATTCTAGATAATATAATCATATCTTAAGAAAATCTAACATGGTATCAGAGCCTCTATGAAAGAAGGCATTGTGCAGTTGCGGGAACTAGGGATTCCTAGTTGAAGGTGTTCTCTCCACAGATAATCAAGCAAGAAGGGATAGGCTAACTCACCTCACTAGGCAGCATATATTGGTGGTATCAATTTCTAAATCCGATAAGTTTCACTGTATAGCTGAAATACATTTGCAATGGTAGCTAATGGAAATTAGGGTTTCATGCCTGAAAACCCTAGAAGACTGAATTTAGTAATCCTAAAATTTTCACTATAATGCGATATTGGAGGAGGCTTAGAAGAAAAAATGCTTATATTCCAAATATAAATGTGTGCTCTACACTGTGTAAAATTTTCAGCCTTAGATTCACTATACTTCGGGAGATATGGTTCCTCCAAATCAGGGTTCCAGCCTCCTCCAAAATACAGTCATAAACAGGTGACCTAGGGATATTTGCTAAATATCGGGCTAGGAATATCCAAACGAAATTTCACAAATTTTTTTAGGTAGGGCACGGACTTTAGTTTATGTCATACATTTTTCAGACCCAAAATGTGAAACAGTGACATGTGTTCATTCGTACAAGTTCTCTATGCTGAACAGTCCCCAAAACAATCACCTTGGGAAAATATGCATAAGTCCCACTTTGAGAATCCATTTCTTCTCTAACTTATGGGGTTGGAAAAATGACTTATCAAGATATCATAGTGAGAAATTTTAGACATTAATAATCCAAACCTTTGTAGATACAGTATAAGCAATATCAATCATTTTTGCAGAAGAAATTGGAAAACTAGGGCTTCCTGTTCTAGGAGCTTCCCTCCATTGTTTTCAAAAAAAGGATCACATTGGACAGCTATCCTTGAAGAGGCCCATCTTTCTATCCAATAAAAACTTTGAAATTTAGGGTTTCTCTAACAAACCCTAGATCTGTCAGCTCTAGAACCAGGAGAAACACCTCAAATCGGTAAGATATAATTTTTTTGTTATTTACATTTGAGGTTCTCATTTCAAAATGACTAATCACACCATATTGATGACAATATTGGTGAAGCTGGCAAGTTCCGAGTATGGAAGTATAGGACATCCATGATCCTTGAAGAAATTGACTTGGATTAGTATTTCAGTAAGAAATTTATAGGAGCCAGAGGGAGATGAGGCTAAGGCTAGAGCCAAGAGAATTATTGCAGATTCTATTAAATATCATCTCATCCCTCATGTGTCATCCTTGAAGACACCAAAAGGAAGTGTTCAATTCTATGACGAAGCAATCAAAGAAGAATAAGATATTGTTATAACCACCTTGAATGGCCTCCCAAGATCATGGGATTCATTCATTCGAGGAATGTGTGACAGAAGAAAGTGATTACCTTTATTAGACTCTGGGAAGAGTGAACACAAGAAGAATCTTGACTCATAATAAGAGAAGAGAAGAAACTGAAGATCAAGCTCTCATGATTCAAAGAAGATCCCTCAAGCGGGGAGGAATATGAAGGACTCAATTCTTGAAGAACCTCTTATCCATATTAGCATTTGGATAAGAAATGATGTTGTTATGAATGAAGAAGATGATGAAGTTGAAGGCTCAAGAAGTAGTCTACCCACGAAACAAATAAAGATGAGTATTCAATTTTCATTTCATGATATTGTTTGGTTATGCATTTGTTTATATTCAGTTGATGTGTTATGCATGTTTGATTATTTGCATTTATACTTTTGAATTGCACATGATGGGAAGAAGTCAATGTTGTTGTACTACATTCCATTACTACTTATCTATATTGAAACCTTTTTGCTAAATATTAGGAGTAGTACACACTCTTAATACCATTAGAGTAGAATTCATCTAGAAGTTATTGTATGTATACATGATATCGATGAATGTTGTATCATTGGCTAAAACAGTTGTCTGGCTATGTAACATATATTTGTCACTACTAATATGTTTTGGAAATTATGATATGTTTCTAATTATGCAAATTAACTTGACTTGTAGATCATGCCAAAGAACAAGTAACTACTGTTTAGAAGAGGAACTTGAACCTTCCCAGGTCAAAGACACCATGGTGAAAGAAAGAGCTTCAGAAGAATATAAAGAGAATGGTAAATCCACCTCGAGAGATGAATACCACCTTGGGCACAAGAAATAATCCAAGATGAAGAATAGTATGATGATACTTTCAAAGAAAGAAAGAGGCCTCAAAGACACTCCAGTTATGTGACAATGTTGAGCAACATCATTGATGTAGAGCCTTCCATCTATGAAGAAGTAGCCAAGAATAAAGGGACGGAGAGCAATAGTTCAAGAAGAATGATGTCTAGGATGCGGTATCAATACCTGAAGGGGAGTCCGTAGTGTCTTCCAAATGGATCTACAAGACCCATCATGCAGTAGATGGAAACATCATGGGATACAAGGAAATATTCGTAGCACTAGACTTCTCACAGAAAGAAGGCATAGACTACAAAGAGACATTTGTAGCTACTGGGAGTTGAGACACGTGACAGGAAGACTCATGTGTGAAAATTGAAGAAGGCCTTATACAAGCTTAGAAGGCACCCATGGGATAACACATACATGAGGAGCTTGAATATCACCTAGAGTGATGAAGATATTAACCTTTGCTACAAGGTTGAAGATGAAATCCTATATAGGATGATAAGCTCACATGTGGGTGCGAGAATAATTTTTCAAAAGGTTCAAGATAGAGGATCTTGGTATCCAGTGACCCTATATGGATACATAGAATATTAGTAGCAAAGGAATGTACTTTTCTCTCTAGTACATAATGTTTCAATACATAAAGTATGAAATGTAGAGGGAGAATGATGCTCTGCTTCAGAGGGAGTGACTACAGAAGATCCTGAGGTTCAACATGGTACGACAAGATGGAAATATTACTAATGGCTCTAGGATTTACTGAGAGTAAAGAATATTCCAACCTTTGCTTCAAGATTGAAGGCGGAAGACCAGTGATGCTCCTATTATATGTTGATGACCTATTCCTGACAGGAAAAGAGGAACTCGTTAAATATGCAAGAAGGAGACTTGCTGTTGATTTTGAGATGAAGGACTTGGGTATGATGCACTGCTTTCTAGGCATGGAGGTGTGGCAAAGTGTGGATGGAATATCCTTTGGACAAGGGAAGTATGCAGTGGAGATCCTAAAGAGGTTCGGGATGATGGACTACAAGGACATGGACACACCTATGGCATCAAACCTGAAGCTATTGAGTGATGCTTCATCAGAGATGGTCGATGCCATGATGTATTGTTAGATGATTTGTTCATTGATGTGATTGACAAATAAAAGACCAGACACATGCTTTTCCGTGAACAACCTAAGCCATTTCCTGACGGATTCAAGACATGCTCACCTGGTTGCAAAGCATGCAGTGAGGTACCTGAAGGGTACAGTTGAGTATGGGCTCAAGTATGATATGAATCAGAAGACTAACTTGCATGGTTATGTTGATTCATATTAGTAGCACCACTGAGAAGAAGATCACCTTGGGTTGCTTCTTCAGTATGATATCCAGTATGGGTTACTGGTTTGGAAGGATGCAGTCCTGCATGGAACTAAGTACAGCTGAGATAGGAGGAGTGAAGCTCTAGTATGTGATCTAGATCAATATCTATCGAAAGAGGGAGTGATGAGTTTTAGAATATCCAGTCATACAGGTTGTCTGAGCATAAAATCCTGGTGTAGCTGGTAGGTTGCTCAGACGTAATCATTCCTATAGGTTGTCCTCAGATGTAATCAATCCTGGTGAAGCTCGTAGGTTATCCTTGGACGTAATCAGTCCTGATGTGATTCTATACTAGAAATGGCCAGAGTGAAGTTTGAATAATTCAGAGAGAATCTTGGGTTCCTTCTAAGGGGAAGTGATGAGTCTAGAAGACGCAGATACACATATTCCTTTTTGACATGGTGGCAAGTTGGGCCTCCCATGGTCATTGATGTAAGTGTTGGGAGCCTTTCCAACATGGTGGGAGGATAGGCCTCCCATAGTCGTTGATGTAAGTGTTTTGTTATGTGTATCTGGTATGTGCTCTGTGTGACGATGAGATGACCTGAATATGATGAGGTAATAATAGGGTACACATGTGTTGCAAGGCATGTAATCAGTCCTGGGAGGCTCCTTCAGGTTTTGAATAGGCATATAATTAGTCCTGGGAGATCTTGCAAGTTTTGCAAGAGGAATATAATAAGTCCTGATATGTACCTACTTGATGGCTTGATAAATACCTGACAGAGGCCTAGGCCTACATCCAGCATGAAAAAGGGTTAGCTCTATAGAGAAATACCTTGCAAAGGGCAAGGCCTACATCCAGCATGAAAAAGGTCTGGCTCTATAGATAAAGACCTTGCAAAGGGAAAGGCCTACATCCAGCATGAAAAAGCGCTGGCTCTGTAGAGAAATACCTTGCAGAGGGAAAGGCCTACATCCAGCATGAAAAAGGGTTGTCTCTGTAGAGAAAGACCTTGCAGAGGGCAAGGCCTACATCCAGCATGAAAAAGGGCTAACTCTATAGAGAAAGCTGTTGGAGAGGGAAAGTCCTACATCCAGCATGAGAAAGGGTTGGCTCTGTAGAGAAAGATCTTGCAGAGGGAAAGGCCTACATCCAACATGAAAAAGGGTTGGCTCTGTAGAGAAAGAACTTGCAGAGGGAAAGTCCTACATCCAGCATGAAAAAGGGTCATCTCTGTAGAGAAAGACCTTGGAGAGGGAAAGGCCTACATCCAACATGAAAAAAGGTTGGCTCTGTAGAGAAATACCTTACAGAGGGTAAGGCCTACATCCAGCATCAAAAAGGGTTGGCTCTGTAGATGGAGACCTACATCCAGCATGAAAAAGGGTTGGCTCTGTAGATGGAGACCTACATCCAGAATGAGAAAGGATTGGCTCTATAGATGAAGACCTACATATAGCATGAAAAAGGGTTGGCACTGTAGACCTACATCCAGCATGAAAAAAGGGTTGGCTCTATAGATGGAGACCTACATCCAGCATGAAAAAAGGTCGGTACTGTAGACCTACATCCAACATGAAAAAGAGTTGGCTCTGTAGATAGAGACCTACATCTAGCACGAAAAAGGGTTGGAACTGTATACTTACATCCAACATGAAAAAGGGTTGGCTATGTCAATAAATACTTACATGGAGGCTAGTCCTACATCCAACATGAAAAAGGGTAGGCACTGTAGAAATTTTTGATGACATATAATATGGGATGATGATCAAATCATAAGAAGATGATGACCGCAACTATAATGAAGACTCTATGACTCCGTGATGATGATGATGTGATGAAGACATGACCGGATGTGTTGATGACTGTGCAGAGAAAGAATAGCTTCCTAGTTAAGAGGGAGTGTTGATGTATTTGTAAATTCGAAATATTTTCTGATGTATGTTATCATTGTATGTTGTTGTACCCCCATTGGGTATGTGTGATACCCCTTTATGGGATGTCTAAATTGTGTCTAGATATTTAGGTACAACCTTTGTTGTATGTCGGGGTAATTGTCCCCAGTGTAGCATCATGTAATATGTAATTTTGGTCTCTCTAGGAGAAGTGGGCCCCATGTGAGATGGCATGTAGGATCGAGTCTTATATTTGGTTAGTGACTTGAAAGGGTATAAATAGGGAGGTGCTCTCCCTCATTTATACACACCACACATACTCTCTAAGGTGCATGAGAGAGAGATACAGTCAGAGGAGGAGAGAAAGATAACCGTTGAACATTTCTTATTATTGCTTTTGATCATCTTACTATTTTGAAGAAGTTTACGGGGTTTTCTCCTTTATGGTTTCCTTGATGAAAAATCTTTGTGTCTTGTGTATCTTTTACATTTTATGCATTTTGTTGTACTTGTTATTCTTTCAGATAAAGATCCTAGATAATCTAATCAGATCTTAAGAAAATATAACAAACTCTTGGCAAAAGGTTAGAGTAGGTATATTATAGTTGGCAGAAGACCAACAATATTGTTTTTACAACTTTAAATTGATGGCTTCTTTCTACATGTAGGAGACACTTACACATACACATTATATTAGAGTAGGTGTATTGTAGTTGATAGAAGAGAAACAATATATACTTTGCAAATTTGCATCCATGTCTTGTTGTTACATGTAGCTTACACATAATACGCATCACATGCATCATACCATATCTAAAACATTCCAACATCTGCACACTTGTAAAATGTTTATGAAAAATTATCCATGAGAAATATTTGTAATTAACTTTTATTTACTATGGTTTCTTTACTGATATTGTAGACATTAAAAATCGATCTTTTCATCTTTTTCCATCTCTCCACATCTAGCAAGTGAATTCTAAATATGTATTAATATCATAAATCCAGTTTCACATATTTTTTCCATGAATTCTGGTTTAACTGTGTGAACACATTTTTATGCTGACATGTTTAGAGTTGGGGCACATAAAATACAAAAATTAGAAGAAACAAGAAGCCTTGTGTTATGAAAACATGGTGTTCCCTTGCATTAAGTTTTAAAGATAGTAGAAATATGCAGTAGGAAAAATTAAAATATACACAAGAATTAGCAAAAAATGAGAAACCTTATGCTATGCGAAAATGGAGTTCCCTTGCCCAAAGTGGTAATAGGAACATCTGCATTATACATAAGGGTGTAGTAGCATTATGAATATGCAGTTGGAAAAATTAAGTAATTCCAAAATCAAATGGTTATTTTTGTTTCTGTTATTTATTCTAGCCTAAATTTTTTTATTTTTAATGTTTTAAAAATCTGTTAATATCCAAATATCTAAATAAGGTCAGAGACATTCAAGCTACTTTATTAGGTCTCTCGAGTCATAAACAATGTTGGGATTATTATTATTTTCTTAGAATTACAAATGATGCAATATTGGTGTTAATATTTCCCATTTCCCCAATTCTTAAAGGGTTCTACCTCAATTGCAGAGCGTCTTCTTTACAAGCAGGAGTTGAAGGTTCAATTCCTGCGTGCCCTAATGATATTGCAATATTGGTATTTTAAATAAAATATATTTTATTATGATTTATTATGGCTACGAGGGGGGGTTCTAAACCGACTTCATATGTCACTACGAGGGGAGTTCAAAATGGCCCTTGTATGTTACAACGAGGGGGGTTTCAAAACCCCCCTGTAAGTTTATATGAGGGGGGTTCATAACCGTCCCCAAAGGTTTCTAAATATTTTTAAGGGGGGTTTCAAACCTCCTCCGTAAGTACCTACGAGGGGGGTTTATAATTGCCCCTAAATGTTTGTAAAGATTTTTAGGGGGGGTTTCGAACCACCTCTGTAGGTACCTACGAGGGGGGTTTATAGCTTCCCCTAAAGGTTTGTAAAGAGTTTTAGGGGTTGTTTTGAACCGCCTCCACTAGGTACCTACGAGGGGGGTTTATAACCGCCCCCAAAGTTTTGTAATAAATATTTTTAAGGGGTTTTTTGAACTTCCCCCGTAATTACCTACGATGGGGTTTATAACCGCCCCCAAAGGTTTATAAAGAGTATTAGGGGGGGTTTCAAACCACCTCTGTAGGTACCTATGAGGGGGGTTTATAACCACCCCCAAAGTTTTGTAATAAATACTTTTAGGGGTGGGTTGAACCAACCCAGTAGGTTCCTACAAGGGGGTTTTGAAACCTTCCCCATAGGTAACTACAAGGGGGGTTGGAACNCTCTTCCAGAACTTCCTCTAAAATTCAAAACTTTTAGCATCTGAGCTATTAGGGCGGTTTTGTAAAGACTGCCTCCAAATCCAAAACCGCCCCCAAAAGTGACTTTTGGAGGTGGAAGACAATCGCCCCTAAAAGGGGTCCCTTTAGGCCAACTCGAGGATAGTCGACATCACCCCTTCTTTAATTCCTTGTTATTTTATCTGGGATGACATCTTATTTAAACTCATTCAAATACTCAGGTGCAAATTCATCAACTAATGGAACTAAAACATTCTCCCTTGGATCCACGATCATTGGAGGCTCATAAAGTTTCAATTTATCCACATTTACAACAAAGTAAATATGCATGTGATAAGGTAGATCTAAATGAAAGGCATTGGTACCAATCTTCTCCAAGATAGTGAAAAGGAATTATCTGATAGGCTTGAGCTTCTTTCCTTCACCCTTCAATTGATATTTACTGATGTGCAACTACACTTGACACCAACTTGAAACTAGTGATCAACTTGATGCTTTTCATGTCAAGCCTTATACTATGCTTTAATCTTCTCCAATTGCTCTTGCACTTCCTAGTGTACTTGTTGAATTCTCTGAATGAACTTGCGAGCCTTGCCTTCATCTCATGAAACACTTGAATCAACATCTTTACCATATGTCAAATCTATGGAGTTTTAGGAAAATACCCAAAGCACATCCCAAATGGATAATTTTGAGTGGAAGAATGCAAGGCTTGGTTGTAGGAATGTTGAATGTACAAAATATTATCATCAAAAAAACATAGGATGCTTGTTGCAGTAACCTTGAAGAAAATGAGCCACGTTAATTTTTACCACCTTTATTTTTCCGTCGGTCTATGGATGGAAAGTAGTACTCCTCTTCAGCTTGCTATCCATTATTCTCCTAAATCTAGTCCAAAATTCACCAAGTAATTGAGAGCCTCGATCCGAGATGATGGAAGTGGGTAGTCCAAAATGGACCCATACATGCTGAAAGAACAAATGAGAAATTTGCTCAGAATTGATCTACTTTTTACATGGAATCAAGACACACATCTTTATAAACCTATACACTACCACATACAAATAATCATGACTCATTTTAGACATAGGAAACCCCCCTAAAAAATCCATGGAGATTCTCTCCCAAGGATGAGAAGGAACGAGAAGTGGTAAGTACAAGTAGAGCACATCACACACCCCTTTACATATTTGGTTACAATATATTTCATACGAGGCCAATACACAAGTACTTTTTAATGATACAAAGTATTTCCTACGCAAAAATTCCTAGACACAAGAGAAGTATGAAATTCTTGAGTTACATGATCCCTTTCACTGGAAGGAATGCATAGCTTTCCAGGATGGTAGAGTAACTTATCCTACAAATAATAGTCATCTAACTGTGCACTATAGGTTAGTGTCTTATGATAATTCTTAAAATATTCATCCTTATAATATTGCTAAGCATAGCTAACATGATAAAGAGAATAATTTTACAAGACAAAGGATGTAACAATAGGAGGTCTAGAAAGCATGTCTACTACTTTGTTGCTCGAGCTTTTCTTGTACTTGATTACCAAATGAAACTGTTGAAAACCATCCATATGTAGTGATGATATTGTTTCATCTTGGTTTGTGATTGGAGGTACTATAAAGGATGGTGATTTGTATGAATGATAGTCTCCTTTTGTTAAAGTATTGTAACTTCGGAACACATTCTATTGTACGTTTGTTGTATTCTCATTCAGAGAGGCTATTCCTCCATTTGGATATGTCCTTAATGTAATTGGTCATGTAAAAGTCATGAGGTAAACCCTCCATTGTAATTCGGGGAAATAGTACCCACAAAAGTAATATATAAAATGTATTTTGAGTCTCCCAAGGTAGTTCAGCCCCAATTAGGGAACCTAGTCAACCTAGTTAGTTATTTGAGGCACTCACCTAATGAATTTAAATAGGTGAGGCACCTCTCTCATTATCACACATATTACACTTAAGTATTGTGTTGGAGAGAGAGAGAGAGAGTCTACTGTGGTAGAGGGGAAACTATTCTTGTTATTTGGGTTTTACAATGTACTTGGTCGAATTCTATAATGAGGAATTTTTATAGGGTTTTCTCCCTTGTGGTTTCCCTGAGGAAAATATTTGTGTTCTCTTGTGTTGCTGTACTTTTCTTTCTTTCAGTGATCCTTTTATTATGGTTATGATATTATGATGATAAATGTTTTATATCTTGTATAACCATTAAAAATATAACATGGTATTAGAGCCACCCTGAAAAAATTCTTTGTGCAACCGAAACACTGCTACAACTACAACTACTAAAGATTAGGGTTTCATGCTTGAAAACCTTAGAAGACAAAAACTAGTCATGTTGCAAATTTCTCTATATCTCGATATTGGAAACATCTCAGGAGATGAAAATTTGAAAGACAAAATATAAAATTGTATTATACCTTGTGTAAAATTTTCATCATCGGATTCGCTATATTATAGGAGATTTGATTCCTCCAACTTAGGGTTCCAGCCTCTACCATAATTCAGCCTTAAACAGGTGACCTAGGGAGAATCACTATATCTAGGTATAGGAAGGTCCAAATTAAATTTTTTAATATGTTTCATATAAGGAACAAAATTTAGTTTCTTTGGTAAAAGTTTCAGACCCCGAAGGTGAAACAGTGACACGTGGAAGTCTGTACAAGTTCGCTATGTTGAACAATCCTGAAATAAGTCACCTTGGGAAACTTCACATAAGTCCCACTTGGTGAATCCAATTATTCTATAACCTATGGGGTTGGAAAGAAGACAGATCAAGATACTACAAGACTAATTTTCAGACCTTGAGGAGACAAAAATTCATAGCTATAGCAGAAACAACATCAGTCAATTCTACAGAAGAAACCAGAGAAAAAATAGGGTTTCCTATTTAGGGCACTTCTCTCCACCAATCAATTGAAGAAAGAGGACCATAAAATTTGTCTTAGGAGGGCACATCTATGTATGTAGGAATTTTCTCATTTTGTGGGCTTTCTATTTTTGACCTAAAACTACTTCTGGAGAAAACTAGGGCACTAGATATTTTTCAGTCATGTCCACAGTTTTAGGAAAATAAGTATGCTACTCATCTCACCTTGAGGATGCGCATATTTCTATCCAATCAGATCTGAAAGATACCCAAGTTGGAAAATTAGGGTTTCTCTATCAAACCCTAGGTCCACCAGAAGCAATCTTCCAAAATATCCTTCAAGCAAACATCAAGTTGAAGCATTCTCATTGGTAAGTTCCATCCTCTCTATTTCCATTTGAGCTTCTCATTTTTATCATAATGACAAACAGTACCAAGCTTGAGGACAAGCTTGAAAGAGTCAAGAACTTCTAAGCATGGAATTATAGAGTGCTTATCGTAATTGAAGAATCATGCCATGAAGAACTATTTCAAAGAAGAAGCTGCAGATCCAAACAAAGATGAAGTCAAAGAAAAGCAAAAGAAGGACCTAGTCAAAACAAAGATGAGTATTTCCATCTCCATTGGATCTCACATGTATCATCCTTGAAGAATCCCAAGGATATGTTCGATGCAATGAAAAACATGTACGAAGATGACCATGAGAACTCAACTCAAGAATGTGAAGGTGAAATGTCAGAAAACATTCAATACTTCACAAGAAGATCTCATCTCAAGGAGCAATTAGAATCCATTGAAGACAATGTGAAAGAAGCGGAAGCATAAATTACAAATTTGAATGGTCTTCCAAATTCAGTCAAGAGAGTTGTTCAAGTAGGAAGATCACATATGGATAAATGCATGATTGATTGATAGAAAAAGAAGAATATATGAAAATCAATCCCTAGCAACTTATACCAACCATAGAAAGAACAAAGAACATTTTTTCAAAGAATAGAAGGACATCTCACAATTCAATAGTTCAGTTGTGATAAGAAAGGACACTTTGCGAAAGAATGTCCCAAGAAGGAAGAATGGAAGGATGATAGGATCTATAAGTACCAGTTGATCATACATAATGATGTTTGGATATGATTTCGAAACATGAAGGGAAGTTTTTGTAAATTCTTCCAAGTAGATCTACAATATTGAGTACACCGTCGATCGAAGTATCAAAAGATATGAAGCAAGGTTCGTGGTTTCTATCAAAAGGGAGAGTCAATTATGGAAAGACACTGCTCTAGGAGCTAGACACACCTCTTAAGTAGTGGATATTACACTAGAAAATTGGTGTAATCAAAGTAGAAGAACATATCAAACAACCTATATGGTTTGAGACTCTCTACAGAGAACCACCTATGCATAGAATAATTTGTACAAGCTCAGTAGGCACCCATTGGATAGTACATGCAATTACATGAGGAACTTGAGGATCAACTAGAGTGATGGAGATCCCAACCTTTAATGCAAGGTTGAAGATAGAATCCTATAAAGAACAAGAGAAAACTTACAACAAAGTTCGAGATGAAGGATCTAGATATCTAGTGACCTTGACAAGTGACATAGATGGATACAAAGAAGACTAGTAGAATAGGAGACTACCTGTCACCCCAATGTACTAATACAGATGCAGAGGGAGGATGTAGTTGCGGATGTACAAGAAGAGAATTCTAAAGAACAAGTTGCAGAAAGGAGCTGTAAAGCTCAAGTATGTTCCTACGGAGGAACAAGTGGTAGATGTGTTGAGTAAGCCTCTGGATCATGTAAAGTTTGAATACTTTCGAGACAAGCTTGGTGTAGTCCAAAATGACCTCTCTCAAAAGAGGGAGTGACGGTAGATGGAAGAAGGATGTAGTGGTGGTAGATCAGTATAGAGTAGGGTAAGTTTGGCTAGGACTATTGGCCCAAAAGGGTTATTTAGACGAGGCCTGTTGATCCTAGGGGGATTAGTATGTCTGGATAGATTAGTTTAACCCAAGTGGGTGTGTATTCCAGGACAAGGTTTGTTGGTCCGCAGGAAGATACATCTTTCTAACTAGGCTTTCTAGCTCGAAACAGTTAGTAAGCTAGAAAAAATGCCCAGATGGATATACCAGAGAACTCACCGTAATGCTGCTCCGAGATAGCTAGAGGGAAAGATGTATCTTCAGTATTGTTATATTGATCAGTGTTGATATCATTGCTTCAATATTGTTATACTTATGATTGCTGAGATGATTGCTTCAATATTGTTATACTGATGATTGTTGAGATGATTGCTTCATTATTATTATACTGATGATTGTTGAGATATTTTCTTCAGTATTGTTATACTGATGATTGATGAGTTGATAGTTTCAGTTTTTTTATACTAATGATTAGTGAGATGTTTTGCTTCAGTATTATCATACTGATGATTGTTGATATGTGTGTGTCAGTATTACTATACTGATGATTGTTGATATTGTTTCAGTATTTTTACACTAATGGTTGGTGATTGTTGATTGTTGAGATAGTTTCGGTGTTGTTACACTGATGATTGTTGAGATGATTGCTAAGATAGTTGCAGTATTCCTATATTGATGTAGTAGGATCAATATTTTCATATTGATGTTTTTTAGATGCTTATTGAGAGATTTTCAGTATTCCCATACTGATATGAAAGATTCAACATTTTCATACTAATATTGATGTGGCAAGATCAGTATTTTCATACTGAAGTTGATGTCACAAGTTCAGTATTTTCATACTGATATCAATGTGGCAAGCTCGGTATTTTCATAGTGATTATGATGTGGCAAGTTTAATATTTTCATACTGATGTTGATGTGGAAGGTTCAATATTTCTATACTTGTGTTTATAAGACAATTTCAGTATTTCTATATTGATGATGAGGAGGCAGTTTCAATATTTCTATACTGATGTCAATAAGATAGTTTCAGTATTTCTATACTGATGATGGTGAGGTAATTTCAGTATTTATATACTGATATTGATGATGATATTGCTTCAACATTTGTATGTTGATGTTGATGATGTGGTTATGGTCCCAACACCTTGTGTTGATGATGCTGATATGGTTGTGGTCCCAACACTCTGTGTTGATAATGTTGATTTGGTTGAAGTCATAACACCCTGTGTTGATGATGATGTTGTTGTTTCAACATTTTTATGTTGATGATGATGACGATGATGTTCCAGCATCTCTATGATGATAATGCAGATGGTGATATAGCATTTATTGATGATGTTTCTCTAGCACTAACATGCTAATGATGTTGTTGTTGTTTCAGTATTCACATATTGACGATGAAGATGATGATATTTCAGTATTTACATGCCGATGATGCTGATGTTGATGTTTCGGTATTTACATACTTGTGATGCAAATGTTGATGTTTCGGTATTTACATACTAATGATGCAGATGATGATGTTTGAGTACTTACATATTGATGATGTAGATGATGATGTTTTAGTATTTACATACTGATGATGCAGATGATGATGTTTCAATATTTACATACTGATGTTGCAGATGGTGTTTCAGTATTCATAAACTGATGTTGAAGAATAAGATTCAGTATTCACATACTAATGTGGCAGAAGAAGATTCAATATTCACATACTGATATTACAGAAGAAGGTTTAGAACATGATTCAGTATTCATATACTGATGTTGAAGAAGAAGATTCGGTATTCACATATGGATGCGACAGAAGAATATTCAGTATTCACGTAATAATGTTACAGAAGAAGGTTCAAAAGATGATTTAGTATTCACATACTGATATGGCAGAAGATGATTTATTATTCACATACTAATGTTACAAAAGAAGGTTCAGTATTAATATACTGACGTGACAGAAGATGATTCAGTATTCACATACTGATGCTACAGAAGATGATCTAGAAGATGATTCAGATGATTCAGTATCCACATACTGATACTGCAAAAGATTATCTAGAAGATGGTTTAGTATTTATATACTAGTAGAAGATGATTCAGCACGTACAGAGGATGATTCTATATATACATACTGAGATTGTAGAAGATGATCCAGTTGAGATCAATGATGAAGATGTATGATGATGTTCCAAAAATTCCTATGACATATAGAGATTCACCAGTCAGTTGTACAATTGTGATTATGGTTGTTGTTGATGTAGAATACCTTCCTAGTTAAGAGGGAGTGTTAAAGTAATGTAACTTCGGAAGATATTCTATTGTACTTTTGTTGTATTCTTCTTCGAATAGGTTATTCCTCCATTCAGAGATGTCCTTGATGTAATTGGTCATGTAAAAGTCATGAGGTAAACCCTTCGTTGTAAGTCGGGGTAGTAGTAACCACAAAAGTAATATATAAAATGTATTTTGAGTATCTCAAGGTAGGTCTGCCCCAGCTAGGGAACCAAGATGACCTAGTTAGTTATTTGCGGCACTCACCTAATGAATATAAATAGGTAAGGCACCTCTCTCATTCTCACACATATTTCACTCAAGTATTGTGCTGGAGAGAGAGAGAGAGAGAGAGAGAGAGAGAGAAATATTATATTGTGGAAGATGAGTAACTATTCTTGTTGCTTGGGTTTTACACTGTACTTGGTCGAATTCAATACCGAGGAAGTTTTGTCAGTTTTTCTCCCTTGTGGTTTCCCTAAGGAAAATATTTGTGTTCTCTTGTGCTGTTGTACTTGTATTTCTTTCAGTGATCCTTTTATTATGGTTATGATATTATGATGCTAAATTTTTTATATCTTGTATAACCATTAAAAATATAACACCTTTCCCATCAAGTAGTGCTTTCATTTCTTAACACTTTGAACCAAAGCATACAACTCTTTGTCATATGTGGGGTAATTTTCCACAGCTTGTAAAAGAGTTTCTAAATGGTAACAAATAGGCTTATGGTGTTGCATCAATAATTCTCCCATGCATGGCATAACTACTGGCATCAGTCTCAATATCGAATGGTTGATGAAGGTCGTGAAAATTTAGCACTGGTGTTGTGTTGATATTTACTTTCAATGTATCAAAATATGTATGCTCTTTACCTCCCCATTGAAAGGATTTCTTCACACTTTTCAAGGCAAGCAAAGGAGATGTGATAAAAGAGAAGTTGGCTATGAACTTCCTCCAATACTGAACAACTCCCTAGAAGCTTCTCACTTTTGTTGCATATGTAGGCTTGGGACAATTTACAACTTTGGAAGGATCAATATCTAATTGTCCTACTCCTACAATATGACCCAAGTACAGTAAATAATTTTTTCCAATTTCACGTCTTTACAATTTTACATACAACTTATCCCTTTTCAAATTATCCAAAACCAATTTTACACGCCCTACATGTTCTTCCCAAGATTTTCTAAATACAAGAATATAATCTAAGTATACAATCACAAAGTCATCTATGAATTGTCTAAATACAACATTCATCACACACATGAAACTAGATGGGGCATTTAAAATCCTAAAAGGCATCACTAACCATTCAAAAAGACCCTTCTTGGTTTTAAAAGTAGTTTTCCACATAAATCCTTCTTCAATTCTGATCTGATGGTAACCACTACGCAAATCCAACTTTGTGAAATAAACAACATCTTTTAATTGATCAAGTAAATCATCTATGAGAGGAAGAGGATATTTATTTTTCACCGTGATCTTGTTGAGAGATAAATAATCAATGCATGTCCTCCATGTTCCATATTTGTTCAACACTAGCACAATAGGAGAGCCACATGGGGATGAGATAGGCCTGATAACTCCCCGTTCCAACATGTCTTATACCTTCTTTTTAATTTCATTCATTTCCATAGCTAACATCCAGTACACGCCCACAATTGGAAGAGGGACATCTTGTTGAAGATGAATCTCATGTTGAATATCCCCCTTAGGAGGAAAGCCACTTGGTTCCTAAAAATTATCATCACAGTTAGCAACAATATCAACCATAACTTTCTTATGAGAAGGATTGCAACCTTGGAAAGCATCTGATGCCTCAACATATTTTTCTCTCGCAACCAAGAGCATACATATCCTATTAGTGTTGATGAGTCTTTTCATCTTCCATGCACTAACAAGAGTATGATTAACCTTCATCTCATGAGCTCTTACAACATACTCCACACCATATTTTTTGAGATGGTACTTGTTCTCATGTATGAAGAAGACTGCTTTTCAATCATAAAGGTAAGGGATTCCCAAAACTATGCCATAGATGTTAAGAGGTACAACATCCATTTCAACCTCATCAATCAACTTTGATGCAACAAAAAATATGACCCTACACTTCTTAGTGACATTAAGCTTGGAATTATCACAAACCTAACCAAGAAGATAGGGCTTGGGATGAGGTTTCATCTCTAAACCCAACTTCTTAACAACTAATTCAGAGATTAAGTTTACTTGAGAACACAGATCAAAAAGAGTTTCATTTTTTGTATTTTTTGCAGCAAATATTATATGAAACAATTCACTTATTCTTTTATCATAATCATGATATGCATTAGAAGAGATTATATCGGTATGTAGGGAAGTTTTATCTTGCATATTGATAATTGCAATCTGTGTTTTATCCCCTGAATTAGATCCCAAGTCTTGTTGCAATGTTGCAATGGTCTTCTTCTTTCCCTTGCTTCCATATGTTTTAGGCCTAATCTCATGATGTAACTTCTAGCAGTGATCTCGGTCATGCCCATATTTGTCACAATTTGTGTAATGGAAATTTTCTCCCTCTTTCTTCGTTGTAGTTGTATTATTTTCCTTACCTTTTCCTTTAAACTTGTCGTTCTAAACTTGAGGTTCTTCTTTGGATGGTCTTCTTGCACATGTTTCCCCCTGCTTTCAATATGAGTAGCTTTCACACTAGCCTCATCCATATTAGTAGGATTCAATAACAATAAGGTATAATAAATTTAATTGGGAAGTGAACCAAATGATACTTCATGAGAGTTTATGAACAATCTAAATGAATGTTTAATTCAAGATATTTCTTCCTAAACTCTTTTCTAAAACCTTGTACATTCTATCCTTTATTCAATCTTAAATTATGTCATTCCATCATGGATTTTTGTACAAAGCCTAATGGATAAAAATTATTTCTCAAAGTAGAAGAGAACTCAGAAAAAGATGAAAGGCACTTACCATTATGTTTGGTTCCTTTAAGCAACTTTCTCTCCCACCAAACGAGAGCAGTTCCTGGAAAATGAAGATATGTTAGTTGTACCTTTACCTCTTCTTCATCGATCTGATGAACTCAACAATACACTTCAATATTCCTAATCCAATTGTTCATATTATCCACATTTGATTCTCCATTGAACTTGGGTAAGTTGAACTTCACATCCAACTTTAGAAATGGATTCCTAGAAGCCCCTTTTAAACGACAACTGGAATGATGAGAGGAGGAGCAAGAAGATCTTGAACTTGAGCTAGAGGAGGGAGATGGATGTTCAGGATGATATTTTCCATATTATTGATTCAATAAAGTTGTATCCTCCTATTTTTCCTTCTTCTTATTCTTTCCCTTCTTTGTCACCCTTTCTTGATAATATGCAAACACTTGCTCCACTCGGTTTTCCATCTGGTAAAAGGATTTGTGAAAAGATTTTTCAAACTTGGTGTAAACTTCTTTCTCTACCATATTCTTCTTCCATCATAGATGACCTATATAAGGACCTTAAGGAACTAGTTCACCTTCTCCTTTATTGATTTTTCCCCTTGGTTAACATTAATCATACTCAAAACAAAAAATTCATAGATCCATGCTTTGATACCACATGATCATGATCTTTTTAATCATAGAATTATCATTGGATTATTAAGTTAAAAGAGCATGAATGTATAAATGTGCACATAAAGGAATAATCGCATAACATATACATGCACAATACAACTAAACAAACAACAACTTGATAACGAATTTCGTCCCTATAGGACTATGTCTCTAGGCCTGCTCTTTAATGGGGAGGTTGTTCTTATAAATCTTAGCAAAAATATGAAGTTACATGGTGATAATGGCTTTATACCTCACATTCTAGAAGTGACCTGCAAATGGGATTATCAAAACAAAAAATGGACTACACCACTGTGTTCACAAGGCTTGGATGGTGAGGGTTAACATAAAACACTTTATACTTTAGTGATGTGAAAATTTAGTCCTCCAAAATTCCCAATGACCCCTTCAACGCCATGTGGTAGTTTGTACAGTGTATGAATCTGTACTGTGCAAAGACCTTGAAAATCATTCTCAACTCGGCATCCTTGTACTATGTTCCCATCCTCTTGACGCTCTCGGTGAGGTCCTCTTCCTCTGCCTTGGAATTTGTTTGGGCTTAAATAATATTGTCCCAAATCCCTACAAATGTAGCACCAACTTCTAGGTTGGTTGGTGGGATATGTTTAGGTCATTTGTTGGCAGGAGTTCTGGTGTTCAACCCCCGTGGACCCCTTCCTGAAGTTATGTTTTGCACTGTCATTTTGATTTATGTGTTGGAAGTGGCTTATATTCAGTCTATTGTCTAAACTTTGTTCCAAATTTGGGGGTGGTCTTGAACATCTCACCATTTTTGTGGTTGGTTGTCTCGCCTTTCCCCCCACATTTCTTGACTTCAAACTTAAATATAATTTCCAATAACTTTTACCAAGAGGTTCTGGTGTGTTGGAAGTAGCTTATATTAAGTGTATTGTTTAAAATTTGTTCCAAATTTGGGGGTGGGCTTGAACATCCCACCATTTTTGTGGTTGGTTGTCTCACCTTTCCCCCCACATTCCATGACTTCGAAATTAAATATAATTTCCAATAACTTTTACCAAGAGGTTCCAGTGGTGTAGTGTCCAAGTCGTTGATGTGTTGTATTGGAGGCCCAAAATTCAAAACTTACAGAGTGCCATTTGGATTTCCTTACCACTCTTTCTCTCTCCCGGGGTGACATATGTCACGCTTGGATTGGGCCACGTGTCACCTCAAGATTGGTCCATGTGTGCCACATCATATTCTCAGTCATGCCATGTCACCTACCACGTTGGATTCCTAGCTAGCATGGTTTTCCATGTGATTCCTTGTGGGGGTTCCATGTAGGAATTTGTATAGTATGGATTCGATGTGTAACTCTTGCAGTGGTGCCACATGGCCTCCGTTTTTACCAATTATGTGCAGAAAAATGTTGTTTAACCAAAAATTCATAATATTGTAACTTTTCCATATGGAGTCCATTTTGAGTGAAACAAACACTGCTTGAATCATCTTACCGATATCTATGCACTAAGGCTAGTTCCACTGCATTTTCTTAGGTTTGAAAATTGTCCCATTTAGATATCCTCTTGGATCATGGGGAATCACTAGTTATTATGAAGCCCTACCAAAATGTTGTCTCAATGAAATAGTGAAAATCATCCCAACCACAAAATACATAGGTTGGCTCCAAATAAAACTAAAAATACTATATATATTAAGGGCACATTTTGAGAGATGTGTGCAAGATGAAAAATTGAATATGGCATGAATATCCAATGTAGAAAATGTGATCCAAGGGTAATTCAATGTTGGTTTGAAAGGGAAAGTCAAGCAAATCAATGACAAGGATATTTGAATGAGATATGGCCTAAGATTTCAATGAGGATTGGTTTTGATAAAATATTTGATTGCAAAAATACATGAATAAAGGATTTGGAGGGATGAAGTTGTAGAAAAAAGGAAGAAATGTGACTATATGGGTATACGGTCATGAATACAAGAAAATTCTCTATTGTTGATACGATTTTCTTATGAAAAAAAGAAATGAACAAATCATTAAGGATCTGTCTTAGACATGCAATTACAAAAATCTCTATGATATGCTCTATGAGTCTCTACAACGTGGGGTTTTATTAGCTGTAAAAATAATGTATTTTTAGAAAATAGAGTCTCACTGACTGCTGGAATATGAATGAAAATCCTATGTTAAGAGAAACTACAAGACACTCTAATATAAAGGTCAAAGAGATCACATTGATAAGTTGGACCTATATGATGTACTATGTTATGAAGATTATAAGGGTTGGCTCAATATGTCTTTACTATGATGAATAATGGTAGGAGAATGTTTCATTTACGAGTATGATGAGATGAACCTTTGAAAAGTAATAAGGAACATAGTTCCATACATGAATTAAGGTAAGATAAATAAAGTAACTATTAGCTCATGGAAGGTTAGAAAGCTTAAAAAATACTTCTTCCTATGATAGCTCTGAAGATGAAGTTATGATGAATATTTGAACATAATGAATAAATGTCTTGAGAATGATAATAATTTTTAGGAATATAGTATAGAAAATAAAAGGTTGTTGATAGAGTGAGGTCTGACAGAGGATATATGTTGAAGGAGTTCTATAGAAAGAATATTGAGCAAATTGACAAATTGCACATTAGATACAAAACATAAACATTTATACTTTACGATGGTAGGGTGGTGTAAGGAAAGTGAGTTGGTTCTTCCTTCCATTTGGTTTTGGAGAATCCAGGAAGTCGGTGCTTCCTTCTAGTTGGTGTTGGAGAATCTAGGGAGTTGGTGCTTCCTTCCATTCAGTGTTGGAAAATCTAGGGAGTTGGTGCTTCCTTCAAGTTGATTCTTGTAAATTAGGGGGTTTGTGCCTCCTTCAAGTTGTTGGTTTCAAACCTAGGATATTGGTGTCTTCATTATATTCATGTCTACAAATCATTGTAATCATTGTTTATTTAAAGAACAAATTTATGTGGTTTTCTCCCTTTTTGGGTTTCCACGTTAAATATTTATGTTTCATGGGAATTAATGTGATGATTGGTTCCATTTAAATATAATATGGATGTTAAATAATATTTCAAAGTTGAAATATGTCCTATGTTTATTCACCACTACCCTTAGTATAGCTCAATATTCCAACACATCATTTTTTTTGTTTTTGCATAGGTATGTTCAATGCACTTGGAATGTAGTTGCATACCATGAAACACCCATCTTCTCCATTGTATTAAATCACTTTTTTGTTCCTTCTTAGGATTTAAAATATGAAAAAGAAAAACTTAACATATCAAATATTTTTAAAAGAGAGAGGGGAAAAGATTTCAATTTTTTGTTGTGTTGGAAACAAGCCCAGATATCGTTCAAAAAAGCACCAGTTTTGAGTCATCTTATAAATTTGGGATCTAGTTTGGTCGTAGGATTTTAACCATGAACTTAGATTTTGTACTCCTACAATTGGTTACTCTCCCAATCATATGGAGAATTTATTAATGTCTCCTACATTGCATATTCATGTTGTTTTTCCACTTGTGTCAAATCTTTCCCAAGTCATCATTATAGTGTGTTCACCATTCAAGGATAGTATTTTCTTGCACTGTTCATTTCTTAGTTTTTTTAACCTTGCATGTAATTCATTCTCTGTCATCAAGTTGTTCTCGCCATGTATAATCAAAATCAATGTTTGTACTCGTGCCAGTGTGGAAGGTCTCCAATGAATTCTCACTAGTGGTTCATGTATCATCGACTACGACTCATCACTTTGATATTTTTACCTCAAGTAGAGGAATCATTGATAGATTTCCTTTCACTCAACATATGACACGTCATCATTGGTAGTTGACTGAATAGTTTTCCAAAATGTTAGACATCAAAACCTCTATTCACATTTTGGGATTCGTGTTGTACCTTGGATTCCATTTTCATCATTAGTGGAATTACTTACCTTTGTAGACTATAGATTCATTATCGACTATTTCTTAGAGGGTTTCTTTCATGAAATTTTTACACTTGTTGCATGTAAGAGATGTACTTGGTGGTATTCCTAGCAAAAAATTTCCCAAGTCCTTTTCCAAGTCAACTAATTTCTTGATATTTCCTTGTGTTAGCTAATGGAGGATTTCCTCATTCCTCCCTTCCAATGGATATCTTCCATTGAACTCAACACATCATGCTCTAGGAATAATATCTAGAGTCTCGGTAGTACCTTGGGGCTTACGGTCATTAATGGCAAGTTCCCTCACTATTAGGTAGTGGGAATACATCAATATATCTTGCTTGATGGATTCTACAAATAGTCAACCCATATACATCCATTGAGACTTACTAAATTGTACCTTGAATCCCATTATCATCATGGGTGGGTTTCCTCGCCTTTATTAATAGTATACATCAATGACTAGTAATAAAATGGTGTCCTCCATGTTAGAATTTATCTCATTCATTCACATGGGTATGATTTATACCTTTAGGTACTTTGGATGGAATACCTTAGTATAATAGTAGTATTTCCATATTTTTCTATTTCTCAAGTTGCTCAAGACTATACCATTCATTATCTTAAATTGGTACCACCATGAGAACCAGCTTCACTCATTTCAATTACATATGTTCTCCTAATATATCTTGATACATAGATACACTGTGTATATGTTTGTGGCTATGATATCTTAATTGGCACGGATCCATTCTGCATCGTTTTCATGGCCATGATCCCGTATTATTTATACAACATGGATCGACTGTGTACTCGTTTTGTGCCCATGGTTTTTCATTTTCTATATGTCATGGATTTGTAGTGTACTTGATTTAGCGTCCATGTTATATCACATATGAACATGGAGATCTCCTCAAGGAAGAGAATTTTTGAAACGTTCATCTCTATTTTAGGTAATTATTTGGACCAATGATCAAGAACCTCATCCTTGACATCACCTCACTCCCACCCTTTGGAAATTATAATGTATTTGAGCCATCAACTCCCTTTTTGACCTCACACATTAGGGGGAATATGTTATAGTGTAAACTAGAACTTACTTGTTTGTGATGACACCTAAATGTCCATGTTCATCATAATCATAAACTTATTATAGTGTAAACTCCCCTAATTTTACCCTACCTAATTATCTGCATACCTTTGAAGAGAACCTAGCTCATTTCCCCTTGAAATAAGTGAGTTGCAAGAAAAAATGAGACCCCNTATATATATATATATATATATATATATATATATATATATATTCAAAAAATTGAAATCTATGACAGTTTGGAGAAGTTAGACTCATTTGTAACTACTGTAACTTTTTGGAAACTATAAAAATATCTCAATCATTCCACAAAAGGAGACTAGATGGTACAACCAAGGGATTATTCCCATTTCATTGTCACATTGGAAGAATCTTGTTATTATTCTGAATCCATAGAACCCCCTCCCATTAGTGACCCATGTCCTTGAGTACCATTTCCACGAGTGTTTAGGTTATCATCCTTGCATGAACTTTACCATGTACTCATATGGAGATTTAGGGTTTTAGAAGCAGGAGTATAGGTGATTGATGAGTAGAGGAACCTTGTCATTGACTTGAGAAGGTTTAAAAAAACATTGAATTAATTGTTTGTACTACATTCTTGCATCAATGGAAATTTGTTACCTTTCCATCCCCCATATGCAAGCTTAATTTGTTTAATCATTGACTATTTGAAATTTGCTTATAATTTTTAGGAATATCGCTATAACCAACAAGAGTTGCATATATGTTCTAGTTTTGTTTAAATATTTCATTAAGGTCAAAATATTATGAGGAGGGTATTTCACATTGTTTCAAGTCTCATATTGTTGCAAAGTAAGAAATTGAAGGAGTAAAGTAGGAGCAGTAAGGATCAACCATCAAAAAATCGTATTCCATCTCCTTTTCATCTCTTTCTCTTTCTATTTACTTATTATTTAGTATTGAATAGTGGATAAAGTATGCTTTTATGAGTCAAATGTGCTTGTAACAAAATCCATAGGATCAAGTTTCATTTACCCCAGTATGTTGGTGACCTACCCTAGTCATTAGGAATCTTTTTCCTATAACACACTCTTGTGCCTATGAAAACTCCAAATGGTTCTCATCACTTGAGGTTCAATAAGATGACCATGATAGAAGCAACTGAAAACCGACATCTCAACCTTTTCTAACATTGTGATGATTTTTTTTTCGAAGGGCTTAAGTTTAAGGAATATTTTTTTTCTCCCAAATATATGGATTGATTTGAAATACAGATACTACACCTCCTCTTCATGATGAAACCATCCAGGGGCCTCCTTACAAGGAACCTAAAATTTCCCTCCATGATTTATTGCTATTGAAAACACCCATGAATTTATTCATTATTGAGTTGTAGAAGAAACCCATTGTTATTTCCATGTAGTCCACAATTTTCAAATCATGATATCCAATCTAGGTATGTTGAAATGCAATGGTAAGTGTAAAAATTTAAATGGGGACTATTTACTAAAATTGACTATGTTCACTATTGAAATGGGAGGATGTGATTTCATTCTTAGATTTAAATGGTTATGAAAATTGTGTGCAATTAAAATGGATTTTAAGGATTTATATAGCATATTCAATAAGGTTCCCAAATGGGATGGATTCATTGGTGAATTGCTGGTAGTTTTTCACCAGTGGGAAAGGTTTAATTCTTGTCATGGATTTGCTTGAAGCCATGGGGTTAGCTTGAAACAATGGTTGAACATATGGTTTCACCCAAGGAGATTGTATTAAATGATCTTGTGATCTATGCACACATAAGTGGATCAAATCAAACCCTTATGTCCTTCAAAATGTTAACCCCTTAGGGTGTACACCAATTAGCGATAGGTGCATTGTTAAGGAACTTCATGTGACATCATGAGTTCAAACCATGACTAATACCTTTGTGTCATGGATGAGGAAACATTGGTATGAATAGGGGTATAGTGGTAGTGGACCATAATAGACTTCATGTCACATGAGTATGAGCATGACCCTAGTTGCTAGTTCCCCTAGTTATAAAAAAAGAAAAAAGAAAAGGAGATTCAATGAGGGTTGTAAACACACCCTCAAATATCCCATTTTAATTCACCAAAAAATAAAAGCCTCTCCCTAGTTGGAAATATCTTGGACAATGGTCACTCGTGGACTATTTCCCAATTCAATGCCATAAACATCAATAGGTTTTTGAAACACCTCATGGTGTACCTCCTTCACATTGCAAGACTGCTCTTGGCATCCCATTGTTTTGAGGCAATTAACAGAACAATGTGCATCCTTATCCACATCCTTTTGCACAAAATGATAAAATTGATAATAACATCCAAGAAACATTGGAGTTCAACATGATATGTCCTAGTACTTTCCTCACTTTTTCATCATCTTAAAGAAATAAACCAACTACCACTTATGCCTAGATTTTAGTACTCTTAATAACTACTCTGATAGGGGAAATCATGAAATAAATGAATTGGCATAAAACAAGCAATGGATTGGTAGAAAAAACCAAACACTTGGTATTCCCACCCCATTATACCACCGATTTGAACCTATACATGACATTCAAAGACACATTTCCCATCCTATTAATTGATGAATTCTTTGATGAGCTTCATGATATCCAATTCTTCACTAAATGAGACCTTCACTCTAAATATCACCAAATTTGAATGAAGAAGGTATACATTCCTAATATTTTCTTCCGCACACATGAAGGACATTTTGAGGTTTTGGTGAGGCATTTTTCTATTTGCAATGCCTCATTCACTTTTCAAAGCATTGCGAACAAGATTTTTGGACCTTTTTTAACAATTATGTTCTTTTCTTATTTGATTCTATTTTTATTTATAGAAATACTGGGGGGACAAACTTGGAGCATGTTGATAAAGGCCTACAACTACTCTAATATAACAAGTTGTTCCTTAAATGATCAAAATGCACTTTTGTTCTTTTGAAGTAGAATACTTAAGTCACATGGTTAGTATAATAGGAGCGCAAGTGCATCCTAAGAATATTGAGGTTATGATATATTGGCCATACCTTAATAATTTGAAAATATTACATGGTTTCTTATAAATTACTAGCTACTACCAAAAACATTGTATAGCATTATGGGTGAATTACAACCATGTTAATTGCCTTGATCAACAAGAATTCCTTTTTATGGAATGATTCAATATATTAGTCCTTTAATGCCTTGAAAATGTCATGTTTACTTCTCCAAGATTAGAAATTACTAATTTCACCAAGAGTCTCACTCCAGAAAAGGTCTTGGGCTAGTGTTAATGCAGGAGGGGAACCCATTGATATTCTTCAGTAAACAATCATGTGATTGAAACTTGGGAAAGTCCACCTATGAGAGAGAAATGATGGTCTTCCTTCATGTCCTTGGTACACGGTTCATGTATATCCTTGGGAGGTTCTTCAAATGCTAAAATGATTCATCATATCTTGAAGTACATTTTTGAACAATGATTTTTTGTCACCAATGCAACACATGTAAGTCACTAAAATGTTAGGTTATGACTATGAAATCACAAATAATAAGGGCATAGAGGATGTGTTGGATATTTTTTACATAATAAAATAATAAATATGAGGAGAAATGGACCATATTCACCTTATCCTTATCGGTTCCAAAACGTATTGCAAATGTATGACATGAATGGTTAGCTCATGACAAGGCGGTCGAGCTCATCCAATGACAAAAGGAGGATTCCAAACCTCCTATGGGATATAGTTAGTATCATGACATGTTAGGGTCCTACCATAACCCCCTTACTTTATCAATATACAATGTATTAAGTCCACTAAAGAGTTAGTAGGTAGTGAATTAATGTAAAAGGGAATTATTTATTGAATAAAGGCCCCTAGTTGGTTTGCCCTTATTAATATATGGGCAACAAGTAGCTATATATTTGGTTGTTGAAGAACTATAGTATAGAGTAGTAATATATGTAATGCATTGTCAAGAATTTTTATTGTAATTGAGATTTGCTCGGTTTACCCCTTGAAGAGGCAAGTGAACATAACTATCTATTTTATATTTCATACTCGAGATATTTTTTTTGTTTTATCTATTCGCTCTTATTGTTTTATATATTTCATATAATTATTTTTTATGTTTAAGTATATTACAAGTGGTATTAGATATCTTTCTTGGGACAAAGAGGATTATTTTTTAATATTAGACTTTAGCTCCTTCAAATGATCCATCTTGGAATTTTAACTACCATATTTTTCTCTAATGATTCAAGGTCTAAAAATTTTAAGGTAAATATAGAACGTATGGAGGTAACATGTGTCAAAATTTCATATTTTTTTATCTCTATAATTACAACCATGTTAATTGCCTTGCTCAACAAGAATTCCTTTGTATGGAATGATTCAATATAATAGTCCTTTAATGCCTCAAATAAAGTCACGTTTACTTCTCCGATATTATAAATTACTAATTTCACTAAGAATTTCATTCCAGAAAAGGTCTTGGGCTAGTGTTAATGTAGGAGGGGAACCCATTGATATTCATTAGTAAACAATCATGTGATTGAAAATTGGGAAATTCCACCTATGAGAGAGAAATGATGGTAATCATTCATGTCCTTAGTACATGGTTCATGTATATCCTTGGGAGGTTCTTCAAATGCTAAAATGATTCATCATATCTTGAAGTACAATTTGAACAATGATTGTTGTCACCAATGCAACACATGTAAGTAACTAAAATGTTAGGTTATGACTATGAAATCACAAATAATAAGGGCATGGACGATGTGTTGGGTATTTATTTACATCATAAAAAAATAAATATGAGGAGAAAGGGACCCTCTTTACCTTATATTTATTGGTGCCGAAATGTATTGCAAATGTATGACATGAATCGTTAGATCATGACAAGGAGGTCGAGGTCATCCAATGACAAAAGGAGGATTCCAAACCTCCTATCGGATATAATTAGTATCATGATATGTTAGGGTCCTACCATAAACCCCTTACTTTATTAATACACAATGTATTAAGTCCAATATATAGTTAGTGGGTAGTGACTTAATGTAAAAGGGAATTATTTATTGAATAAATGCCCCTAGTTGGTTTTCCCTCATTAATATATGGGCGACAAGTAGTTATATTTTTGGTTGTTGAAGAACTATTTATAGAGTAATAATATATGTAATGCATTGCCAAGATTTTTTATTGTAATTGAGATTTGTTCTTGGAGGTTTCCCCCTTGAAGAGGCAAGTGAACATAACTATCTATTTTATATTTCATACACAAGATATATTTTTGTTATATATATTCTCTCTTGTGGTTTTATATATTTTATATAATTATTTTTTATGTTTAAGTATATTACAAGTGGTATTATATCTCTTTCTTGGGACAAAGAGGATTAATTTTTAATCTTAGACTTTAGCTCCTTCAAATGATCCATCTTGGAATTTTAATTACCATGTTTTTCTGTAATGGTTCAAGGTCTAAATGTTTTAAGGTAAATATAGAACGTATGGAGGTAACATGTGTCAAATTTTCATATTTTTTATCCTATAATTACAACCATGTTAATTGCATTCTCAACAAGAATTCCTTTGTATGGAATGATTCAATATATTATTCCTTTAATGCCTTAAATAAAGTCACATTTACTTCTCCAATATTATAAATTACTAATTTCACTAAGAATTTCATTCCAGAAAAGGTCTTGGGCTAGTGTTAATGCAGGAGGGGAACCCATTGCTATTCATCAGTAAAAAATCATGTGATTGAAACTTGGGAAATTCCACCTATGAAAGAGAATTTATGGTCATAATTCATGTCCTTAGTACATGGTTCATGTATCTCTTTCGGAGGTTCTTCAAATGCTAAGTCGATTCATCATATCTTAAAGTACATTTTTGAACAATGATTGTTGTCACCAATGCAACACATGTAAGTCACTAAAATGTTAGGTTATGACTATGAAATCACAAATAATAAGGGAATGGAGGATGAGTTGGATATTTAGTTAAATAATAAAATAATGAATATGAGGAGAAAGGGGCCCTCTTTACCTTATCCTTATCAGTACCAAAATGTATTGCAAATGTATGACATGAATGGTTGGCTCATGACAAGGAGGGTCGAGCTCATTCAATGACAAAAGGAGGATTTCAAGCCTCCTATGGGATATAATTAGTATCATCACATGTTACGGTCCTACCATAACCTCCTTGCTTTATTAAAATATAATGTATTAATTCCATAATATAATTAGTGGGTAGTGACTTAATGTAAAAGGGCATTCTTTATTGAATAAAGGCCCCTAGGTGGTTTTTCCTCATTAATAGTTGTGCCACAAGTAGTTAGGTATTTGGTTGTTGAATAACTATATATAGAGTAGTAATATATGTAATGCATTGTCAAGAATTGTTATTGTAATTGAGATTTGTTCTTGAAGGTTTCCCTCTTGAAGAGGAAAGTGAACATAACTATCTATTTGATATTTCATACAGGAGACCTTTTTTGTTTTATCTATTCTCTCTTATGGATTTATATATTTTATATAATTATTTTTTAGGTTCAAGTATATTACAAGTGGTATTAGAGCTCTTTCTTGGGACAAAGAGGATTAATTTCTAATGTCAGGATTTAGCTCCTTCAAATGATCCATCTTGGAATTTTAACTACCATATTTTTCTCTAATGATTCAAGGTCTAAAATTTTTAAGGTAAATAGAGAACGTATGGAGGTAACATGTGTCAAAATCTCATATTTTTTTATCTCTATAATTTCAAATATAGACTCTATTTCACTTAATAAATTTGACTAATCCAAAAGGTTTGGATCCTTCAAATGGGTAATCTTGAAATTTTCACTCCAAATTTTTTTTTGTGATGTTTCAAGGTCTACAATTTTCAGATCGTAGCAAGGAGTTAATGAGTTCAGTTATGCTAAAGTCTCATATTTTGCGATGCTATAATTTTGGAGATACAATCTATGTAAATCAGGGTTTTATACTAGCTCAAAAACTAGCCTTAAATAGGTGTTCTTGTTAAAACTGTTATATATGGTGTAGAAAATATACAAATTACATTCCACCAATTTCATTGGAAAGAAGATAAGAAATAATATTATTGGTAAAAATTTAATATCTATACCTGAAATATTGGACATATGAAATTCCATTTATGTTTGGTGTTTGGAGGATACCATAACAACAATATTTGGGAAAATCACCGTAATTTTGTCTTGGCACAACAAAATTATGTAAAACCTATGGAATTGCATAGTATACATATAAATCTAATATGGAAAAAAATTAGGCTTAGAGGTGCAAAAATTATATATTTATAGACCATCTCCAAATCAAGGTCTTACAAGGAGTTGTGCTTATTTCAAAATCTTTGCCTCAAAACCTACCTTGATAAGTAATTTATTTTGTGGCGATTGTAGAGATTTTCGAGGGTTAGGTAGCTCAATTTTTATTTTTGTTTTTAGAGACATGTTATAAATTATTTAAATAACATAGACACATGCCTTTCAATAGGTAAACCTATGGTTTAGAAAGCATACACAAATAAAATACAAGTATTACTAAGTCACATTGTTGGGCACTCTTGTAACATTTGTTGGTACCCATTTGAGTAGTAATAAATTAGACGACACATGTGTATTGAATATCACTTCCACATACCCTTGGGTATGTAGGAGGTCCCTTAGGTATATATAGAACCAACTTTAAATAAACTAATCAGTTTCCTTGTTGCTATATTACACTGAGAATAACACTTGAGGAGATCACTCTCTAGCACCTATGTAGTTGAGTAGTACATCTAAGGACATGGTTGAGCCTCCTTTGTTTGTGCCCTAATATAGTAGGATGAGTACCACTATTGGACCATGCAAATATATAAGACAGACATTTAATATGAAATTCCATTATTCTCAGGACCCAATGGATCCCACCCACAGTGGATCCCCATAAAAGACCTCACACCAACACCCTTGAACATATGGGAACACTCTCTACCATGGGTAGGTTGAAACACTTAGAATATTAAAAACAAATCCTAGTGTCCACATTAAAAAATTAAATTAGAAGTTATCCAACTTGGATTAGGAATTGGATCAGAAGTTGGATACGACGGTTATCCAACTTGGGTCATTCTTTTGATTAGAAGTTAGATCAAAAGCACAAAAATACCTTAAATATCTTGGATAACATATTGAATGATAATTTAGCACATATGGAATCTCATGACATATAAACAAAAGACTATTAGTATGGGGAACAAAATGAGTCACAACAAGAATACACTTCTCACTCAATACTTTCTAGCCAACAACAACCCCCTTTGGGTCCCCAAAACCATAAACCATCCTCCATGGATAAAATAACATGGAACCATTTACATAAAGGGAACCTAGACAAGTTTAATGGTTCTAACTAATAAAGATGGGTTTCATATATGGAACATTACTTTGTCCTCCATAAAAGTATTGATGACATGATGAAAATTAGGGTGGGGTCTTATATTTGGATATAAAAATATGGTAATGGTGGGAGTGGAATAAAAAAACTATGGTCTCTACATCACTTGGGGTCTCTTTGTTAAATATATACATGTATGTTACAAATGAGATACTCATTATTTAGGGAAGCTTACCAAGTTACTCCAAACTAGCTTAGTCATAGACTTTATCTCTTCCTTTGAGAAATTATCCATCCATACAATGAACTTAACATATTATTGCTATAAATAATTTCATTAGTGGCATCAAGGATGCAATTATATCATAGGATCGAATTAAACATCCTACAACTTAATTGAAGGCATCTCATAAGGGTCTAGAAGAAAATACAACAATCAATGCACAAACCAAAAAACCCTCTTTAATTCCCCACTAATGCACTACAAAATTGAATTTCTAAAGAAAAATTCTTGACCCTCCTTGAAAGAACATAGGTTGACTTTAATAGAAATAGAATACCAACAAAGATGCAAAATTTTCTATAATTGTGAAGTTAAGTATGCTCTAGGTCACAAATGTAAAGAATATAAATTATTTCAAATGAATGAATATTTATCCTACCCATTTCAGAGAAATCATTAGGGAAGATACCCCTAAGTTTTAGGATAATGACCGAATTACTCCCATGCAAGAATAGGCGAAACATGTATTACAACAAGAAGAACCAATCATCTCTCTTCATGCTTTATTAAGTATTACATCCCTACAAACCTTAAAACTTCCGGGTTACACCAACCACCAAAAAGTGGCAATCTTAGTTGATAATGGAAACACCAACAATTTTATTCATAGGTGAGTGGTTGAAGAAATCCATTTTTATGTACACCTAGTTCCCAACTTTCAAAATATGATAGCTAATGATCAAATGATGAAATTTCGGGGGTGTTTTGAAAATGTGAGACTCCAATTGTGTGACTATCATCTCAAAATGCATACGTTGGCCATAGATATGGATGGTTGTGATATATTTCTAGTGGTCAAGTGGCTATGCTTATTGGGGCTAGTCACCATTGACTTCAAGGAGTTACACTTGAGTTTTATGAAGGACTCTCATACTCACACCCTCAAAGGAATCCGAGTAGGATCCCCTGAAATCATAAGTTTTCATTAGATGGAAAATTATTGAAGAAAGGCCACTTGGGAATTATAGCTCACTTCCATACCATAGAGGATTTGGAAAACATTGTGCCAGAAATGCATCCTGACTTGCAAAATATTTTGGACAAACATCAACATGTCTTTAAGGCACAAAAGGGTTTACCCCCATATCATGAAGGTGAGAATGACCATGGTATATCTTTAATTATAGGCATTTGACCACCAAATGTAAACTCATATAAGCACCCATGTGCACTAAATAATGAAATTGAAGATATCATTCAAGAGTTGTTGTCTACAAGAGACCATATTCATCCCTAGTAGTCACAGTTTTAAAGAAATAAGGAACTTGGTGCATGTGTCATGATTCTATGACCTTAATTAGTGTACCATGAAAGATAAATTCCCCATCCCAAATAGATGATATTTTGGATGAACCCCATGGTGCAATGTTTTTTACCAAAATTGACCTTCATTCTAGATACCACCAAGCAAGGATGAAAGAGGTATATATTTCAAAGACAACTTCCCACATACATGAAGGCCATTATGAGTTTTTGATAATTCCCTTCAGACTTTGTAATTCCCCCTAAACCTTTCAGATCCCCTTGAATAAAATTTGATTGCCATATTTTCATTATTTTGTGATTGTTGTCTTTGATGACATATTGATTTATAGTAAAACTTAGGATGGCAATGTACAAAATGTTGATAAAAACTTGGAACAAGTCCTTTATGGCTATTAGTTGTTCATTAAAAGCTCCATATTTTATTTTGGTTCCTTAGAGTTTGAATACTTGGGCCACATTGTTGGACAATACAGGGTGATATTGGATGCCAAAAGGATTGCAACAATGCAAGAATGGTCATGACCTAAAACCTTGAAGAGATTACATGGATTTTTAGGCCTTGTTGGATACTATAGGAAGTTTCTAAATAATTGTGGTAAAATTGCAGCCCCTTTGACAATCATACTCAATAAATAATTCCCTTCCATGGAAGAAAGAGGAAGAACAAGCATTTTTAGTTTAAACACAATCTATGTGCACCACCCTAGTCTTAATCAAGCCTAAGTTTGCTAATATTTTTTTATTGGAATGTGATGTTTCTGAAAAAGGGTTTTGGTGCAGTTTTCATGCAATATGGAAGACATTTAGCATTCACCATTAAGTAGTTGTGTGAAACGAATTTGGGAAACTCTACATGCAATCAACACATGGTGGCCATACCTCATAGGGTGTCATTTCTAGATAAAGGTGGATTTAATACCCTGGTTTTGACCCCATTTGCATTAAAAGATACATGATGTATATATTGTAATTAATCATGGTGTGGAGCTAAAGGAAAAATCCCCACCATTGATTTGGTTGTGTTATGTTTTGGCGATTGGGATCGTTGCCGATGGTATATCGTGCTATCCGGCACGTTATAGTTTTGGCGTCATGTAAATATACAAAATTAATCAAAAACCTACAACCAGTTATGGAGGTGCAACGATAATGAAAAGGGCATGATTTCCTAAGGATAAGGAGGGGGAATTCTCAAACCTTGAGCCTATGGAGAAAAAGCCATGTGTCAACCACCCATTTAAAACTTTTTTTGTTAGTTGGGGGCAGTTATTGCTGGGTAGTGGTGTGTGGCAAGACTGTCAGTCCTTGCCCACACGCACACTCCACCAACAGCCTCTCCATCTTCACGTGGGCAGGGAAACCACTAACCCATTCTTCCATCCTTGTCCATCCTCACATAGGGAATCGTTATGTTTTTCCTCACGCACCGACTGGAGTAGTTTTCCTCACGCATAGGTTGGGGATTCTTCATCGTTTTTCCTCACGCGGAGGGCTGGGGGAAGCTGTTTCCTATCACCCACAATTTCCTATGAAGGATCCATTTTCATGATTTGGGGGTTGCTATTATTCTCCCCATGAGGTGTGGTATGCAGTAGGTTCATTCACGTTGTGGTTGATGTTGGTTTCATCCACGAATGTGGTTGAGTTGGTTTCATCCACAATTTGGTTGTTGTGGGATCCATTACGTTTTGGGGGTTGCTGTTGAGTTGTTTTGGCCACATTAGGGCCAAGAACAACTCTGAATCGCTTGTTTATCCTGAGCGGCGTTCACCATTTGGTTGTCATCCCATTTCCACAGAGCCGTGAACTATTTGGTTTTGCTGTGTGTATGCAGTGGTTGGTCTTTGGACTATGTTGGAGTGGGCATGAAGGCTTGGGTTGCTTGATAAACCTGGTGTGTTTAAGAACCACACAGACAGAGCTAGAGGGATGGCTTTCTTCTCCACAGCCCTTGAATAGCACTGGAAGGGAGGTCAGGGCCTAAGGGATTGTGTAGTAGAGAAGGGACTGATTTCCTGGTGTTGGGTGTGTGTGGGTGTCCTAGAAGTCAGGCTAGTTCTAGTGTAGGAGTCCTTAGCTCTTCAATGAGCTCATCAGCTTAGCATTCAACTTCTCCCAGCTCCTTGATGGCCTGATAAACCCTACTGTGTTGGCTTGGCTGATTTGTGTATCCTTGGCTATGCGTAAGCCTGCTTGTTCCTTATTCCTTGGGGGATCATGCCCAGCTCGGGGCTGGCAGCGTTGCTGAGAGATTAAGGAGCACGTTGGCCTATGGTTGGGTGGAATGTTGCAATGACATAGCTTGTTGCAGGACGAGTTATTCATTCAAAGATAAACCTTCTCGTCTATTTCATCTCTGCAATTATATTTGATGTCTAATGAATTATGATGAACATGTTGAGTGCCTTCATGTATGATTTGCTTCTGATGTATGTTAAACCATTATGCATCTCTGCATGTTTTTACTTTCAAGCATTTTATTTCAGTTTTATGTATATTCATGTTCATGGGGCTATTTTTCTAGATGTTCATTGGTATGGTAGTGTCCTCTTCGCCGGTCGGAGGGTCGGGGACGTTACAGAGTGGTATCAGAGCTAATGTTGCAACATGGGCCTGAATGGGCCATGAAGAATTAGCTAGTAGAGGAAGGTTGCCCTCTTCCTAGCAGAAATCAAAAGAAATTTGTGCATGACAAGAGAATTTTGAAAAAATTCTATAAGTGATGAGATCGTCGGATCGTCGGAGGAGTTAATCTGAAGCCCCGCCGATGCATCGGATCACCTAAGCGGAAGGCCACCCGACAGGAACCATGGAATAAAAATTTTGAATTTTTTTCTAAGTGTCCAAATTGTCGGCCCGTCGAAAGACTTAGTGGGAAGCTCCTCCAATGCAGAGGAAGTTCTAGTTTGAAGAACCTCCAATACAGGCCACCGGCGGACGGCGAAAGAAAAAAAAATTCAAAAAATTTTCTAAGTGTGAAAACCGTCGGAAACCTTCAGCTGAAGACCGCTGAAACGTCGGCCCCTATAGCTGGAAAAACTTTCGATGGCGCCGGCAGAAGAAAATTTGAAGACAGAACGAGGGTTTCGGCGGAGAACAGGTGAAGTCGGAGCCGTAGTGTCAGCAGAGATCACCTGAAGACCGCCGAAACATCGGCTCGTTTAGTCGAAGGAACACCCGATACAGACCAGTGGTGATGGAGACGGGAGGAAGAGTCGATGGGGTGTCGACGGAAAAGATAAGAAATTGGAGCCGACAAAGCGGCTGGAAGAGGGAGTAGGCGCCGCAACGGCGGCGAAAGGAAAAGGATGAAATCGCTGACGCGGAGGAGAAAGAAGGAACTTTCGCTGGAAATTTTTTCTAAGTACCGAAAGCATCGGAAAGCTTTAGATGATCGAACCGTCGATGCGGCGGCGAAGGAATGAAGAAGATAATTTTTCTGAAATTTTTTCTAAGTATGGAAATCATCAAAAAAATTTAGTTGATTGAGGAGTCGAAACGTCGGCAGAGATCTCCGGAAGACCGCCGAAACGTCGGTGAAAATTACTTGATGGAGTAGCAGATGTGGTGGCAAACGTCGGTAGAAATTAGTTGAGTAAGTAGCCAACACAATGGCGGTAAGAAGAGGAAGACAAAAAGAAAAGTTTTCCTAAGTACAGAAAATCGAGAAAAAAGTTATCTATTTGGTTCGCCAATGCGTCGGAAGGAGTTAGTTGTTTGGACCATCGAAGCGTCGAAAAAAATTAGTTGTTTGGTCCGCTAATGCGTCAGAAAGAGTTAGTTGTCTGGACCGTTGATACGTCAGAGAAAATTAGTTGTTTGAATTGCCAGTACATTGAAAAATTTTTGTTGATTGGGTCACCGACTCATCGAAGGAAATTAATTGATGGAACCGTCGATACATCAGAAAATTTTAGTTGAAGAGACCACCGATGAGCGCCAGAGAAAACTTGTTGTTTGGGTCACTGAAACATCGGAAGCTTAGTCAACTAAGGATTCGATACGTCAGAAAATTAGTTGGGAAGAGACCTGATTTGATGAAGGAAATTTTGAGTTTTTCAAGTGGGATTTCTCAACTGATTTCAGCTGCTTCTCAGGGGGATTCCCAGTAGTTTCCAGTGGATTTTCAGGGCTAAAAAGGAAGAAATTCTAAGTGGCTGAAGCTGACATTTCAGACCAAAATACAGTTGTAAATTTGGTGAAAATTGCCATTTTAGAAGTGTGATTTTCACACCCGAAGTCAGAATGGAGCATGTGGATAGAAATTGGAAAGCTTATCCAGTAGGGAACAAGGGAGAATTACCAGAGTGGAATGCGGAGCAGAAAAGTACTAGTGGTTGTTTGAAAAAAAAAGTGTGTTGATGTCAATATGGACAAATCCGAGAATTGCATGCCTAGAGATAGCAAAGACCATGAAGTCAAACCAACTATTATGCGGAAGAGGAATTCCAGGCAAAGATGAGGGTTTTGAAAAGGAAAATCCCTTAAACCCTGTCTTGTTAACTATATTCATATTTTATAAGCTTGTGTACATAGAAATTATGGCATGGGGATGCTGAAAATGCATGGGGATATGTTTGCGTGCATAGGATATTACATATTGGTAAAAATAGTGAGAATTATACATTTATAATGAACCACTAATGGTAAATATTGTATTGTTGTTGGCATTAGTGGAAAAACCAACGACAACATGAGCATGGCTAAATATGTTGCTGATACTGATGAATGTGACCAGCAACCCTATGGAGAAAGGGATAAGGCAACAAATTCAGGATCAAAAGTTGGTGAGCGAATTCTGCAATCTCCTGCAAGAGACCAACTAAACTGGTAATGTCAAGGGTGTAAGTAGAATCCATGCAGGTAATGGTTTAATTATGACAATTGCATGGAGTGGTAAGGGCAAGAGGTCTCATACCATGTGGTTATTTAAAATTTATACTACATTCATATAGAAATATGTTGATATGAACTTAATAACCAGAACAAGTGAGGATTGGTGGTCTTGATTATAGTAATGCATCCTATATGAGGTAGTCATGGTTAGGCCATGGTATGTTTGAATGCATAGTATTCCTGAAGCAATACAAGGTAGCATTGAGTGGATATGCATTAAGAGATTTTATAAATCTTGTAGTTATGCATTGAATGAATGCATATGAAAAGTTTGAGTAAATGTTGTAAATATGCATACATAAGTATGGGTGCAAATGTTGTGATGCATCGTATGAATGCATCAAGATAGTGCGTGTGTTATTATGACTAACCAATGGCTGAAATGTTGAATTGATGATAATTCTAGAATCCTTTCAAGATATGTTATGAATGCAAAATAGTAAGTGCATGAAGAGGGTAGTCATGATCGATTAGCTGCCAGAATTCTCTATGGAAGGGAAAGGTGGTACAAATGATACGCCTGTGAAGTAAGGAGTATCTAAACATTTCATTTAAATTGCATAAATGATGTGAATATACCTTGCAATTTTAGTATGATAATGATTCACGAAAAGTAAATGAGTTTTGGTGGTATTAATATGTTAACAACTGGAACTATTTGAATTCTATAATTCTGAAAATGCTTTAGTGATTGTTCCAGCAATGAAAAAGTTATATGCATCAAGACTTACCAAATGTTTGGCTAATTGAAGTTTAGGTTTGAGGTAGATTGTTTGGTGCATGGAAATGTGGGTAAGACCATGACAAAGGCCGAAATATACCATGTGAAAGAGCCAAACCTCATGAGAAGAGTCTCATGGCTGTGAAATTAGTTTGTATGCAGGATGGGTTGTCAATTTGAACTTGTAAAATTCAGATTTGAGAAATTGCTGACAACTACTAATCACTATTGGCTTCCATAGAATTGTGTCAGGAGGACGTGTTGTAAGTGGATGTTCATGTTATGCTAGTAAGCATAAAATTATAATTGGCATAGTGGTGCTACTTACAAGAGACCAACAAATGAGGATCACCTCATTGCTAAGCAAATCAATTTTTGTAGTAGACAGAGTTTCAAATTCATATTGAATTTAATTACTAATGCCATTTCTTGGTTATGGAACAATCAAATTTGGATTGTATTAGTAGATAATGATTGACTGTTTGGCTACTCGATGAATGTGCCAAGGGTACACATTGCAGGAAAACCATGTGTGATGGCCTGGAGGAGCCAAAATTGATGGGGAAGTTTCCCCTATCTTGGAAATGGGTTTCGGGTGAAACTCCATTGGACATTTTGGAAATGTCCCATCTGCACTACATGTTTGGTAAGCAACATGAGTGAGATGGTATAGATTATGTCGGTAAGACATGTGTGGGATATGGAATGTAAAAAGGAGTTGAGATGGAAAACCGAGGGACTATCAACTCAGATAAGGGAGCCCCCATTCCTCCTTAACGAAGGAATACTACATCGGCAAATGGATAAGTGTTCTGTGACCCTAGCTAAGAATATGCATGTCAAATTGTTAGATTCAATATGCAGAGCATGTTTTGATTTTATTTCCATTATGACATATTGCTTGAGTATGAATAGGGCCTACATTACTCACATCGGAAAGGGGTGCACATTTTCCCGATGTCGGGTCATGAAAGGGTTTTCAATATTGACTACAACCTAGGGAGTGGATGCACTCCTAGTGTCTCAATACTTGATAGTGAATGATATGAAATATGATTATAGTTTTAGAGCAATAACACTGATGAGTTTGCTTATATTGCTTGTGTTGGCATGCTAAACAGATGCAGTTTGGTGTTGCACATTAAAGAGAAATGGTTATTGTTGATATAAGTGTATGTTGGTATAAGTGTATTGTTGATATAAGTGTATGTTGGTATAAGTGTATGTTGGTATAATTGTATTGTTGGTATAAGTGTATGTTGGGTTGTTATATGCCTAGGGATCCATAGTAGATCCTGGAACTGGAAATGGTCGTGGTAAAGTTCCAAGCCCAGTCGGCATGAAGGTGTACTGGCTAGACATTAATTATTTGATGTTGTGGAGCAGCCTACGTGTTGACCTAACATCCAAGTCCATAGGAAATTCCAAGGCTTGCAGAGCGAAGCAAGACCCTATGGACCAGCGAGGAAACGCACAATACAGATAAGTGTTGGATTATGTTGCAACTTCTTGCTTACGAATATACTTGTGTATATGGTTTGGTTATAATATTCTAACTCTTGTTTAGAGACAAACCGATGAGAATAAACTAAACATGTGAATCTATTCAATGTTTGAATATAGGTATCGTTGGGAGCGAGGACTATGAGGACATCCTATGGGTGCATGTGGACATGTGACTGTCCTGAAGATCTCAAAATGAGCAATAATGAAAAAGGTGCTAGTGAGACTGTGAAGGTCCTAGCAGCCAAGAGTTGTAGACAAACCATGTGGAGAGACTCCATGGTTGAGAGGTCTGGAATAGACCAGAGACACTAAGTGTCATGGCCAAGAAGGGTTGGTCTAGCATTCACGGTGAAGTGAAAGAGGCTAAGAGCATGAAAGCCACAGTGGTGGTGTGGGTTCCAGAATGGAACAAGACAAAGAGGGGAAAAACTCTTGCTGCTCTCTCTTTCCTTTTTTTTTTATATACTTATGCATTATGAAAACAGAAGATTGTTAAATGCATGTATGGCTGAAAATAGAATGTGTTTATTTGCTTAAAATAAATTGTGAATGTTGGAATAGTTAATTCCCTGCCCAAGAATGGACATGAACGAGATCATGTGCCTGTTGGAAAGGCATGAAAAGTATGAAAGTCTCCTCGATAAGACTTGGACTGCCATGCCAATTGGGCAATTAATTGACTGATTTTAATGCTTATATTATGCTTGGCCTAACAGAATTACAATGATGCATTTCACAGGTGAGAAAAGTGAAATCCAGTCGTGCACATTGATCATGGCAGAAAACCAAAAGCTGTTGGACTTGGGTAGAAGTCTCCTTCAAATGATTTCCAATACCCAAGAAAATATTTGAGAGATGCTCAAGATACAGAAAAGGCAGAATGAGATGAACCACCATATTTTGCAAGACTCTATTTGTTCGCAGAAGGAGGTAAAAATCCTTCTAGGAGCAATCCGTAAGGGGAAGGAAAGTGGATCAATGATGAGGCATTCATCCAATTGGTCCATGAAGAAAGGTTCTAGGCATGAAGACTTAAAGGAAATTGAGCAGGTAAAGATGAAGTAGCCAGCGAAATGTTGGAAATGCGGAGGACATCATTACCGTCGGGACTTCCCAACAAGGGAACATTAAGAGGTTAGCAGCCACAAAGTTCCTAGACTTGGGGATGAGCTGAAAGATGAGAACCAGCAGGAGAAGCTCGTGGAAGCCAAAGGGCTTGGTCCTGAAAGTTCAAAGTAAATAATTGAACATAGGACAGATCTGTAAAATTTTGAAACTTTGGATGTGTAAATTGTATATGTAATACCTCGGTTTTGATCCCATTTGCATTAAAAGATACATTATGTATATATTGTAATTAATCGTGGTGTGGAGCTAAAGGAAAAATCCCCACCATCGATTTGGTTGTGTTATGTTTCGGCGATTGGGATCGTTGCCGATGGTATATCATGCTATTCGACATGTTATAGTTTTGGCATGATGTAAATATGCAAAATTAATCAAAAACCTACAACTAGCTATGGCGGTGCAACGATAATGAAAAGGGCATGATTTCCTAAGGATATGGAGGGGGAATTATCAAACCTTGAACCTATGGGGAAAAAGCCATGTGTCAACCACCCATTTAAAACTTTTGTTGTTAGTTGGGGGTAGTTATTGCTGGGTAGTGGTGGGTGGCAGGACTATCAGTCCTTGCCCACATGCATACTCCACCAACAGCCTCTCCATCTTCACGTGGGAAGGGAAACCACTAACCCATTCTTCCATCCTTGTCCATCCTCACGTAGGGAATCATTTTTTTTTTCCTTATGCACCGACTGGAGTTGTTTTCCTCATGCATAGGTTGGGGATTCTTCATCTTTTTTCCTCACGCGAAGGGCTGGGGGAAGTTGTTTCCTGTCACCCATGATTTCCTGTGAAGGATCCATTTTCACGATTTGGGGGTTGTTGTTATTCTCCCCATGAGGTGTGGTCTGCGGTAGGTTCATTCACGTTGTGGTTGATGTTGGTTTCATCCACGAATGTGGTTGTGTTGGTTTCATCCACGATTTGGTTGCTGTGGGATCCATTATGTTTTGGGGGTTGTTGCTGAGTTGTTTTGGCCATGCTAGGGCCAAGAACAACTCTAAATCTCTTGTTTAGCCTGAGTGGCATTCACTGTTTGGTTTCCATCCCATTTCCACAGAGCTGTGAACTGTTTGGTTTTGTTGCGTGTATGCAGTGGTTGGTCTTCGGACTGTGTTGGAGTGGGAATGAAGGATTGGGTTACTTGATAAACCTGGTGTGTTTGGGAACCACACAGATAGAGCTAGAGGGATATATTTCTTCTCCACAACCCCTGAATAGCATTGGAAGGGAGGTCAAGGCCTGAGGGATTGTGTAGCAGAGAAGGGATTGATTTCCTAGTGTTGGGTGTGTGTGGGTGTCCTAGAATTCAGGCTAGTTCTGGTGTAGGAGTCCTTAGCTCTTCAATGAGCTCATCAGCTTAGAATTCAACTTCTCCCAGCTCCTTGATGGCCTGATAAACCCTACTGTGTTGGCTTTGTTGATTTGTGTATCCTTGGCTATGTGTAAGCCTTATTGTTCCTTATTCCTTGGGGGATCATGCCCAACTCAGGGGTGGCAGCGTTGCTGAGAGATTAAGGAGCACGCTGGCCTATGGTTGGTGGAACATTGCAGCGACATAGCTGGTTGCAGGACAATTTCTTCATTCAAAGATAAGCCTTCTCGTCTATTTCATCTCTACAATCATATTTGATGTATAATGAATTATTATGAACATGTTGAATGCCTGCATGTATGATTTTGTTCCGTTGTATGTTAAACCATTATGCATCTCTGCATGTTTTTACTTTCAAGCATTTTACTTCTGTTTTATGTATATTCATGTTCATGGGGCTAGTTGTCCGGATGTTTAGTGGTATGGTAGCATCCTCTTCGTCGGTCGGAGGGTCAGGGACGTTACAGTGGATCATCCCTAGATCAACATAAATGGGTCACCAACATTATTGGATATTATTACGGCATCATCTAGAAATAGGGAAAATACAATTTCATAATAGACACATTTTCAACAAAATAGGAGGAAGATGGATCCCTCTTTTCCTTATCCTCTTTGATACCTAAATGAATAAGAAACATGACACTAATGATAACCAAATCTATTGCATCTCAACTCATCAAGTGACTTCAAGAGGATCCCAACCCTCCCTAAGGTATAATTAGAAACAATAGACCATGTTGTATAGAGGTCGCCTATTTCTATTACTTGACATTAAAAAATATGATTTTAGTAGAATTATATTCATCTCCTCTCATAGGTCATTCAATATTTAGAAAAAATATGCATGCACTAGATTCTCCTTCTTTTGGGAAGGCATGAAATAGGAGATTATTACTTTTGTAGTGGAATGTAATTTGGATATACATTTCCATGGATTTTATTGTTGGTGTTCTCAATGTATGTGATAAGCAGTCATCATGGTGGTAGTTTATTGACTTACCAAATATTCTAATTTTTGTTCCATCCCACACCATTTTACCCCTAAAATGGATTATAAAATATTTATATTACCATCCCCAAACAAAATGTCCAGATAGAAGCAATCAACAATTATCTTGAAACCTATTTACAAGATTTTTCATATGAAAAGTAGTATTAGTGGGCATAGTGGTTACCTTTAGTATAATGGTTTTCTAATACCACTTGTCATGAGGCTACAAAAATGATGTTATATGAATCACTCTATGGTCAATAAATACTCTCAATTATTTATTATCTATCAAGTACCTCCAAAGTACAGGAAATATATAGTCTGATTCATAATCATGATTTTAGTCTTTGCACACTCGAGATTTTTTTTGCAATGGATTAAAATAACATGAAGCAATAGGAGAACCAATATCACTTAGAGTGTTCATATGAAGAAGGTGACCAAATATTCCTTCACCTCCAACATCAAAAGCTTGCATCAAAGTTTTATGACCCATATATTTTTCAACACATTGGTTAGGTGGACTACAAATTAACGCTTCCAACACACTCCAAGGTCAACTTAGTATTTCATGTATCTTGTTTGAATAATTTAGTGGGTCATAATTTTCGAGTCCAAACTACATTAGTCGAGATTAGATGAAGAAGGATCCATTTGGTTCCTATAACCAAAAGTAATTTTGGAAATCAAGGAGAGTCATATACATTAATGTACTATCTTTGAATTTTTGTTTTAGTGGAAGGATACCTCACCAAAATATTCTACATGGGAATCGTCATCCATTTTGCAGTAGTTTACCCATCTCTAGCCTTAAGGAAAATGCTTCTCCTGAAAGAGGAGAGCATGTTAGGTTCCTTCACTAATGATTTGTTTCACGTGTTAAAGATGGATTGAAGGCAAATATGTGACGATGCCTCCCATGCCAGCGTCACCACTACAAAACCCAACACCATGGAATAATCACCCATGTTTAAAAAACAATCAAATAAAATGGAATAACCACCCATGGTTTAGAAAGCACACACAAATAAAATACAAGTATTACTAAGTCACATTGTTGGGCACTCTTGTAACATTTGTTGGTACCCATTTGAGTAGTAATAAATTAGACGACACATGTGTATCGAATATCACTTCCACATACCCTTGGGTATGTAGGAGGTCCCTTGGGTATATATAGAACCAACTTTAAATAAACTAATCAGTTTCCTTGTTGCTATATTACACTGAGAATAACACTTGAGGAGATCACTCTCTAGCACCTATGTAGTTGAGTAGTACATCTAAGGACATGGTTGAGCCTCCTTTCTTTGTGCCCTAATATAGTAGGATGAGTACCACTATTGGACCATGCAAATATATAAGAGAGACATTTAATATGAAATTCCATTATTCTCAGGACCCAATGGATCCCACCCACAGTGGATCCCCATAAAAGACCTCACACCAACACCCTGAACATATGGGAACCCTCTCTACCATGGGTAGGTTGAAACACTTGGAATATTAAAAACAAATCCTAGTGTCCACATTCAAAAATTAAATTAGAAGTTATCCAACTTGGATTAGGAATTGGATCAGAAGTTGGATACGACGGTTATCTAACTTGGGTCATTCTTTTGATTAGAAGTTAGATCAAAAGCACAAAAATACCTTAAATATATTGGATAACATATTGAATGATAATTTAGCACATATGGAATCTCATGACATATAAACAAAAGACTATTAGTATGGGGAACAAAATGAGTCACAACAAGAATACACTTCTCACTCAAGACTTTCTAGCCAACAACAACCCCCTTTGGGTCCCCAAAACCATAAACCATCCTCCATGGATAAAATAACATGGAACCATTTACATAAAGGGAACCTAGACAATTTTGATGGTTCTAACTAATAAAGATGGGTTTCATATATGGAACATTACTTTGTCCTCCATAAAAGTATTGATGACATGATGAAAATTAGGGTGGGGTCTTATATTTGGATATAAAAATATGGTAATGGTGGGAGTGGAATAAAAAACTATGGTCTCTACATCACTTGGGGTCTCTTTGTTAAATATATACATGTATGTTACAAATGAGATACTCATTATTTAGGGAAGCTTACCAAGTTACTCCGAACTAGCTTAGTCATAGACTTTATCTCTTCCTTTGATAAATTATCCATCCATACAATGAACTTAACATATTATTGCTATAAATAATTTCATTAGTGGCATCAAGGATGCAATTATATCATAGGATCGAATTAAACATCCTACTACTTAATTGAAGGCATCTCATAAGGGTCTAGAAGAAAATACAACAATCAATGCACAAACCAAAAAACCCTCTTTCATTCCCCACTAATGCACTACAAAATTGAATTTCTAAAGAAAAATTCTTGACCTTCCTTGAAAGAACATAGGTTGACTTTAATAGAAATAGAATACCAACAAAGATGCAAAATTTTCTATAATTGTGAAGTTAAGTATGCTCTAGGTCACAAATGTAAAGAATATAAATTATTTCAAATGAATGAATATTTATCCTACCCATTTCAGAGAAATCATTAGGGAATATACCCCTAAGTTTTAGGATAATGACCGAATTACTCCCATGCAAGAATAGGCGAAACATGAATTACAACAAGAAGAACCAATCATCTCTCTTCATGCTTTATTAAGTATTGCATCCCTACAAACCTTAAAACTTCCGAGTTACACCAACCACCAAAAAGTGGCAATCTTAGTTGATAATGGAAACACCAACAATTTTATTCATAGGTGAGTGGTTGAAGAAATCCATTTTTATGTACACCTAGTTCCCAACTTTCAAAATATGATAGCTAATGCTCAAATGATGAAATTTCGGGGGTGTTGTGAAAATGTGAGACTCCAATTTTGTGACTATCATCTCAAAATGCATACGTTGGCCATAGATATGGATGGTTGTGATATATTTCTAGTGGTCAAGTGGCTATGCTTATTGGGGCTAGTCGCCATTGACTTCAAGGAGTTACACTTGAGTTTTATGAAGGACTCTCATACTCACACCCTCAAAGGAATCCGAGTAGGATCCCCTGAAATCATAAGTTTTCATTAGATGGAAAATTATTGAAGAAAGGCCACTTGGGAATTATAGCTCACTTCCATACCATAGAGGATTTGGAAAACATTGTGCCGGAAATGCATCCTGACTTGCAAAATATTTTGGACAAACATCAACATGTCTTTAAGGCACAAAAGGGTTTACCCCCATATCATGAAGGTGAGCATGACCATGGCATATCTTTAATCATAGGCATTTGACCACCAAATGCAAACTCATATAAGCACCCATGTGCACTAAATAATGAAATTGAAGATATCATTCAAGAGTTGTTGTCTACAAGAGACCATATTCATCCCTAGTAGTCACGGTTTTAAAGAAATAAGGAACTTGGTGCATGTGTCATGATTCTATGACCTTAATTAGTGTACCATGAAAGATAAATTCCCCATCCCAAATAGATGATATTTTGGATGAACTCCATGGTGCAATGTTTTTTTACCAAAATTGACCTTCATTCTAGATACCACCAAGCAAGGATGAAAGAGGTATATATTTCAAAGACAACTTCCCGCACACATGAAGGCCATTATGAGTTTTTGGTAATTCCCTTCAGACTTTGTAATTCCCCCTAAACCTTTCAGATCCCCTTGAATAAAATTTGATTGCCATATTTTCATTATTTTGTGATTGTTGTCTTTGATGACATATTGATTTATAGTAAAACTTAGGATGGCAATGTACAAAATGTTGATAAAAACTTGAAACAAGTCCTTTATGGCTATTAGTTATTCATTAAAAGCTCCATATTTTCTTTTGGTTCCTTAGAGTTTGAATACTTGGGCCACATTGTTGGACAATACAGGGTGATATTGGATGCCAAAAGGATTGCAACAATGCAAGAATGGTCATGACCTAAAACCTTGAAGAGATTACATGGATTTTTAGGCCTTGTTGGATACTATAGGAAGTTTCTAAATAATTGTGGTAAAATTGCAGCCCCTTTGACAATCATACTCAATAAATAATTCCCTTCCATGGAAGAAAGAGGAAGAACAAGCATTTTTAGTTTAAACACAATCTATGTGCACCACCCTAGTCTTAATCAAGCCTAAGTTTGCTAATATTTTTTTATTGGAATGTGATGTTTCTGAAAAAGGGTTTTGGTGCAGTTTTCATGCAATATGGAAGACATTTAGCATTCACCATTAAGTAGTTGTGTGAAACGAATTTGGGAAACTCTACATGCAATCAACACATGGTGGCCATACCTCATAGGGTGTCATTTCTAGATAAAGGTGGATTTAATACCCCGGTTTTGACCTCGTTTGCATTAAAAGATACATTATGTATATATTGTAATTAATCGTGGTGTGGAACTAAAGGAAAAATCCCCACCATTGATTTGGTTTTGTTATGTTTTGGCGATTGGGATCGTTGCTAATGGTATATCGTGCTATCCGGCACGTTATAGTTTTGGCGTCATGTAAATATACAAAATTAATCAAAAACCTACAACCAGCTATGGAGGTGCAATGATAATGAAAAGGGCATGATTTCCTAAGGATAAGGAGGGGGAATTCTCAAACCTTGAGCCTATGGAGAAAAAGCCATGTGTCAACCACCCATTTAAAACTTTTGTTGTTAGTTGGGGGCAGTTATTGTTGGGTAGTGGTGTGTGGAAAGACTGTCAGTCCTTGCCCACACGCACACTCCACCAGCAGCCTCTCCATCTTCACGTGGGCAGGGAAACCACTAACCCATTCTTCCATCCTTGTCCATCCTCACATAGGGAATCGTTCTATTTTTCCTCACGCACCGACTGGAGTAGTTTTCCTCACGCATAGGTTGGGGATTCTTCATCGTTTTTCCTCACGCGGAGGGCTGGGGGAAGTTGTTTCCTATCACCCACAATTTCCTATGAAGGATCCATTTTCATGATTTGGGGGTTTCTACTATTCTCCCCATGAGGTGTGGTATGTAGTAGGTTCATTCACGTTGTGGTTGATGTTGGTTTCATCCACGAATGTGGTTGATGTTGGTTTCATCCACAATTTGGTTGTTGTGGGATCCATTACATTTTGGGGGTTGCTGTTGAGTTGTTTTGGCCACATTAGGGCCAAGAACAACTCCGACTCACTTGTTTAGCCTGAGCGGCGTTCACCATTTGGTTGCCATCCCATTTCCACAGAGCCGTGAACTATTTGGTTTTGCTGCGTGTATGCAGTGGTTGGTGTTTGGACTATGTTGGAGTGGGAATGAAGGCTTGGGTTGCTTGATAAACCTGGTGTATTTGGGAACCACATAGACAGAGCTAGAGGGATGGCTTTCTTCTCCACACCCTTGAATAGCACTTGAAGGGAGGTCAGGGCATAAGGGACTGCGTAGTAGAGAAGGGACTGATTTCCTGGTGTTGGGTGTGTGTGGGTGTCCTAGAAGTCAGGCTAGTTCTAGTGTAGGAGTCCTTATCTCTTCAATGAGCTCATCAACTTAGCATTCAACTTCTCCCAGCTCCTTGATGGCCTGATAAACCCTACTGTGTTGGCATGGCTGATTTGTGTATCCTTGGCTATGTGTAAGCCTGCTTGTTCCTTATTCCTTGGGGCATCATGCCCAGCTCGAGGGTGGCAGCGTTGCTGAGAGATTAAGGAGCACGTTGGCCTATGGTTGGGTGGAATGTTGTAGTGACATAGCTTGTTGCAGGACGAGTTATTCATTCAAAGATAAACCTTCTCGTCTATTTCATCTCTGCAATTATATTTGATGTCTAATGAATTATGATGAACATGTTGAGTGCCTTCATGTATGATTTGCTTCCGATGTATGTTAAACCATTATGCATCTCTGCATGTTTTTACTTTCAAGCATTTTATTTCAGTTTTATGTATATTCATGTTCATGGGGCTAGTTTTCTGGATGTTCAGTGGTATGGTAGTGTCCTCTTCGCCGGTCAGAGGGTCGGGGACGTTACAGAGTGGTATCAGAGCTAATGTTGCAACATGGGCCTGAATGGGCCATGAAGAATTAGTTAGTAGAGGAAGGTTTCCCTCTTCCTAGCATAAATCAAAAGAAATTTGTGCATGACAAGAGAATTTTGAAAAAATTCTATAAGTGATGAGATCGTCGGATCGTCGGAGGAGTTAGTCTGAAGCCCCGCCGATGCATCGGATCACCTAAGCGGAAGGCCACCCGACAGGAACCACGGAATAAAAATTTTGAATTTTTTTCTAAGTGTCCAGATTGTCGGCCCGTCGAAAGACTTAGTGGGAAGCTCCTCCAATGCAGAGGAAGTTCTAGTTTGAAGAACCTCCGATACAGGCCACCGGCGGACGGCGAAAGAAAAAAAATTTCGAAAAAATTTCTAAGTGTGAAAACCGTCGGAAGCCTTCAGCTGAAGACCGCTGAAACGTCGGCCCCTATAGCTAGAAAAACTTCCGATAGCACCGGTAGAAGAAAATTTGAAGACGGAACGAGGGTTTTGGCGGAGAACAGGTGAAGTCGGAGCCGTAGTGTCAGCAGAGATCACCTGAAGACCGCCGAAACATCAGCTCGTTTAGTCGAAGGAACACCCGATACAGACCAGTGGTGATGGCGATGGGAGGAAGAGTCGACGGAAAAGATAAGAAATTGGAGCCGACAAAGCGGCTGGAAGAGGGAGTAGGCGCCGCAATGGCGGCGAAAGGAAAAGGATGAAATAGCTGACGCGGAGGAGAAAGAAGGAACTTTCACTGGAAATTTTTTCTAAGTACCGAACGCATCGGAAAGCTTTAGATGATTGAACCGTCGATGCGGCGGCAAAGGAATGAAGAAGATAATTTTTCCGAAAATTTTTCTAAGTATGGACATCATCGAAAAATTTTAGTTGATTGAGGAGTCGAAACGTCGGCAGAGATCTCCGGAAGACTACTGAAACGTCGGTGAAAATTACTTGATGGAGTAGCAGATGTGGCGGCAAACATCGGTGAAAATTAGTTGAGTAAGTAGCCAACACAATGGCGGTAAGAAGAGGAAGACAAAAAGAAAAGTTTTCCTAAGTACAAAAAATTGAGAAAAAAGTTATCTATTTGTTCCGCCGATGCGTCAGAAGGAGTTAGTTGTTTGGACCATCGAAGCGTCGAAAAAAATTAGTTGTTTGGTCCGCTGATGCGTCAGAAAGAGTTAGTTGTCTGGACCGTTGATACGTCAGAGAAAATTAGTTGTTTGGATTGCCAGTACATTGAAATTTTTTTGTTGATTGGGTCACCGACTCATCGGAGGAAATTAGTTGATGGAACCGTCGATACATCAGAAAATTTTAGTTCAAGAGACCGCCAATGAGTGTCGGAGAAAACTTGTTGTTTGGGTCACTGAAACATCGGAAGCTTAGTCAACTAAGGATCCGATACGTCGGAAAATTAGTTGGGAAGAGACCCGATTTGATGAAGGAAATTTTGAGTTTTTCAAGTGGGATTTCTCAGCTGATTTCAGCTGCTTCTCAGGGGGATTCCCAGTAGTTTCCAGTGGATTTTCAGGGCTAAAAAGGAAGAAATTCTAAGTGGCTGAAGTTGACATTTCATACCAAAATACAGTTGTAAATTTGGTGAAAATTGCCATTTTAGAAGTGTGATTTTCACACCCGAAGTCAGAATGGAGCATGTGGATAGACATTGGAAAGCTTATCCAATAGGGAACAAGGGAGAATTACCAGAGTGGAATGCAGAGCAGAAAAGTACTAGTGGTTGTTTGAAAAAAAAAGTGTGTTGTTGTCAATATGGACAAATCCAAGAATTGCATGCCTAGAGATAGCAAAGACCATGAAGTCAAACCAAACATTATGCGGAAGAGGAATTCCAGGAAAAGATGAGGGTTTTGAGAAGGAAAATCCCTTAAACCCTGTCTTGTTAACTATATTCATATTTTATAAGCTTGTGTACATAGAAATTATGGCATGGGGATGCTGAAAATGCATGGGGATATGTTTGCGTGCATAGGATATTACATATTGGTAAAAATAGTGAGAATTATACATTTATAATGAACCACTAATGGTAAATATTGTATTGTTGTTGGCATTAGTGGAAAAAACAATGACAACATGAGCATGGCTAAATATGTTGCTGATACTGATGAATGTGACCAGCAACCCTATGGAGAAAGGGATAAGGCAACAAATCCAGGATCAAAAGTTGGTGAGCGAATTCTGCAATCTCCTGCAAGAGACCAACTAAACTAGTAATGTCAAGGGTGTAAGTAGGATCCATGCAGGTAATGGTTTAATTATGAAAATTGCATGGAGTGGTAAGGGCAAGAGGTCTCATACCATGTGGTTATTTAAAATTTATACTACATTCATATAGAAATATGTTGATATGAACTTAATAACCAGAACAAGTGAGGATTGGTGGTCTTGATTATAGTAATGCATCCTATATGAGGTAGTCATGGTTAGGCCATGGTATGTTTGAATGCATAGTATTCCTGAAGCAATACAAGGTAGCATTGAGTGGATATGCATTAAGAGATTTTATAAATCTTGTAGTTATGCATTGAATGAATGCATATGAAAAGTTTGAGTAAATGTTGTAAATATGCATACATAAGTATGGGTGCAAATGTTGTGATGCATCGTATGAATGCATCAAGATAGTGCGTGTGTTATTATGACTAACCAATGGCTGAAATGTTGAATTGATGATAATTCTAGAATCCTTTCAAGATATGTTATGAATGCAAAATAGTAAGTGCATGAAGAGGGTAGTCATGATCGATTAGCTGCCAGAATTCTCTATGGAAGGGAAAGGTGGTACAAATGATACTCCTGTGAAGTAAGGAGTATCTAAACATTTCATTTAAATTGCATAAATGATGTGAATATACCTTGCAATTTTAGTATGATAATGATTCACGAAAAGTAAATGAGTTTTGGTGGTATTAATATGTTAACAACTGGAACTATTTGAATTCTATAATTATGAAAATGCTTCAGTGATTGTTCCAGCAATGAAAAAGTTATATGCATCAAGATTTACCAAATGTTTGGCTGATTGAAGTTTAGGTTTGAGGTAGATTGTTTGGTGCATGGAAATGTGGGTAAGACCATGACAAAGGCCGAAATATACCATGTGAAAGAGCCAAACCTCATGAGAAGAGTCTCATGGCTATGAAATTAGTTTGTATGTAGGATGGGTTGTCAATTTGAACTTGTAAAATTCAGATTTGAGAAATTGCTGACAACTACTAATCACTATTGGCTTCCATAGAATTGTGTCAGGAGGACGTGTTGTAAGTGGATGTTCATATTATGCTAGTAAGCATAAAATTATAATGGGCATAGTGGTGCTACTTACAAGAGACCAACAAATGAGGATCACCTCATTGCTAAGCAAATCAATTTTTGTAGTAGACAGAGTTTCAAATTCATATTGAATTTAATTACTAATGCCATTGCTTGGTTATGGAAAAATCAAATTTGGATTGTATTAGTAGATAATGATTGACTGTTTGGCTACTCGATGAATGTGCCAAGGGTACACATTGCAGGAAAACCATGTGTGATGTCCTGGAGGAGCCAAACTTCATGGGGAAGTTTCCCCTATCTTGGAAATGGGTTTCGGGTGAAACTCCATTGGACATTTTGGAAATGTCCCATCTGCACTACATGTTTGGTAAGCAACATGAGTGAGATGGTATAGATTATGTCAGTAAGACATGTGTGGGATATGGAATGTAAAAAGGATTTGGGATGGCAAACCGAGGGACTGTCAACTCAGATAAGGGAGCCCCCATTCCTCCTTAACGCAGGAATACTACATCGGCAAATGGATAAGTGTTCTGTGACCCTAGCTAAGAATATGCATGTCAAATTGTTAGATTCAATATGCAGAGCATGTTTTGATTTTATTTCCATTATGACAGATTCCTTGAGTATGAATAAGGCCTACATTACTCACATCGGAAATGGGTGCACATTTTCCCGATGTCGGGTCATGAAAGGGTTTTCAATATTGACTACAACCTAGGGAGTGGATGCACTCCTAGTGTCTCAATACTTGATAGTGAATGATATGAAATATGATTATAGTTTTAGAGCAATAACACTGATGAGTTTGCTTATATTTCTTGTGTTGGCATGCTAAACAGACGCAGTTTGGTGTTGCACATTAAAGAGAAAGGGTTATTGTTGATATAAGTGTATGTTGGTATAAGTGTATTGTTTATATAAGTGTATGTTGGTCTAAGTGTATGTTGGTATAATTGTATTGTTGGTATAAGTGTATGTTGGGCTATTATATGCCTAGGGATCCATAGTAGATCCTGGAACTGGAAATGGTCGTGGTAAAGTTCCAAGCCCAGTCGGCATGAAGGTGTACTGGCTGGACATTAATTATTTGATGTTGTGGAGCAGCCTACGTGTTGACCTAACATCCAAGTCCATAGGCAATTCCAAGGCTTGCAGAGCGAAGCAAGACCCTATGGACCAGCGAGGAAACACACAATACAGATAAGTGTTGGATTATGTTGCAACTTCTTGCTTACGAATATACTTGTGTATATGGTTTGGTTATAATATTCTAACTCTTGTTTAGAGACAAACCGATGAGAATAAACTAAACATGTGAATCTATTCAATGTTTGAATATAGGTATCGTTGGGAGCGAGGACTATGAGGACATCCTAGGGGTGCATGTGGACATGTGACTGTCCTGAAGAGCTCAAAATGAGCAATAATGAAAAAGGTGCTAGTGAGACTGTGAAGGTCCTAGCAGCCAAGAGTTGTAGACAAACCATGTGGAGAGACTCCTTGGTTGAGAGGTCTGGAATAGACCAGAGACACTAAGTGTCATGGCCAAGAAGGGTTGGTCCAGCATTCACGGTGAAGTGAAAGAGGCTAAGAGAATGAAATCCACAGTGGTGGTGTGGGTTCCAGAATGGAACAAGAGAAAGAGGGGAAAAACTCTTGCTGCTCTCTCTTTCCTTTTTTTTTATATACTTATGCATTTTGAAAACAGAAGATTGTTAAATGCATGTATGGCTGAAAATAGAATGTGTTTATTTGCTTAAAATAAATTGTGAATGTTGGAATAGTTAATTCCCTGCCCAAGAATGGACATGAACGAGATCATGTGCCTGTTGGGAAGGCATGAAAAGTATGAAAGTCTCCTCGATAAGACTTGGACTGCCATGCCAATTGGGCAATTAATTGACTGATTTTAATGCTTATATTATGCTTGGCCTAACAGAATTACAATGATGCATTTCACAGGTGAGAAAAGTGAAATCCAGTCGTGCACATTGATCATGGAAGCAAACCAAAAGCTGTTGGACTTGGGTAGAAGTCTCCTTCAAATGATTTCCAATACCCAAGAAAATATTTGAGAGATGCTCAAGATACAGAAAAGGCAGAATGAGATGAACCACCATATTTTGCAAGACTCTATTTGTTTGCAGAAGGAGGTAAAAAGACTTCTAGGAGCAATCCGTAAGGGGAAGGAAAGTGGATCAATGATGAGGCATTCATCCAATTGGTCCATGAAGAAAGGTTCTAGGCATGAAGACTCAAAGGAAATTGAGCAGGTAAAGATGAAGTAGCCAGCGAAATGTTGGAAATGCGGAGGACATCATTACCATCAAGACTTCCCAACAAGGGAACATTAAGAGGTTAGTAGCCACAAAGTTCCTAGACTTGGGGATGAGCTGAAAGATGAGAACTAGCAGGAGAAGCTCGTGGAAGCCAAAGGGCTTGGTCCTGAAAGTTCAAAGTAAATAATTGAACATAGGACAGATCTGTAAAATTTTGAAACTTTGGATGTGTAAATTGTATATGTAATACCCCGGTTTTGATCCCATTTGCATTAAAAGATACATTATGTATATATTGTAATTAATCGTGGTGTGGAGCTAAAGGAAAAATCCCCACCATCGATTTGGTTGTGTTATGTTTCGGCGATTGGGATCGTTTCCGATGGTATATCGTGCTATTCGACATGTTATAGTTTTGGCATGATGTAAATATGCAAAATTAATCAAAAACCTACAACTAGCTATGGCAGTGCAACGATAATGAAAAGGGCATGATTTCCTAAGGATAGGGAGGGGGAATTAACAAACCTTGAGCCTATGGGGAAAAATCCATGTGTCAACCACCCATTTAAAACTTTTGTTGTTAGTTGGGGGTAGTTATTGCTGGGTAGTGGTGGGTGGCAATACTATCATTCCTTGCCCACACGCATACTCCACCAACATCCTCTCCATCTTCACATGGGAAGGGAAACCACTAACCCATTCTTCCATCCTTGTCCATCCTCACGCAGGGAATCGTTTTGTTTTTCCTCATGCACCGACTGGAGTTGTTTTCCTCACACATAGGTTGGGGATTCTTCATCTTTTTTCCTCACGCGAAGGGCTGGGGGAAGTTGTTTCCTGTCACCCATGATTTCCTGTGAAGGATCCATTTTCACGATTTGGGGGTTGTTGTTATTCTCCCCATGAGGTGTGGTCTTCGGTAGGTTCATTCACATTGTGGTTGATGTTGGTTTCATCCACGAATGTGGTTGATGTTGGTTTCATCCACGATTTGGTTGCTGTGGGATCCATTATGTTTTGGGGGTTGTTGCTGAGTTTTTTTGGCCATGTTAGGGCCAAGAACAACTCTAAATCTCTTGTTTATCCTGAGCGGCATTCATTGTTTGGTTTCCATCCCATTTCCACAGAGCTGTGAACTGTTTGGTTTTGCTGTGTGTATGCAGTGGTTGGTCTTCGGACTATGTTGGAGTGGGAATGAAGGATTGGGTTACTTGATAAACCTGGTGTGTTTGGGAACCACACAGATAGAGCTAGAGGGATATATTTCTTCTCCACAACCCCTGAATAGCACTGAAAGGGAGGTCAGGGCCTGAGGGATTGCGTAGCAGAGAAGGGATTGATTTCCTAGTGTTGGGTGTGTGTGGGTGTCCTAGAATTCAGGCTAGTTCTGGTGTAGGATTCCTTAGCTCTTTAATGAGCTCATCAGCTTAGCATTCAGCTTCTCCCAGCTCCTTGATGGCCTGATAAACCCTACTGTGTTGGATTTGCTGATTTGTGTATCCTTGGCTATGTGTAAGCCTTCTTGTTCCTTATTCCTTGGGGGATCATGCCCAACTCAGGGGTGGCAGCGTTGCTGAGAGATTAAGGAGCACGCTCGCCTATGGTTGGTGGAACATTGCAGCGACATAGCTGGTTGCAGGACAATTTCTTCATTCAAAGATAAGCCTTCTCGTCTATTTCATCTCTGCAATCATATTTGATGTATAATGAATTATGATGAACATGTTGAATGCCTGCATGTATGATTTTCTTCCGTTGTATGTTAAACCATTATGCATCTCTGCATGTTTTTACTTTCAAGCATTTTATTTCAGTTTTATGTATATTCATGTTCATGGAGCTAGTTGTCCGGATGTTTAGTGGTATGGTAGCATCCTCTTCGTCGGTCGGAGGGTCAGGGACGTTACAGTGGATCATCCCTAGATCAACATAAATGGGTCACCAAAATTATTTGATATTATTGCGGCATCATCTAGAAATAGGGAAAATACAATTTCATAATAGACACATTTTCAACAAAATAGGAGGAAGATGGATCCCTCTTTTCCTTATCCTCTTTGATACCTGAATGAATAAGAAACATGACACTAATGATAACCAAATCTATTGCATCTCAACTCATCAAGTGACTTCAAGAGGATCCCAACCCTCCCTAAGGTATAATTAGAAACAATAGACCATGTTGTATAGAGGTCGCCTATTTCTATTACTTGACATTAAAAAATATGATTTTAGTAGAATTATATTCATCTCCTCTCATAGGTCATTCAATATTTAGAAAAAATATGCATGCACTAGATTCTCCTTCTTTTGGGAAGGCATGAAATAGGATATTATTACTTTTGTAGTGGAATGTAATTTGGATATACATTTCCATGGATTTTATTGTTGGTGTTCTCAATGTATGTGATAAGCAGTCATCATGGTGGTAGTTTATTGACTTACAAAATATTCTAATTTTTGTTCCATCCCACACCATTTTACCCCTAAAATGGATTATAAAATATTTATATTACCATCCCCAAACAAAATGTCCAGATAGAAGCAATCAACAATTATCTTGAAACCTATTTACAAGATTTTTCATATGAAAAGTAGTATTAGTGGGCATAGTGGTTACCTTTAGTATAATGGTTTTCTAATACCACTTGTCATGAGGCTACAAAAATGATGTTATATGAATCACTCTATGGTCGATAAATACTCTCAATTATTTATTGTCTATCAAGTACCTCCAATGTACAGGAAATATATAGTCTGATTCATAATCATGATTTTAGTCTTTGCACACTCGAGAGTTTTTTTGCAATGGATTAAAATAACGTGAAGCAATAGGAGAACCAATATCACTTAGAGTGTTCATATGAAGAAGGTGACCAAATATTCCTTCACCTCCAACATCAAAAGCTTGCATCAAAGTTTTATGACCCATATATTTTTCAACACATTGGTTAGGTGGACTACAAATTAATGCTTCCAACACACTCCAAGGTCAACTTAGTATTTCATGTATCTTGTTTGAATAATTTAGTGGGTCATAATTTTCGATTCCAAACTACATTAGTTGAGATTAGATGAAGAAGGATCCATTTGGTTCCTATAACCAAAAGTAATTTTGGAAATCAAGGAGAGTCATATACATTAATGCACTATCTTTGAATTTTTGTTTTAGTGGAAGGATACCTCACCAAAATATTCTACATGGGAATTGTCATCCATTTTGCAGTAGTTTACCCATCTCTAACCTTAAGGAAAATGCTTCTCCTGAAAGAGGAGGGCATGTTAGGTTCCTTCACTAATGATTTGTTGCTCGTGTTAAAGATGGATTGAAGGCAAATAAGTGACGACGCTTCCCATGCCAGCGTCACCACTACAAAACCCAACACCATGGAATAACCACCCATGTTTAAAAAACAATCAAATTATTAGTAGCAACAAACTCAAACACAAAAATATGTTGGCCATGTTGTAATTTGAAATGATATATGGGTAACTAGTTAACAAGAAAAGGTTGACCATCATGGTATATAATATGTGGCAATCGGTTTAAGCATGCAAAATTTATGGTTGAAATGTAGTAAAATCGAGAAGAATAACAAATTGTACTATATTTGTTATGTGTCACAAATCTGAATTGTTTGAAAAATGGATGAGAGTCGGTCAATAAATATAAATATTTGCAATATATAAACAAAAAAACAATAGAACAAAACAAGATGCATGCAAGGTAGAGGAAGTTACAAGACATAGCATAGATTCTTGTGGTTTAGATTACAGACAATATAATCGATATAGTCATAAATAAATAAGTAAATTTGTTCTCATTCATAATAAGAAAAGTGGTAAAACATAAATTGTAAAATAACAAAATAACAACACTGGATCTCGCTCTCCGCTGAAAATAAAGATAGGTAGCATCATTTCAAATCACGGGAACCTTAATTTGTGGAGAAAGGCCATTAGTGGACGTCATCACTCAACTACAACGTAAGTGGAAGATATTAAATGTAGGTCCTAGATTTATGGTATATTGTAATTAACCAATGATAAAAGAAAGTCTATTTCTTTACATGATAAATGTATTTGACATAAAAATAATGTTATTAAGGTTGAAATGTTACTCAAATCATAAATGCATTAATTACTCCAAATAACCCTTTGATTAACGTAATTACAAGTTAAGAAGCCGCAATAATATACTCCGACCACAACCACTTTGAAATAGGAGTTCCAACCATCTCAACTATCTACAATACTTAAATTAAAGTTCAAACTTACATCCTTATTATACCTTCGTTATTTGATTTGATGTTTTCACTCCTAAAAATAACAAACATAAATGGAGACCAACTCAATTTCAATATTAACACTTTCCAACTCAATTCTCAAATTATAACTAATCAAATAAACAATATAACGTAATAAATTTCCCACTTAGATAACATAAAACTATTATTTCATATTTTCCAGCTCAGTTTTCATGTTTTAAAGTAATAGTATTCCCATATAGATATAAGATAATAAAAAAATGTTATTTCATATTGTAAATTATGGTAGTATCTATTCCGGAAAGTAAGTTAGGCATCAAGTGTTTTTGTCAAACGATCTATATTATTTTTAATTCATGTTCTTTAGCATATTCCACATGTCTAGACGTTGTATTTATATTAACAAGAAATCCTTCACATAGATCTAAACTATTTGAAAAATGGGAAAGGATATGTTCATAAATATAAGTATTTGCAATATATAAATAAGAAAAAACAAAATGTGTTCTAGTAGAGGAAGCCACAAAACATGTTAGAGATTCTTGTGGTTCAAAAAAACATGTCAGAGACTTTTGTGGTTCAAAATACTGAATATATAAAAACATAACTAAATTTATTTGTACTCGTAATAAGAAAGGTATTCTAACATAAAACACAAAATAACAACATTGGATGTCACTTTCCATCCCTTACTACTCTCGCTTCATTATATACCAAGTAGGTAAAATACAGGGGTCACTAGAGTACGTGTCCTTGCCTGTCTTTCATATTTTAACAAGTGTCATACCAATCTGGAAGTTATGATAATCACCTTCTTAAAATCCCTTATTTTCCAACTTTTGCTACATCAGGCGATGCTCTGTTGTATGAAGAAGAAGCCATTAATGGGGTACTCATGCTGATAAAATTCTTAGGAGACACATTCTAGCTATCAACAGTTCCTCCAACCATCAGTCTCTCTATTACAATTCCTCGCTTCCTGCATCTAATAGAAACAAAATTTGTATGATCTCCACTCTCCACTAATAGAAGCAGGTTTTAGACCTAAACATTCCACGATGGATCACATTATAACTTTAAGGCACATCATTGAAAAAGTGTGGGAGAAAAAAGAGCAAGCCTTTTGTTGCTTTGTTGATTTCAAAAAATCTTTTGACAGGGTTCCTAGAGATAAGCTTTGGCACAAAATGAAGGAACTTGGGGTTCCTATACATCTTAGAGTAGTTATTCATAGGCTATATGAGGAGGTCAAAGTCAAAATCAGAACATTAGATGGTATCTTCGAAAGTTTCAGAAGTGATATCGGGGTCAAGCAAGGGTGCCCATTATCCCCTACCCTTTTTGGCTTATATATTGACAAACTTGAAGAGTGGTTAAGATTAGAGGACGAGGATGGCGCCCACGTGGGTGAGTTTGTGATAAGTCTTCTTTTGTATGCAGATGACCTTATTTTGATTGCTAAGTCTGCTCTTGGTTTGCAAGAGCACTTGATTTCCCTTGAACAATTTTGTAGAACAGTTGGGATGCAAGTAAATACTAGGAAGATGAAAGTGGTAATTTTCTCTAGTAAGAGAAAACATAAACAACTTAAGTTCTACTTTGAAGACAACACCCTTGAAGAAGTGGGAGATTACAAGTACCTCGGAATCGACTTCAACAAAAATTTGAGTTGGGAAAGTTGCAAAAAAAAAAGAACTCTTGGAGGTTGGAAAACATGTTTTGCTTTCCAAAACAGATGTAGAGAGGTAGAGCTATGGGACTGGAAGACTATGCAAACCCTTTTTGGGATTTTAGTGATCCCGATTGTTCTCTATGGTTGTGAAGTATGGGCCAGCAGTACCTCTAACTTACAGTGGAGGCAAATAGAGAAGATTCAAAAACACATGATTACAAGCAAGTTCAAAATTAAAATTTCAGTGCCATATGAGATCATGCAGCTAAGTGAAATGGGGATGGATTCTACTGAAGAAATTGTTATGGTGAGACTCATAAGATATCTAAAAAGAGTTGAGAAAATGGAAGAAGGTAGGTGGCCTAAGGTCGTCTTCAATGACATATTATGCAAAAGAAAGAAGACTTGGATGTGGCAAAATATTAAATGGATTAGTAAGTGGGATATGTGATTAAGCATGTGCCCCATGAATAGTAAAGAGATCAACTCTTTTGTTATCAATAAGTTCCACAAGCAAACTTGGGATAAAGAGCTAGGGAAAAAGAGAAAGTATTATATTGAAGAGTTTATCCCTACCTACAATTAGCATCAAAAGGCATACATAGGGGCCAATATACCTTGGAAATCCAAAATACTCATTGCTCGATTAAGAACTAATTCCCATCAACTCCATTGTGAGACTGGGCGCTGCAAAAGGCCAAAATAAGTTTGGGAAGAAAGAGTGTGTATTTTCTGCACCGCTGGTAAAGTGGAGACAGGAAAACATTTCATTTTAGAGTGTTAAGCCTTTAAGGACAGTAAGGATAGGTATGCAAATGTCTTGACTGATAAATCTTGGGATGGTTCATTCAACAAGGGGACTGTGGAAAAATTGGGGGCACTCATCATCAAGTTGAACAAGAAAAGGATTGAATTGCATAAAGCAACATGCGTAGTGGTTTGTCCCATAGGCTATTTTTAGCCTCACAAACGTTAAAATATTTTCTTCTTCTTCTTCTATATCAAGGACACTCATCGTGATTTTTACTTGGATTCCAACTATACTATGACATAAAATGGAGGTCAGCAAATAGGCACATCAAGTTATAGTTTAAGTTTGTTATTGTAAGTGCAATTTCAGTATCACTCCTTCAAAAGCAAATAGTCGTTAGGGTTTCCAAAGTTTTTCAAGTTTGACGTATTTGAAACAGGTTGAGAATGGTGATTCTCCAAGGTAGATCTCTATGGAAATTTTTTACAATTAAAATGGAATCTTTCCCAATAATAGAAGTAATACATGTTTCTTCAATGGGCACTATTGCTTCTACTTGTTCTACCTCCACCGGTACTTATGTGGATTATGGTATGGATAGATCTGGTTTTGCAGGTAGTGCTTCTTTCACTAGCCCTGGTCCAATAAATGATGTTTCTTTCATTGAATAACTTGCATAATCATCAGATTAAACTGCCATTTTCTCTTATTCCTTTCTTGTAAGGTGGAGCTATGGGAATAAGGAAGATATAGCTAAAGCATTGAGAAGTATATATTGACAATGTTGTCATTTGGGAAGTTATAACTTGTCAAGATATAGGTTAGCTTTACAAATAATTGACACTTTGAAAATTTCATCATCTACATCATCCCTTCAATAAGCCAACAACTATGGAAAACTATTATTTTTATTTTGGCAGTGGGTCAACCTTTCAACTTTTTCCAAGCTCATGGGTAACCAAATGCATTTTCAAATACTCTATTTTGGATATTCAATGGCTTTAATATGTATTGGTTGCATGCACAAGATTTAAAGTGTATAGTTTTCATTTCTCAACATTGAAACATTTTATTTTCTATCATTGGATTGAAAAATGTTCCTATTGTTCATGAATTGATTTGTAGAGTTGATGAAAGAGATATAAAAGCATAAAACCTATTGTAAACAAATGTATCATACCAAACTGGCCCAACTCTACAAGTCTATTTTTTTATTGAAATGCTTTGTCTAGATTTGTACTAAATCTCCAGCTTCCCAACTTTGCTCAATGGAACCGAAAGGTCAACTTCAAAAGCTTGTTGTAGTTTCTATAGCCCATTTGAAATCCATTTGTAGAACCTACATAAATTTTAGCAACAAATCCTGTTCGAGTTCCATATCCCCCAATTTACTCAATTGAAGCAACATAAGCTTAAACATCTGAATTAACAAATACTAATAGAGAGTTGCAGATATGAGCCAGAGCTACCGTTGCTAGCTACAACCCCGCCACCTTTGCATTTAATGAAATATTAATGATGTTCTTTTCTATAGTGAGTCATATCTCCCACCGTCATCTACCAACTTAATGAAATATTAATGATGTTCTTTTCTATAGAGAGTCATATCTCCCACCGCTGCTAGCTACAACCCCACCACCTTTGCATTTAATGAAATATTAATGGTATTATGTCATGTGCATTTTATACATATCATGATTCTCCCAAATAATTTCTTGTCAAAGTATAAACTTATGAAAGTGAAAACTCTTTGAATTCCCACCAAATTAATAGCCAAGCCCGACAATATGATCTTAACCTACCAACATTTGGCACTACTAAAAAAATCAAAACAAATTCTAAAGATTAACTTTTGAAAAATGTTTAAATGTCATTTTGTTGGTCAAATCACAAGACATTAATTTAAAAACACAAAAAATTGATTACTAAGAGTCCATATTAGCCTATCGCAATGACTAATAAATAAGGGAGATAATTGTCACATATGTGATAGGATATGAATTACAAGACATCTATGTTCAAACAAATCTCTATGTTATTTTAAAATAGAGGGTGAAAATGAAGTAGAAATTTCAAATCCAACAAATAAAATCAATATTGGGTACAATTCAAAACCCAACAAAGACTAAGCATCAAGGATAATTAATGAGCATAGATAAGGGATTGATCAACTAAATCAAAGGTAAGGCAATTCAATGATATAACCCAATAAATATAAAATTGAAATACCAAATATTTATAATGAAGCATTACCAAAAATATTATTAGCGTAAATCTCCCTCACCAAACAAAATAGAAATGAAGACAACATGCCTAAAAAATACACTATATTGAAAAGAACCAAATACAACAACCGACTACAAAAAAATTTCCACCTCATCTTAGGAAGGCCAATGAGACTTGTGTTTAAATAAAATAAGAAAGAAAATCTACATATCCACCTATAACCAAGAGGAGGAAATCACAACCTAAGACACTAAATCTCAAAGGGATTGTAAAAAATAGAAACAAAACTACCCTTGTAGATTCTAGCATTACCCATAATTGTATAGACATCAATGTTTCTAAACAAAACATCTTTTTTTACCCTGCTAAGGACCTCATAGTTACAGTCAGTAATGGAAAAAAGGTCAAAGGAGTAGAAATATGGCATAAAGGTTTGGTTCAAATACAAGACTTGGAACTACAAATAGGATTCTATGCTCCACCACTTGATGAGATGGATAGGGTGCTAGGTGTAGAATGGTTGATGTAGTGGGGAATTATTTTTTCAAATTGTTCATGGCATCAAAGATCAATTCTCGCTATGTCCATGGAAAACATCCTCAAAGTCTGCAAGGGAATATGGGGTGGCCAAGAATTTTCGATATAGTGGGGGCTAAACAACAAGAGCATCTTATAGGCCCATTTAAGGGCTTAAAAATGTCACTTACAAGGAAATGAATCTGGGTGCGGAGGGTAACATTCATTTCTCCCAACCACCCGAGATACATCCAATGGACGTAATGAGGCACTTATACCACCAACCTTGAAGAATAGTTCATGGAGTTAGTAGGGTTAACATTATAAATTATATGGTGTTGAAGGTTCCGATATCAAGAAAGGCGAATTGAAAATAATAATAATAAAACATAAGAAGCATAAACAAACATACAATAGAAGAAGAAAATAAAATATGCTACCAAGAAGCATCAAGGTTTTACAATAAACAATCAGGTCAACAGACTTTAGGATATGATGTAAATAATATAAAAGAACCCTGCCAACACTCAAAATAGGAAGAAATTTAAACCCCTAAAGCCATCTAAACACAAAGATGTTTCCAACACATAAACATGTCTCGTTAGAGAAAATCCCATTTACTATGCTTTGAAGACATAGATTTGCTTAAGGGGTTGGCAATGTAGTAATAATAATAATAATATCTTCAGATTAATAAAAGATCAATGGAGATACACTCCTTCACCTTGCAACCAATCAATGTAGATAAATATATTGGCATGAGGCTCATTGTAACATCAACATCTTATATATTCTTATCAAGCAATAATTATTCAATATTCTAATATACAATTGCAAAAATATTCTAACAAACCATAATCAATAGAAATATGTTTACTACATTCCTAATTGGAGTTGTTGTACAACTTTTGATCATCATCCACAATCAAGATATTATTTTTTTTCCTTTATAGTCTATGCCTTTTAGGATGCATATCTAGGTGGAATTCCAACAATTATGTTAATTATGTTATGTGTGGCTGTTGACATCACAATTCTAACAATGATTATCCAAATCATTTTCTTTCCTTTCCCCTTCTTTTTTCCACCTTTGTTTTGTTCTTGTTGCTCTCTCTGTTTGGATCCAATCCATTGTCCCTTCTTGTCCCCTTCTATATATTGTGGTTGGACAAGAGGTTCATTAACATACTTTGGTTTTAAAAACGTTACTGGTTGTCTTTGGATAAGGGAAAATAGTCCTAATTAAATAGATCTTTTTTGAAACTTAGTAACATGCTCTTAAACAAATTGTCCTTATCTATGCAAAAAGAAAGGCCATTGAATCTTTTGTTCTTCTTCATAGACAATGGGTAGACCTATGACTTAATTATTTTCTTGAAAGGTTCTTACTCGGCGACTAGCTATTCTTGCTCAAGTTGTCAAGCACCATATAACATGCCGACCATGTTAATGAATGTCCTTCTAACTTCAGTGAAGAAAAATAGATCATGCTCTATGGTACAAAAGGTTTGTGTGAACTAAATAAACTTCTAGTTGTTGTAACCATTAATGTAAGCACCCTCCTCAAGGGTTCCAAACTTTTCTATGTGATGTAATAAAACTGGACATTAAAGTTTCTAGAAGTTTATGATCACATATACTATTTTTCTTTGTCTATGGTTCTTCTTTGATTTTTTATTTTTTGTCAAGTAATTTGTCTATTTTCAGCATTTATAACTACATAAATAATACAAGGTATAACTAGAAAATTACGATTTCAACTTATGTTTTGGAAAAACTCTTAATATGTAATTATAATCTTAGCATAAATGTACATTCAATTCAAAGGTTTCAATTTGTTTGAAATTCACTTGCATAACAACAACATAACAACAATTAACAGTAAGATGGGTTTACAACTTTTACTAAGCATAAATACCTATTTATTCCTGCTTGAATAGTCCTTAGGTCCTTCCTTGTAGTCTTGCAATCAGCTAGTAGCAACAACTTGAAAAGTTTCCCCAAACCAATATAACCTCCTAGCCATTACGAACAACCTCTCCAACTACCTAGTTAAAAAAAACCTAGAGATTTTTTTGCCACCATGCCCAAAACCCCAAGAATAGTAGTGGTCGTCTCAAAATTTCACAGAAGTAGTCACCATCAACACGAGTTTCTTAAGAGTTCAACCTCAACCTCCAATTTTATCCTTCCTATCTTCCTCATATCTACATAACCAACGGAAGGAACCCTCGTATCATCTATCCTTCTCCTTTCTATAGTCTAAAATGTGCATTTTCATCCAAGCTACCTCTCCCTATCCAAATTTTACTTAGATTAAAATAATATCCCAATAATATATTGCCACACATTTCAACTAGAAGAAATCCAATCCAATTTGAGTTTAAATTTATGAATCAAATCAAATCTAACTTATTCATTCCTAAATAAAAGAAAATCCTAGTTTTATAAGAAATCTAATCTGACCAAAGCAATCCAATCCAATTTGAGTTATAAATTTATGAATCAAATCAAATCTAAAGTATTCATTCCTAAATCAAATCAAATCCTACTTTTATAAAGACTTTTACATTTCAAGTTAAATCATCAGAAATTATCATTATGGATAAGTTTCAAAACTTACTCATTGAAATAAATCAGCATGGTCATGAAGCATTAGTTAACTAATGACATTAATATAGGTATTATTACTTTGATTAATCCTTCACCTATTAAATCTAATTACTTTTAGTTATAATAATACTTATTCAATTTATGAACCAACAACAACTTACCAAATATAATTAGCTACAGGCATACTAGCACAGCACATGCGAGGTGTGGGTATGTAGCTATAATATGCATACCTCGTACGTATGCTAATAATTAAAATATAAATGCACCTAGTTTTTAAATCTTACACGTGCTAATAGTAAAGTAGGATGAGGCATTACAATTGATTTAATTTAAGGGAATCAATCTACATTGCATAAGGTTTAGAGTCAATCTTTGTTTAAATTTTGAAGGGCATCTTGGCTATGTTGGTGCCTTTTTTGTATTAGGCCTCTCTTGTTTAGGTTATTCTTCCTCGAGTGTGAACTTGACTCATGAGGCAGATTATGCATTTTCTTCTTCCAAATCATTGCTGCAGCAAAGGTGACAATGTTCTTGTTCATACGTAACAAACTTATGGCCATCTAAGACATGTTTAGAGACACTTACGCCATTCGGGTCTCCAAATTGGACAGTCTGATTTCTGACTTGCCACCTTGTTGATTATCTCCCATCCTAGAATCTTGAAATTTTTTCTTTCTTTTACTTACTCCATTCGCGTGGTTCTTTAGAACTAGCTCTCGACCTTCTTGCAATATTCTTAGTGTTGTGAACATTCATGGTGGTATATCCTTTATAGACTTAAAAAATAACCACTATTATACTAGTATGATTTGTTTTACACTATGGCCAAATTAACTCACGAGCATGATTCTTCTATAATTTATAAATGGTTTATCTTCATATCTAATTCTATTGTGCAAAAAAGCATGATCATGTATTTAAAACAAAAGACTCAATGCAAGAATTCTACAATGACACATACACAAGGACAATTGTTTTTTATCATGGAGAAAGACAACTTAGGAAAACACAACTTAAAATGGCTTGTTGGACTCTTTATTATTTGAGTGGAATTTATAGATTACAAAGGGCTCATCTAGAGTTTCTACCCCATGTTGGAACTTCAACAACAATCAAAGGAAGCTCCTCTTCTCTCCTTTAGTTGATCTTATGAACAATGTTTTGTTAAAGAAATGTAACTTCAGAAGATATTCTATTGTATTTTTATTATTCCTCCTTCGGGATATTCCTTGATGTAATTAATCATGTAAAAGTATCGAGGTAGAACCTTCGTTGTAAGTCGGGTTAATAATACCCACAAGAATATTATATAAATGTTATTTTGAGTCTCCCTAGGTAAGTCGGCCCTGTTTTAGAGCAACATGCCGACCTAGTTAAGTTAACATGTCACTCACCTTATGAGCATAAATAGGTGAAGCGCCTCGCTCATTTAGATACATCTCACACACAAGTAAGTGAGAAAGAGAGAGAGTGAGGAGGTTTGCTGGAGAGGGGAAGTTGTTAGTCTTGTTCTTGGAGTTGTTCACTGTACTTGGTTGAATTCTATATTGAGGAATTTTTGTTGGGTTTTCTCCCCTACTAAGGGTTCCCAAGATAAATATCTCTATTCTTTTTCCTTGTTGTGCTTGTCTTTCTTTCAGTGATCCTAATGTTATGGTTATGATGAAATGATGCTAAATGTTTGAAGTTCTTGTATAACCATTAAAATTCTAACATGGTATCAGAACCACCCTGAAAGAAATCATTGTGCAATAGTAACTGACTGAAGTTGGAAAATAGGGATCCATGTTTTTGTCTTTCCATCCACAGATCAAGATTGAATTTTGCATCATTGGAACCTCCTTATTAGGGTGCATCTTTCTATGGAAACAGATTCCCATTCTGAGATTTTTTAGTTTTGCCCTAATTTCTACTGGAACCAGAGAACTAGGGATTCCTATTCTGAGCACCTCCCTCCATAGATCAGTTGAAAAAGGAGGACCATCTAACTCACCCTAGGAAGGTGCATCTTTCTATGGAAGTAGTTTCCAATTCTGTGGATTTTCAATTTTTGACTAACACTTATGTCAGGAAAACTAGGGCATCAAATATTTTGCAGTTTTTTCCACAGATTTGGGAAAAGGAGTATACTGTTGAACTCTCCTTGAGGAGGTGCATCTTTCTATCCAATCATATTTTCAAGTCACCAAGTTTGAAAAATTAGGGTTTCTATATCAAACCCTTGGTCCACCAGAAGTAGTTTTCCAGAAAAGATTTGGAGCAAGCATCTAGTTGAAGCACTCTCATTGAAGTTGCAGATCCATATGGAGATGAGGAAAAAGCTAAGAATAAGAAGAACCTGGGCATGACAAGAAAATAGAGAGGAAGAGGTATGCTTCTGAGGATGATAAACCAATTAAGAAGATAATAAGGGAAGATTCCTCAAGTGATGAGGAATATGTACGTTGATTCAGAAGGATTCACCTCATAAGGTGAAACTTGAAGATGAATTCCAATGAAAGGGGTAGGAGAAGCTCCCACAAGTTGGACTCTGAAGAATCAAATGAATAGTTGTCCGATCTTGGATACCATGAAATATTTCGAGATAGATACAAGAGGATCTAGTGCAAATAGAAGACATGAAGACCAGGGGTGAAGGTTCAAATTCCAGAAGATCAGAAACTGAAGATCAAGCTTTAGAATTGCCAAGGAAGCAGAGATCAAGAGGGAGTCCACCAAACAAGATAAGTGTTTCTGTTTCATTTGAGTTATTAGAATGTTTATATGATATTGTTCATCCAAGTGTGATTTATGGTAGTATACATTAAAATTATTAATATGATACTAATCATACATTTGAACTTAACCTGTAGGAAAGATTGTGTGATGAAGACTCACAAAGCAAGATTGAAGAAGACTTCAACCTCTGCTACAAGGTTGAAGTCAAGCAGTCCAATTACCCTACATTTCACATTATTGTATTGTTTCTCACTGAACACGAGAAACATATTGTAGAAGATGTTCAAGTTGTAGAAATTGTTAGATGGACTTGACATTAGGCCTCCATGACAGAGGGAGAAGTATGTTCTAGGATTTGAAATACATTCCCCGAGAGTGCCATGATGACTTGGACAGGGGTGACTTATGTTTCCATTGCAGAAAATTGTCAGATGGAATTGACATCAAGATGGCCTCCGTGACAAAGGGAGCAGTATGTTCTAGGAGGTGAACGACATTCCTTGAGAGTTCCATGATGACTTGGATAGGGGTGAGTGTCATTCTAGTTGTAGAAAATTGTTATATGGACTTGACATCAGGATGACGTCCGCGACAAAGGGAGAAGTGTGTTCTAGGAGCTGAAGAGGGATGATGCACAACAGGAAAAAATTTCCTGACCAAGATGACTTGGATAGGGATGAATGGCCTATGGACATAAACATAATGACTTGGTTCTTATCTGATGAGTGTTTCCACTCCGGGACTGACATTTATGATACCCTGCAATGGGGTATAGTGATCTCCTCCTATGACGGGATGATGAGATTATCCCTTACACGAGATGGGACACCCTGTGATGGGGTGGTAAGATCCTCTCATCCTGTGACAAGATGATGAGTTTAGATGGGACACCCTAAGACGGGGTGGTAAGATCCTCTCATCTTGTGATGAGATGATGAGTTTAGATGGGACATCCTACGATACGGTGGTAAGATCCTCTCATCCTATGACAGAATGATGAGTTTAGATGGGACACCCTGCGATGGAATGATGAGTTTAGGTGGGACGCCCTACGATGGAATGATGATTTTATATGGGACACCGTGCGACAGGGTGGTAATATCCTCTCATCCCATGACAGGATGGTAAGACTCTCTACGACATCTTGTGATGTGTTAAAGAGAGCTCCCAAGATGTAAGAAGGGCAGTATCAAGGTCGAGAGAGATACTCTCATCCTATGATGGGATAATGATTTTAGTTCTTACTTGCGAGCAATATGGGACACCCTGCGACGGGGTGTTTCTCTAAGACATCCGGTGATGGGAGAGAGAGATCTCTCGAAATGCAAGATGGACAATATCTCTTTTAAGGATGGATAATCCCCAAGGGCTCACTTATTAAAAAACTAAGAAATGCTGGTTGTACAATTAATCACCTATGCTAGCTTAGAAAATAATTGGATGATGATGATTATGTTCTAGCAGTTGCATGTTGTTGTTGGTGTTGGTGTTCTAGCAGTCACATGCTGATGTTGTTGTTGATGATGATGCTCTTGATGATGACAATGTTCCTGAAATCACATGCCGATGTTGATGATGATGTTCTAACAGTCACATGTTGATGTTGATGATGATGCTCCTAATGATGTTGATGTTCCAGTAGTCACATGTTGATGTTGATGATGATGCTTGAGATGATGATGATGATGATGTTCCATGTTGATGTTGATGCTGATGATGATGTTCCACATACATGATGTTTTTGTTCCAAAACTTCCTATGATATATAGATTCACCAGTCAGTTTTACAGTTGTTGTTGATGATGTTGTAGAATACCTTCCTTGTTAAGAGAGAGTGCTAAAGAAATGTACCTTCAGAAGATATTCTATTGTATTTTTATTATTCCTCCTTCGGGATATGTCCTTGATGTAATTGGTCATGTAAAAGTCTTGAGGTAAAACCTTTGTTGTAAGTCGAGTCAATAGTACCCACAAGAATATTATATAAATGTTATTTTGAGTCTCCCTAGGTAAGTCGGCCCTGTTTTAGAGCAACAGGAAGACCTAGTTAAGTTAATATGTCACTCACTTGATGAGTATAAATAGGCGAGGCACCTCCCTCATTTAGATACATCTCACACACAAGTAAGTGAGCAAGAGAGAGACTGAGGAGGATTGTTGGGGAGGGAAGTTGCTAGTCTTTTTCTTGGGGTTGTTCACTATACTTGGTTGGATTCTATATTGAGAATTTTTGTTGGGTTTTCTCCCCCAATATGGTTTCCCAAGATAAATCTATGTGTTATTTTGTCTTGTTGTGCTTTTCTTTCTTTCAATGATCATAATGTTATGGTTATGATGAAATGATGCTAAATGTTTAAAGTAAGTTCTTGTATAACCATTAAAACTCTAACATGTTCTACTACCATTGAAACAATGTTCTTAATCTCTAAGAACATAATTGAAACCAATAACATTTAAACCCCCATCCCATCATCCACTTCTTCTTTTATAATCTCTCCTTTGGAAGGAAAAAGGTAAACTGACAATAATAAAATTATTATCGTGGTTCAATGTGTTGTAACCATCCTTGGCCAAAGTTGACATGGAGGCTACGCCATTCCTTAATAATTGGTCTTATTCATGTGGGTAAGTTCCCACACATTCTTCATGTTGTTAGTCTTATTTGTTGGTCGAGTTTACTTAACACCCCAAGTAAGTGAGTGGGTAGATGAACTAAGTCGCCTAATGTGGTGAATTCGTTTGATTCTCTCTTGCTTTGGGCGAAGGAAGTTGCTAGTGGAAAATGAACTATCCACTGGAGATGTAGCTCATTGATTGGGACAATGTGGTCGAGTGCCTTTCACAACTGTTCTTCTTCTTCTTAATCTAAAGTTGAGTAAGGTCTTGGTTAATTAAGGTTTTCTTTAGTTGGCGTCAACTACGATGCCACCAAGTCACAAAATGCATAACATTGAATGAGAGGTTGTTTTGTTGGTTTTCGAAGATGGATTGCCATCTTTCTACTAGTTGTTGTCCAACCTTATGATCCTCTTCCTATAGGTCCAATGTGCCAAGTCAACTACACTTCCCTAATGTGCCATTTTTGTTCTCTTAAACCAACATTTGTTCTCTTAGTAAAACAATGCAACCTATATGACTTCATTTCCCTATGAAGTCATTTTACTAGGGGTACTACCCAAGTCATTTTATTGGGGGTATCACCTTTGTTTTCAACCCTTGGGGGTATTACCTTTGTTTTCAACCCTTGTCAATTTGACCCTTTAATTTTTCAAACAAACCATTTTAACCTCTTGATGATACATTTAGGATCAATGAGTAAGATTATTGTTAGTTATAGTAGTGGTTGGAATTGCGGTTCAATATGTAAGGGTTGTCTCTTTACTCTTCTAAATTAACATTGGCATTTTTTTTATAAAACCAACACATATCACTTTACTTATTCTTTTTAACTATTTATTTTATGGATTTGGCTATTCAATAATTAAGTGATATTTTATGACGAATTGAATTAGTTTTCTACTTCAAATGACTATGTATTGTGTTGAACATTGTCAAATTACTATGTATTGTGTGAGTCCATTGGATGTAACTTAGTGGCTGGGAGGAATGATTGTTATCTTTTTCAAACAAATTCATTTCTTGTAAGTGATATGATGTTCTACCCTCAACGAAAAAATATAACAATTAACTTGTATTTTTATTTTATTTTTTAAATGAATATCTGTTAAGTGTTTGAAGATGAGTAAATAATGGCCGACTCGTGTGTTTGTGTTTGATGAATAAATGGTTAAGAAGATAGTGATAATGATTTTCTTGTGTTTGATGAATAATTTGTTAACTGTTTGAAGGTGTAAATTGTGTTTGATGAATAATTTGTTAACTGTTTGAAGGTGTAAATGGAATTAATGGTTCAGAGTTGTTTGTTTCTCGGGAAATGCACTTCTCATTCTCTTGGCCGTCCGGACTCCGGAGAGTCCGGAGCAACTCGGCCCGCAAGTGCCGAACGAGATTACACCAGAAAAATAACAAAATTGATTACGTGTAATTCCATTCTGAGGGAGGGAATAACAATATAAAAATCTGTGGTGATAAAACCATGTTATCCATAAAGTTAGCGATCCAGAAGTTGGGAAAGAAGGTTCGAGGCTATGATTCACATCAACAACGTGTCCAGTTCGAAGCCACTGGCACGAGCCGCCCACCTCTTACACAGACAAAGCACATTTGGTGGCATGTGTTCACACAGGCTCGACGCACTCCATCCATTGCCTTCTATCATCCCCATCTGAATTGTTTTTACACTCGATTCAACTTTCTACTCCAAAAACTGTACGTTAATAAAACATTCTGAGAAAGTTAAAAACGTAAGTACAGTCCGCGAAATCAAACATGCAGGTGGCTGCCAACAGCTTTGGCAGAGTCTGCTGTCAAGGATTTCCAAAGGACAATTATTCTTCAAGCTATAAATTTCAGAGAAAAAACCATGTTTTGGTTTTAAGGAGAAACAGGATTATAGAATGTGGCATAGCAGAGCCGTCGGGAGAGCCCGCACCCATGGGACAGAAGACCCGTTACAATGATAATCTTTTTGACAAGGCCTTCATGGCGCTATTTGCTCGTAAAATGAATAACATTGCTGGTTACAGTCCAAACCCTTCTGCGTCCATTTCCACTTCTGACCTTAATTTGATTATTATTCATTATGCAGTTACATTCAGTACGTTTTATTTGTCAAATTGATTGTAATGACTTATGAACTACGGTTGTTAAGAACAGAAAACGCTTGAATTGGATTCTTGCAGGAGGGAAGAGAACTGGCAGTGTGGATGGTTATGAACGTTTTGTAGAAACATCAAGAAGTGTAATGCAAGGACGAAC
>LPNX010257382.1:75150-151356 GCA_001517045.1 Pseudotsuga menziesii | reverse complement strand
TATATATGTGTGTGTGTGTTTTCCTGATTGAGAGGCTAATTTAAAAAAAACCTCACATGAAGCAAGGTTTTTCTAAAACATCCTGCCAGGCTTAATCATTAATAAATGTGAAGCGTATGTTTACTTATTAAGCACTCTGCTCTGATTTCTTGCTTTCTCAGTTCATGTGTGGAAGGATTAGCCAACAAGGCATTTTCTTCAGACAGTTTGTGACATATGTGTTCTTTGGCAGCGATGCTGATTTCTACCATATAGTGCTCTTTCGCAGCAATGCTGATTTCTACAATATATTCCTTTTCCGGAAGAATCTGAAAGTTGAAACCGTACCTTACTGATTATCAGGCCAAAGGATGGATTGCTTAGGAGGTTTCTCTGACCAATCAACCCATCTTATGCTTATTACATTACCTTCTACCCAACAATTTAAGCCTTTCCCTACAACTGCTAATACTAATCCAATAACCTCTCTAAGTACCATGAGAACCAATCTTGACTTAACCTGAAAGAGTCTCTCCAACCTTAAACAAATGCAGCATCTAATGAAGTTTTGGTTTTACGCAATAGCATAGATGTATGCCAATATCTCTGTGAAATTGGCATAAAACTTATGTAAATTCAATGAAGCCACTCAATCTGTTCAGTCTATTTCAATTGAACTTTATGCTTATGGACCAACTAAAATGTGAAACGAATTTATAAATCTCTGTGCAATAAGTAGCCATATTGTTCTACCCATCTCTTTGGCAATGGCCTTGGACAGGTTTAGATTAAACAAATCTATAACCTTGCATGGAGTAGGTAGTCATTAGCTATTCTCGAGTCTCGACTACCTTAAGTTTCGCACACCTGACTTGTGATTGAAATCAGCTAAATCTCATGACGAGCTTATTCATAAGCATTGATACTGGTTTCTACAAGTACGTATTCTTTTCATACACGATATTCTCTTTAAATAGAAGAAAAACCTGTTAGGATTATTATCAATCCTTCCTTTTCCCACATAAGTCTATTTGTCTATTTCCCTAGCTTAGGAGGTCTTCATCACTTCACCAGTGCATGGGGGACACATCTACTAGACATCTACCACTTATCGTGCCTGTCTGCATGCATTTTGGTGCTCTAGGGATCAATCCCTATAATTTAGGAACCCACTCAGAGTGTCACCAGCACTGTCCAGCAGTTGACTCCAATAGGTATTTAGTCATGTCAAGTTGTGCTCCGATCCCCATTAGTTAGATCACTTCCAGTGTCTCTAGCGTCAGTATAGGCGTTTTTGTTCACACACCCTCTTCAGTTAACTACTTGTGAGCCTTTGTTCACCTACCCTCTTCAGTTAACTGGTTATTAACTATTTTAGTGATCCGGAGTTGCACTAGTTAGCTCTAGTGGTGATTTTCCCACACTGAGTTAACTCCTAAGTCAGTATAGGTTAGTTGGAAGGTTCATTATTAACGATGTCGCACAATAAGGCTACGTAGTTGAAGTATGGTCTTGGTATTTTACTTTCTCTAAGTGTCCCATCTAGAGCACCATACCTCTTTGCATCTTGAATAGCTTCACGTAGAGAGATAAATCTGTATGCTGCATGCTGCATCATGGTAGCCCAGCTACAATATATCTGTGATAACAGTATCTTACATATTTAAACAACAACAATTCATAAACTAGCATAGATCAATGTTAAAATTGGATCTATTATAATTTATGAGTGAAGAGCAATAAAAAACATTGAGGTTTTCACTTTGAATTTTTTTTATCCCTCTTGGTTCTTAATAGGTCTGAGGTGAAGATGAATGTATGCTAGTATAAATTTCATAATACAGAAGTACATTCAAAGTTGGAGCTTGTTGTTTTCTGCTTACATTTAATATTAAGATGGACCTTGTTGTTTGCTACTCTAACATCCCCTGTCTATCGAGATCTCTAGAAAACTGTGAAAACTCTGTACATAGTCAAACTATCGTCTTCTAGTGGGTGTAGGTGCAGGGGTGGGTATGGGGACTCCATTTTAACAATCAGGGTGTGTGGGGGTGCAGGGGAGGTGCATCACAAACGTATGTATGTATATATAAAATATATAAAAGCTAATTTGAAAACAATGAACTAAAATTTATGTAAAATAGTAAAAACTTGAAACATTGTGATCTAAACTGAAAAACGAAACTTTCTGCTATTGAGCAGTAGACCTCAGCAATTTATAAGGCATTTACAAAACTTGGAGGAAGGATATTTAATTGCAGGTAGCATGACTCTTGAGGAATTTTAGGTGTCCAATTAATATTTTGGTGCTAGACACATGGGTTTGATCTCTATAACAGGTTGTGAGGCAATAGAAACCATAAATCTAACTTTTGTATTGCTACTAGACATAAAATGCACAAATTAAACCTCCATATCAGTTAGTTGGGCATGAAATATATAAGTCAGACTCTTAGGATAGCTTACTGGACAGATTCATGTAGCATATTGCATGGCATGGAAAATCCAAATCAGACCTTATATCAGATTTCTGAGCAAGGAGGAAAGTGGTCAGACCTTAAAAATGAGAATACTGGGAAATGGAATAGACTGCTCAAACAAGAATTTCAGATTGTTTGAAAGGGATGTCTCTCGAGTTTCATTGGGGACATTGTTTCATACCTTGGACATGGGAAGCGTCCCCTGGATGGGAGACATAGGTACACATCTGAAATCTTGGTCTTGAGAAATGAAAAAAATGTGTTTACTGGTACCAGTTTGTTTATTTGTTCCAAATGTAAGTTACTTGATATTAAATTGAACGAAATAACCCAGGGCTATGCAAATACTTTTTTATGACATAATGTGAACATGACAAGCATTCTGTTCTGTGTTGCTGAAATCCTTTTTTTCTGTATCCAATGTAGTACTCTTTGACTGATAAGAAAGGGATATTGATCTGAATATATTTATTATTTTGTACAGATAACTGTTGATTTTATCTAACATTGGTCTATTTAATTTTTTTTTGAAAACTCGTAAATGCAATTTCTGAATCATTGTCACCATTTTGTTGTCTAACTGTCATGTTTTTTTTAAATGGAGGTATTTCATATAGGAAAATATATGAAAGTAGAACAAAAATTACTGAAATTTATTACTGTGTTAAATAGTCCTGACCTTAATATTTCATGTTCTAAACTGAAACATGAGTTCCTTGTACTGTTGTAGTTCCGAAAATTATTTCCGCCAACAAAGTGGGCTGCGGAGTTCAATGCTGCTTTAACTACTCCTTTCTTCCATTGGTTAGTCGGGCCTTCTGAAGTAAGTCTATATTTACAATCACAATATTGCTGATGTATCTACTTCAACCTATGAAATAGTTTCCGTCTGCTAAATTAAGTAAGAAATAATCTGATCTATTTGTTGCTTTGTACAAAATTCTGTCATGCAATTCTGTTAATGTAACTTAAACTAGTTTGGCTGAAATCCATTCTTTTTTTACTTTTTCTTCAAGTAACTTATGGTCTACTTTAAATATGTCATGTCATTATTGTAATTAAAGTGATATAAGAAACTATACTTAATGTACCTTATGCGGAGGTTTGTAAAGAACAGCCTTGAGGTCCTTGTATTTGTTGAAATTCATTTGCACTGGCCAATTAATGCAAATCTGAAAATTCACCTGCATTGGAGAAGGTTCCTCGGATCTTAACACTAGAATTTTCAGAATTTAGGACTATTGTAAATTGATGTGTAAAACAGTAGCAGAATAATTACAATAATCAACTTCCAGTAGCCCCAAAATTCATGCCAATTCAGAGAGAAAATATACCAATAATCATTTCAATGAGTTTTCAGCCCTTTAGGGAAACTTCACATGCATAAACTAGAGTTGAAAACACTTCTTATACAGCATATATAACAACAAACACAACAACAATGGATGTCTGTACTGTTATCTTCAATCTTAGTGTTAAGTCCCTTGACCGTTTTCTCTAAGTGTATCAAATCAGCAAGACATTTAAGAGCTGGAAATAACCATCTCAAGGGATAAAATGCTGAAATCAAATCTGCAATATACATAATATGTGGACAACTGGAAATATCATATATATATATATATATATATGCTCGAACTTGTCTCCTTTAAGATTCACTTAAGTTTTCATAGAAGGATGAATTGAATTATGTTCAAAATGAGAAATTCCATCTTGTATTTATAGGCGGACATGTCATATTAAACAAAATCTGCAATATACATAATATGTGGACAACTGGAAATATCATATAAATATATGCTCGAACTTGTCTCCTTTAAGATTCACTTAAGTTTTCATAGAAGGATGAATTGAATTATGTTCAAAATGAGAAATTCCATCTTGTATTTATAGGCGGACATGTCATATTAAACAAAGGCCGACATGACATATTATAAGGTAATATAAATTTAAGTTTTAACACGATAAAAGGAGGGGTGAACCCTTAAAAGGCAGGCGTTGACCCTTTTCACTTATAATATAATATATCTTTTAGGCATATTTTATACCAAAGTCCAAGCGTTAACCTTGAATGATGGGTATAAAGTAATATGATATAACTTCACCCTTTAAAGGGGCGGACCTATGTTACAAGCATTGAACCAAGACCTAATTTATATGATTTTAAATTTTTTAAGTCATCATATTATTATAATGTCATATAATATAACTTTTAAAGAAGGATGGAACTTTTCACTATAGGAAATATAATATTATTGTTTTTGCACGATGTCTTTTCTAGGGCCAACTTCAACGCTCTTGTATACTAAAGACCATGCTTCATGGACATTATGTCAACATTGCTTAACATTCCAAGGACTCTTTTATAGGCAAGTGTGATAATGGCATCATAAGGGCTGCAATTTAGCATGCATAGGGTTTTCATGGGCTCCATTAACACGTTAAGCATTTCACCAACAAGACAAATTCTCCAAGATCAACATTATTCATTCAACAAGGTAGATACATACAGTAAGGGCATCGAGATCCAATTTGTGGGCTTAAGGACCATTAAGCAAACACTCCATCAACATCAAGTGCAAGTGGTTAAACTCTTCAACAGAGGCATGTACATTATGAAGTATATCGTTTTCAAGAAATGACCACAAACCACAGAATGGATCATGTGTACCTGTCAAGAACATGGACTTCAACATCAAGCTATGACATCAAATTCCAAGAACCATCATGTGGGTTCAAGACCCAAGGATATCATCATCAACCAAGCTTCAACATGTGCAAGAGTGTAAGGGAAAGTGTGTGGGATCCAAGAACCAAACTACCACATCATCCATCCAACAACCAACAAGAAGACCATATCAAGTACAAGCAACATAGAGACCATCAACCAAAAGACAACTAGGATCAAGGGATACAACAATGGACTGAAATGGGACCAAGATACAACTTAGGGGCACTTAACCAAGTCAATGGGTAACCAAGGCTTTTTCCATTGTTCCAAGGCCTGCAAGGGCTTCAAGCTTGGGCTTGGACAACCACAAAAGGACTCCTTTGACTCTGATAAATATACAAACAACACACAAATCCTTAAATCTCGGGGGCTCCATAGGGGGCACCAAGACCATGTTAGATTTTTACAGTTTGTTCAATATGATCTAGGATCTTATCTGAGAGAATAACATGCACAACAATAATCACAAGAGACAAGAGACACTAAGATTTTCCTCGAGGAAACCATAAAGGAGAAAACCCTGCAACTTCCTCAGAGATAGAATGAGCACCAATAGAAAAAGTAAAACCCAAAATATGGAGATGCTCTCCAGCAGTTACTCTCTCTCCTACTTGTCTGAACTTGTCCTCTCCTCTACTCATGCGAACTTAATGAGTGAGTGAATGAATAAATAGATAGGCACCCTCTCTATTTATACTTTATCTTGACTTGAATTTTTCCCTTAACAGGGCTGACTTCTCTAGGAGAGTCTAATAACCCTATTATAACTTAACTCTGGGGTCTAATGCCTCGACATACAATGGAGGATTAACCTTAATGACTTTACATGACTTAAATACAATAACGACTCTCCCGAACTGAGGAATAAACATCTCCGTCGTGGTACAATAAAATACAATATGAAATATACAAGTGAATATCTTCTGAAGTTACAATTACATTAACACTCCCTCTTAACTAGGAAGGTATTCTCTTGACACATACATCAATACCTATAGGCATAAGTCTTCAACGATGGATCATCATCAACGCTGGATAATCATTGTCACTGTTGCTGCTGACCCAATCATCTTGACCAAATGGTGTTGTCTCTTGAATCTACTTGTCATAGGAAGTTCTACAGAGCCAACCCTTTTTCATGCTGGATGTAGGCCTAGCCTCCATGTAGGTCTTTAAGTCATCAAGTAGGTATAGCTCAGGAATTATTACATTGCCTCTGCAAAACCTGAAGGAGCATCCCATGATTGATTATATGCCTCTGCAAAACCTGAAGGATCTCCCAAGACTGATTATATGCCCCTGCAAAACTTGAAGGAGCATCCAAGGACTGATTATATGCCTCTGCAAAACCTGAAGGACCTCCCAGGATTGATTATATGCCTCTTCAAAACCTGAAGATGCATCCCAAGACTGATTATATGCTTCTATAAAACCTGAAGGATCTCCCAGGACTGATTATATGCTTCTGCAAAAACTTGAATCCTCTACTACCGTCTCATCATCTTCAGATCATCTCATCATCACATGGAGCACAACCCAAATGCACACATCTCAACTGGAACGACCAAAACCCTTACATCTGCACCATGGGAAGACACACCTAACACCATGTGGGAAAGGCTCTAGTGCATCTACGTCTTCTGGACTCATAACCTTCCCTTGGAGGGAACCTCGATCTGAAGTACACCAATATTTTCTCTGAAGTATTCAAACTTCACTCTGGCTAGTGGCTTGGTCAACACATCAGCTATTTGCTCGTCCATTGCAACATACAGGAGCTTCACTGCTCCTCTTTGCACCATATCCTTGATATGGTGGTACTTGATCTCAATGTGCTTCGACTTGTAATGGAACACTGGGTTCTCGGACAACTTTACACAACTTTGGTTGTCACAGAAGATACAAGTCGCCTCTAACTGGAGATCAAACAAATTAGACAGTAGCTTCCTAAGCCATACTGCCTCACAACTAGCCGAACAAGCTGCGACATACTCTGTTTCGGTTGTACTCAGTGCCATGCAGGACTGTTTCCTGCTAAACCAAGAGATCGCACCTGATCCCATACTGAAGCAGCACCCCGAGGTGCTCTTCCTATCTACGGCACTTCCAGCCCAGTCCAAATCAATATAACCCTACAGTTTAACCTTTTGATTCGCGTCACACTTGAGCCCATAATCAATTGTACCCTTCAGGGACGTCAATATATGCCTTGCAACAACCAGGTGAACTTGTCTTGGATCCATCAGGAACTGGCTCAAAGGGTTCGCAACAAAGCATATGTTTGGTCTCATGTTTGTTAGGTACATCAATGACCCAATCATCTGACGATACATTGTGGCATCAATTGATTATGATGAAGCCTCACAAAGTAGCTTCAAGTTCGATGCCACGGGTGTGGCTATTGCCTTGCAGTGCATCATCCCAAACCTCTTCAGGATCTCTACTATATACTTCCCTTGACCAAGGAAGACTCCATTTTCATTCTGCCACACCTCCATACCTAGAAAATAATGCATCATGCCCAAGTCCTTCATCTCGAACTCAGCAGCAAGCTTCCTCTTTGTATCTGCAATCAACCCATCAAATAGGTCATCTACATATAGTAGGAGTATTATTGGGTTCCCTTTCTCAACCTTGTAGTAAAGGTTGGATTCTTCTTTACTCTTGGTAAAACCCAAACTATTCAGGAAGCTGTCCATTCTTTCGTACCATGTCCTGGGTGCCTGCTTTATCCCATACAAAGCTTTCTTTAGTTTGCACACATGAATCTACATGTCATGTGTCTCAAATTCGAGTGGCTACTCCACATACTCTTCCTCTTCCACTACACCATTCAAGAATGCTATCTTGACATCCACCTGGTGTGCCTTCCATTTCATCACTGCAGCCAGAGCAAGTATTGCTCCGATGGAAGTGTATCTAGCTACAGGCGCAAAAGTCTCCTCATAATCTATCCCTTCTTTCTGAGAGAAGCCACGTTCCACAAATCTCTCTTTATATTTCTCTATGCTTCCATCTGCAGCATGCTTGATCTCGTAGATCCACTTGGAAGTCACAACAGACTTCCATTCTGGTCTCGGGACCACATCCCAGACATCACTCTTCATGATCGACTGGTATTCCTTGATCATGTCATCCTTCCATTCTTTATTTTCTGTTGCTTCTTCATAGCTGGAAGGTTCCTTGTTAATGATGTCGCATAGCAGGGATACATAACTAGAGTATGGCCTAGGTATCTTTCTTTCTTTGTGTATTCCTTCTGGAGCACCATATCTCTCTGCATCTAGAATTGCCTCTTGTACCCATGCTGGTTTCCTCTTGTGAGCATTCTTCTCGAGTTTTCACTATATCCCACAAATATGCCCTTCTTTCTTGAAGGGTTTAACTTCGTTCTTTTCTCCTTCGGAATGTGTATGTACATCGAGAAGCCAAATATCCTGAGGTGGTTGACTTCTAGTTGCTCATCGGAGAAAGCTTCTTCTGGTGTCTTGTTGTCCAGTATTCTATATGGAGTACGATTTTGTACATACATGGTTTTTCTTGCAGCTCCTGCCCATAAATGCATAAGAAGATCCTGATCATGAAGCATTGCTCTTACTGCTTCCATAATCGTTCTATTCTTCCTTTCCACAACACCATTTTGTTGTGGATTGTATGGAGTGGTCAACTCCCTCTTAATCCTTGAATATATAAATAATTCCTTGAATTCTTTTGATGTGAATTCTCCGCCATTGTTTGATTGAAAGATCTTGATTTTCTTTTCCATGTGATTCTCTATCAGGGTTTTGAATTCCTTAAATTTGGTGAATACTTCATCTTTGTTCTTCAAGAAGTATATCCAAGTCTTCCTAGAAAAATCATCAATGAAAGAAACTTAATATACATACCCACTCAATGAACTGGATGACATTGGACCACATACATCAGAGTGGATGACTTCCAAGATTCCTTTTGCTTTGCTCTCGCTACTTGGAAATGTCTTCTTTATGTTCTTTCCCTTCGCACATCCTTTGCAGATGCCTTCATGCTTTGTCTGGATTTCAGGAAGACTGTTAATTGCTTTGCTTGCAAGTGATAGTGCTCTATAGTGCACATGTGCAAGCCTTCTATGCCATAATTCACTTGGCTCCATGGAGTTGTGGACCAAGGCTTGTTCAGGTTGGCCCTTCAGTTTGTATAAGCCTCCCTCTTGCTCTCCAATCACTACTGCATCATCTATAGTCTTTCCTTTTGGCCACATAAGAACTTGGACATCAATAAATGCAACCCTCATACCTTTTCATCCAATGCAGATATGGAGAGAAGATTCTTCTTGAGTCCTGGTACATATAGAACTTCCTTCATCTTCAAAGATTTCCTAGATTTCAGCTTGTAAGAGGCTTTACCACTTCCTTTTATAGGGTATTGGTAGTCATCCCCAAGTTTCACCTTGTGAGGTGACTCATGTTCAGATAGATTCACAAAGGATTCTTTAAATCTCGTCATATGCTTGGAAGCCCCACTATCTACAAACCAAACGTTGCTCTCATGTGAAATAGTACCCGTGAGAGCTGAAATCAGAACATATTCTTCATCGCTTGAAGAATCTTCATTGTCTCCTCTGGTTCTCTTCCTGAGAGGTTCATTATCCTCTGCAGTGTGAGCATGATGTCTTTTCTTGTTGTTTTTTTTCTTTTTTCTTGGGACAATCTCTAGAAAAATTTCCCTTCTTATCACAAGTATAGCATCTGACATTAGATAGATCTATCCTGGGTCTTCTAAGGTTTCCTGGGTCTTCTAAGGTTATCCCTCTGATTCTAGTGGTGATGTTTTTCTTTCTTGTGAAGAGGGTGCTCCCTTTTATTATTCTTGGTGTGTGCTGTGAGAGCTCGATCTTCATTTCCCATATTTTCTTCTCGAGCTATAATTCGAGCTTCTTCTTGTGAGCATTCCTCCCACAGCCTACTAAAAGTGATTAACTTTCTTCTAGCACAAATTCCTTGGATAAAGGAGTCCCGTGACATAGGCAGACCATTCAAGGTGGTCATCACAACTTCCATTCTCTATGTCTTCTCTCATAGCTTCAAGTTGTTCCTTGATTTGAGAGACCCTTGTAAAATATGACTGTATGGTCTTTGCATTCTAGATCTTTACATTCTTCAACTAGTTTCGCAAGGTTATCTTTCGATTTATATTCTTTCCTTCAAATAGCTTGGTCAAGGAATCAAACATTTCTTTAGGTGTCTTTAATGAAGACACATGTGGTATAAGGTGATCCCTGATAGAATTAGCATAATCCTTTTCGCCTTGACCAAGTTCTTCTTGTGTAAGGCTTTAGCCTCATTTCCCTTGTTATTGGAACCTTTTCATTTATGTAGGTGTCCAATTCATTCTCTTCGAGGACTAGTGAAATCCTACACTTCCATGCTTGGACGTTATCAGCTCCTTCAAGCTTATCCTCAAGCTTGGTGTGGTGAGACATCTTAAATGAGAACCTCAAATGGAAATACAGAAGATTTAGATCTTACCAATTTAAGATGTCTGGGCTGGATCTAGAGTTGATCTTCTGTAGCTCTCATTTTCTTGTCTAGAGTCAAACTAAGGTTTGACTTTCTCGGAGTTTTACCCAACCAAAAACTTCGATCTTGGTCTCAAAATTTTGATTTTGAGGAGGAGAACAATCCTAGGCTGATTGCACTACAAAATTCCACTTCTGTGAAAAGCCATAATTTCCCGTAGCAATGACAGGCCAAAAATTGAAAATATTCGGAATCAAATTATGCTTTGACAGAAAAATGTGCACTCCTAGGGCGAGTTAGCCTATCCTCTTTTTCTTGATGATCAGTGGAGAGAGACCAAAGAAATAAGAAGCCCTAGCTTCCGCAGCTGCACTATGCCTTCTTCTCAGTTTGGCTCTGATACCATGTTATATTTTTACAGTTTGTTCAATATCATCTAGGATCCTATCTGTGAGAATAACATGCACAACAATAATCACAAGAGACAAGAGACAAAGATTTTCCTCAGGGAAACCATAAAGGAAAAAACCTCACAACTTCCTCAGAGATAGAATGAGCACCAATAGAAAAAGTAAAACCCAAAATATGGAGATGCTGTCCATCAGTTGCTCTCTCTCCTACTTGTGCGATCTTGTCCTCTCCTCTACTCATGTGAACTTAATGAGTGAGTGAATGAATAAATAGAGAGGCCCCCTCTCTATTTATACTTTATCTTGACTTGAATTTTTCCCTCAACAAGGCAGACCTCTCTAAGAGAGTCTAATAACCATATTATAACTTAACTCTGGGGTCTAATGCCCCAACATACAATGGAGGATTAACCTCAATGACTTTACATGACTTAAATAGAATAATGACTCTCCCGAACGAAGGAATAAACATCTTCGTTGGGGTACAATAAAATACAATATGAAATATACAAGTGAATATCTTCCGAAGTTACAATTACATTAACAGACCAATACAACCACGACCTCCATCATACACTATTGGCATCAATGACCAGGAACTGTTGGCATCAACGACAACTTAATAAAAAATCTCTAGACATGCTAGCACCCAACTTTGCACTTATATTTTTTTATCACTAACACTTCCAACAGTTGCATCTACGAAGGATGATATCTCCTAATAGTGCACAAATATGAAAGGGTTCAATATACCTTGACTTTGTTTAAGATTATTGTGTTAATATGTGGTTTGTGGGGATGTAGAAATATCTTAGAGCTTCAGTGCTTTGTGAAGATTCTGAGCCTAAAGCATGGTAGTTTAAAAAGAAATGCAAATTTGACAGAGTACAAGAGCACTAAGCAAAGCGATAAAATCCTTTTCCTAGTGGATTTTTTTGAACAATCAATACAAAATTTTGTGCTCAACGATTGATATACAACTCAAGTCATAAATTCACCAAACAAAAGATCAAGCTCAAGAATGTCGAGTAAAGATGGGGTCAACCACCAAGCAAAGAGTGACTGTTTTCACCACACAAAGGAAGAAATGTTGATGAAATTTGGTTAAATATTAGATCGTTGTGTGAAGAATGCTTTGCTTGTTGACCTTTTCTCAATGAAGGAGAAGGAAAGATGTTTTAGCAATGCAAACATCGAGCAAATGATTTGCTTTTGAAGAAGGGAAACTATTGTTCTTAGCAAGAATAGCTCAAGACTGATTAACTAACCATTGAGCAAAGGAAAAGTTTAGAATGTTGAGCAATGAGCAGAAGTTCATCAAGCACCAATGGTGGGTAGCAAGAAATTATGAATTTACCCAAGTGAGGGTTTGTTGAGAAAATGCCATCATCCTTAGAGCTCTTTGCTTGACAAAGTAAAGAAAGATGTCAATGACATATTTTTGGGTAAAAGAAAATCTAATTGTGGAAGAGAAAGGAGAAATTGTTGAGAAAGGGACCACATCAGTTGAGCGTTAGCCAAAGACAAGTGGATGGCCATGTGGCATCACCAATTCATGCTATGTCAACGCCAAGAAGTGTTTGGACCATGGAGAAAACAATGTGTTATCCACTAAGTTTCACTTAGTTGGATTTCCAGTTAGTAGTCAAAGACTTGAACAAATCAATTGTTCATCACATGTGTTTTGAGATCCATCAGGCCAATCAATGGCCCTTTTTTATTTTTTATTTTTTACATGTTCATACCCTGTGGGAAAATTGTAATAAATGACTTAGCATGATGAAATTATGTAAAAGGTTTGGATTTCCTAGGACTTAGTCATCAATACTTTACTCTAGGATGTTTTTACTTTGAGAATTATATGACGTTTTTTGATGGCTTATAATTTTCAAGTTTTTTACCCGCTCATCCAAAGCTAGAGTAAGTTTCTTGGTGGTCAGGCCTTAAGAGGTTATTAAAACCTGTGTCAATGTATATTACCATGCTAATCATTGTTTTTGAGTCGTATGCACGTACTAAGTCCCCCATAGTTTTTTTTTTAATTTACGGAAAAAATATTTTTTTCCCCGTTTTTCCAGGCTGATTTTTAATAAGTTAATTGTAAAATTTCTCTAAGGAATAAAAGTGTGGCATAGGGGCAGAATTTTCCATGGGGGTGCTTGTTTTCTAACTCATAGCACCTAATTAACCCTTAAACCCACTTTCCTAAGTTTTCAAGTAATTATTTATCTCCAAAATTACTTATTACTCGAAATTGGTAAAAAAGACCAAAAAATGGATAAAGTAAAAAATTTGGCAACTCATAAAACAAAAGAAACATGCCGAAATTGACATTTATGAGTTGGCGAAGTAAAGTAGAAACATTCTAGGCATTTCTAAAAGATATTTGATTGTTTTTCTCAGCAAGTATCGGCAAGTGAAAGTTTCCTCATCCAAAGAAAGGGCACATCTCTCCAAGTGGGGTGCATTCTCCAAAAAGTGGATGTATTCTTTATGAGATGGCAGGAGTTTTAGCAAGTGGTATTTTTTCTACGAGATGTTTCCATTTTACAAGCCTCAAACAACTCATTCCAACTCAGTTCCAAGTCATGCCAAGGAAGCAAGTGTGCCCCTGCCTCTCCCCCCACCCTCTCTGGCTATCTTTTCCTATTTAAGCAAGGTATCTTCACTCATTTGAGGATGGAGGATTGAACCTATGCTCTTGTAATACTTAGTTTCTTCTATATTTTGTTGAATAAAGTGAAGACTTTGGAGGTCCATATGGTGGAAATTTTCATGGTTGTGAATGCTTGAGCTTCATTGAGGTGATATTTAGCTAGTTGTACTTCCCTTTATTTCAAGCTTGTAGATATTTATCTAGCTTAGAAGGCTATTACTATCCCATAGAGTAAACATTTGTAGTTTAAATTTGTTTACTTATGTTTTTCTATTAGAGATCTAAGAGTATCCAACTATAGTTAGTTATACTGCGACTCTCCCAAATTTCTTTTATCAAAATATAATAGAATTAATCTCGTTTGTTTAAAGGTTGTGTAGCTTTACAGATCATCGAAGGAGAAGGAGGTTTTTGAGCTCAGTTGCATCTTCTTCCTCTTCACCACTATTCTTTGGATCTAATGTTTTATGTCCTACAAGCGCCTTCTCTTCTTCACAGCGTTTAAGCCGCGAGCTTGAGGGTTTTCTCTCCCATCTCATAAAGATTCAATCTTTCTCTTTGGTTACTTCTCTTACAAGCTTAGATTTCTTTAAAGGATTATTATATGAAGTTTAGGATTATTGTTTCAGGATGTTTGAGAGTGGTTCCAACCTCATCGGACTTCATATGCAAAAAGTATAATTTTAGATCCCATTTAGAATTCAAGAGACTTAATAGTTTTTAGGATTTCAAGATTTCAACAATTCCACTGGATTTTATCAAGTATGAGGGTATGGGATTGGCATTTAATCAAGCACATCAACCCATCCCTGTACCTTGATGTTGGTGGCATTGACTATTGAAATCTTTTATCATGACCTTAATAAAAATGTACCCTTAACTCATTAAACATGGTAAGTTTCATCAAAATTGTAGAGTAGTTGGACCTTCACCATAGCTTAAGTAGTTGGAGCTTCCAATTTGACGCCTAACTCATACAAAGCACCTACGGGACCCCCTATTGCTTCCAGAGGAAGAGTGGTGCCCCTTGCCTATAAAAGGGGTAGAGGGGATCGAAGATTTCTATTATTTATCATTGTATTATGTAGTATCTAGATGCCTCATGAGTCATGATGATTAATTTCTTGAGAGACATTTATTTTGATCATTTTATGTGATTTTCTATCATTCCATCAAGAACATATTTCAATATTTTCAGTTTATATCTTTATAGTCGATATGTGATCATGATCCACCATTTGACATCTTATGCATCTTATATATTAGTTGTATTTTCATATTTATGTAGCAATCTGTTTATTTGATGTTGTTGTTGCTTTAGATGTTGAAAAAATTGAAAAAAATGGTTATTTTTGTAATTTTTTATGCTTTACGACATTTGCCGATATTTTCCGATATTTTCACCGTTGCTGCCAATAATTTACATTCCAGACCCTCGGTGATATATTCGCCGACACGATATATGTAACTATGATTTATACATTGTTAGCTTGCTGGTTTTTAGTAGGTTGAAAGAAAAAGAGAGAGAAACTATGGCCAAATTTCGACAAATCTAGCTATCCAAAGGCTCCAAAGTGCTCACTCTTTTTCCCTTTCAATTCCGAGTCATTGTAAACCTCATTGATCCCACATTTAAAGGATAAAAGTTCTTCTTTCTCTTAAAAACTTATTGTAATAAAATAAATAAAAGAGAAGCACATGGGCTTTCCAAGCGCTCACACTTTGTTCCCCTTAGGGGATTCGTGTCTCCTTCTTAGTAGTTTGCTTTATGCTTTATTTTTAGTTGCTTTTACTTTTAGTTAGTTTAGTTTTCTTTCAAAGTTTCATTTGCATTTGTAGAGTAACGAACGCTAACCCGACATTGCATTTCCATAGTACTAGTAATTAGTCTCACAATTTTCGTGTAGCACAAGCACACAATTCGTCCTAACGGTTTGTATTTCTTCTGCAAGTAGTTTTAGTTTGTACTTTGCTTTACAAATTGGAACAGACATTTTTCTCCTCCGTGTATGCTCTACCCCTCGCAGGCTTGCTTGATCTTGCAGATATCCAAAAGAAAGAGTGTGCACTAATTATTCCTCACATTTAATTAATCAACTCATTTTAATAAAATTAACAACCCTAAACATTACAAAAATCCGGCGTAAACAAGTTTGGTGAATAGTGGAAAAATTCTTCAGGGAAAAGGGGAACAACTAGAAAGTGACTGTGGGGTCCCGTTAGATTACATCTTTGTTGGTGTAGCGTTGAACACCCCCCGACGACTCCATCTATCCCACATTTTCTCATGTGGAGCCACTTTTCCCAAAATCTGAACATATTCCCTGTACCATTCGGTATATCGGGAATTCCCTTTCCCCTTTAATCACTCATCATTTTAATAATTAAAATTGACCAAGTACACAACAAAACATTTTCCCATTTTCTGTAGCATTTATTATCCTAACTCCATGAAGGCACTAGTTTAATTTTTTGTAATTCTATTTGCTTTCAATCATATTATGATTATTGATATATCTTGTTATGTTATTGAATTAAGTTCTCTAATTTTGCTAAGTGTCTTGTCAACAATTTACTCATCTTTAAAAGTCGTAGAAAACAGTGCATCAATCCAAGATCTTTTATCTTGAATTCTTCAGGGAGCTATTTCTGTCATTCTACAGTTTGTTCCTCATTTCCTGTCAGAAACAAGTCATCCACATACAGTAATAGTATGACAAGTTCATCATCCATAACCTTAAAGTAAACGGTAGGGTCGACTTTACTTTTGGTAAAGCCCAAACTTGTCAAGAAGCTATCTATCCTTCCATACCAAGCTCCAGGAGATTGCTTCAGTCCATACCAATGTTATCGGAACCGGACCGGTCATCGAACCGACGAAGCCCAAAATGTAAACTGGACCGGAAACCGGCAAAAAACAGGGTAAAAAATCGGCTAACTAAAAAATACATAAAATATTCATATTTTGTAAAAAAACATATATATTCATGTGCATACATATGAATCCAAACCATTAATACACAAATATGCAAAGTTTCTGTTATATATAGCAAATATGGGTGCAAATATCCAAAATAGCACCTAGTGCAATACATCTCTGAGGTTCTGAACCCAAGTACATCAATAAAGAGGCTTAAATGGCCCCTACAATCCAAAAATAAACCATAGTACTAATGAATAACAATAAAGTGATCATATGGCACTACCCTACTAGCTACTACTACTAGAGTCTAGTGTCTAGTAGTCTACTACTCCTCATCATCGTCATCCTCACCCTCTTCCTCTTCCTCCTCTTCAGGAGTGGGATTCTGAGCCCCACTTGATTCCCCTGGCCCTGAAGGTGGAACCTCTGGAGGTGAGTCCAAATCCAACCAAGAAAGGTCTTCATTATCAAATACTGGTGCTTGAGTCTCCACAAACCACTCTGATGATGGATCAAAGTCATCCAAGGTTATGTTGCCTGATGCTTGTGTCTTGTTCAACAACTGGTTACGCCTCAGCCTAAGATTGTGCTGGACATAGACCATATCATTCAACTGTTTGTGTTCCAAACGGTTTCGTTTCTTGGTGTGTATACTGTCAAATACACTCTAATTGTGTTCACATCCAGAAGCACTGCATGGCTGGCTCAATATTCAAACTGCAAAAATTTTCAAATCAGTGCAGCTCCCATCAAATTGCCCCCACCAATAGGTTGCAATAAGAGTTGAATGCAAACAAGTTTTAGCAAATGGCTTTGGAAATTTAACTCATTCTTTACAATGGATAATATAATTTGAAACTATGAAAATTCTTACTCGGTCGATCCTTGGATCTGCCTCGTATGGTCGTGCTCATGCCAAAGCTACCCATACTCTCATTGAATTGCAGTAGCTTACTATGTATCTCATCTTGTATCCTGGGATCAGGAACCATGCGCTCAATGCATCTATACAATCTGTCTTTTACCTCCCCATCATCGTTGGCTTCAAAGTCTTTTGTATAGTGGTACCTTCAAAAGTTCATTCAAAGTTCAAAAAACAAAAAATATTCATCAATGAATTTGAAATTGTAACTTATAACTTTGAAAGTTTGAACTTTAAAGTTTGAAATTAAAAGAAAACTTATAACTTTGAATAGGAATTTTGAGATTTCTTACCTTGGGTTTAAGTAATAGCCAGCTGCGTGCAAAGGACGATGGAGTTGTCTATTCCATTTGTCATCAATGATATTCCAAATAGGAAATACTTCTACCTTTTATCACCATATGCTTTCTTTATTGCTTCTTTGGCCTGATCCATGGCCTCATAAATAAAACCCATAGCGGGTTTATCACCATCTACCATCCGCTACACTCTCACAAGAGGCTCACTGAATAAAACTATCTCTTCTACCTTTTTCCAAAATGTTTTTTCAAACACTTTGTCAGCAATATCTTTCCCTTCAGCGTTTTGACTCCATTGACATTCATTCCACTCATCACAGGAAAACATCTTCCGCAAATTGGCTTTTTGATCAACAAGGGATTGCAACGAAAGAAAGTTTGTTGCAAATCGTGTAATAGCTGATCTAACAAGCTCTTTACCCCTAATGTTCTTCTTCATAAGACTCAAAACCCATGAGTGGTTGTAGATGTACCTGGTTATTGATTTTTCCTGCTCCACACACTTCTTCACCCACTCAATTTTGCCAATATCCTCCAGCATGAGGTCCAAAGAATGGGCTGCACATGGTGTCCACCAAATGGTGGGGTGTTTTTCCTCTAACATCCTTCTCGCTGCCACATAGTTTGAGGCATTGTCAGTGATGATCTGTACAACATTCTCTGGTCCCACCTCCATAACTACTCCATCCAAAAGATGAAATAATAATTGTGCATCCTTCACCTGATCAGAGGCATCCACAGATTTAAGAAACATGGTTCCTTTTGGGAAAGCAATCAGGAAATTGATAATAGTGCGGGATTTTCCATCAGTCCATCCATCAGACATTATTGTGCACCCTGTTTTACTCCAGGACTGCTTTAACTCCTTCAGATATTCATCTATTCTTTGAACTTCATTTCGTAAAATGGGTCCTCTGATATCATGAAAACTAGGGCCTTTGAAGCCTGGACCACATGAAGCTATAGCATCTATCATAGGTTGATAATAAGAAGAATTAGTTGCATTGAAGGGTATGTCTGCATCATACCACCATCTAGCTATGCATTCCCAAGTAGCCTCCTTCTCCATATTCTTCCATTTAGCATCAATGGTGGGCTGAGCACCAGGGGTAGTGCGGGGCACAAAGAAAGAGTCAAACCCTCTACTGCTGGTCAGGGTACTACGTGGCCTCTTCGGGTTCAAATTGGATGCTCTACGTCGACCTCTCCCCCTTACAAGAAAACTGGAGGATTCTTCAAAACTAGTCAAATGACCTTGAGGGTTTTCATGATCACCACCCTCAGGATCATAGTTAGTCTCATCCTCAAATGGCATTGAACTTCTCCCTATGTCTTCTTGAATCTTCTTTGTCTTGGATTTTTCTTCTTGGTAGGCTTCAATATTACTTAGCATCTCTGCTCTAAGATCATCAGAGACTTTCCTACAAGGTTCAACATTGCCTTTAGCACTAGCTAAGTGTTGTTTTAACCTATGGATACCTCCCCCAGCTATTTTCTTCCCACAATAATTGCATTTTTTTTCCCACCATCATCCAATTGGCAATGAACCCATGCCTGACCCTTCCTCTCTTTTGGATCCATGGCAAACAAAAGCTGGAAATAAAACCTTATAATTTATTAATAACTTATTAACTAAAAAAAAAAATTAAAGAGAAAAGTCTTGAGACTTGACATACCTTTGAGAAAGAAGAAGAAATGAAGGAAAGCTTGAGAGGAATTGCTGTTGCTAAGAGAAAAAGAACAAGTTGATCCATGATAACACTCCACAAATTCTGCACAAAAGCCTTCAATAACCTCCAAAACAATCCACGTAATAGCTCCAAATCTGCTGCAAAAAATAATGCTTCTAATCTCCTCCAAATCCTCCCTGCAAAACACACTTGAATATGCCCAACAAGTTCTTGGAAACCACCAATAAAACTTAGCTGAAAAAGACTACAAAACTGTCCAACAAACCGTGCTCTCAAGATTGCCAAACTATTAGCAATGAATAATGTGAGTAATGTAGGGGGTGGGGGGGTCTTTAAATAATGTTAGGATAGGCTTAGGGTTATGTTAGAAGCATAGGTTAGGTTTTAGTTTGTGTTTAAAAAAAAAAAAATTGAAATCCGTGAGACCCCAGTCCGCGGTCGTATGACAGAGTATGGACCGGCCGGTTCCATACCCGGTTTGGTAAAAAATCCGGTTTTTTGAAAAAAATTTGGTGACTGGACTGGCCAACCCTGTAAACCGGTCAAACTGGCCAGTTTTTCCGGTTCCGATAACATTGGTCCATACGGAGCCTTCTTCAACTTACATACATGAGTCCGTCTATCTTCAACTTCAAATCCTTGTGGTTGTTCAATGTATACTTCTTCCTCAATTACACCGTTCAAGAAAATTGTCTTTACATCCATCTTGTGTAAACTCTACTTCATCATGGATGCAAGTGCCATGATGGTTCTGATGGAAGTGTACCTTTCTACTGGTGCAAATGTCTCGTCATAATCAATTCCCACTTTATGAGATAGTCCTCTAGCCACAAACCTTGCTTTGCAGTTTTCAATACTTCCATCAGCTGCATGCTTTATCTTGTAGATCCACTTGGAAGATACCACACTCTTTCCTTCGGGTTTGGGAACTATATCCCAAACATCTTTCTTCATTATTGATTAGTATTCTTCCGTCATTGCTTCTACCCATTCTTTCTTTTGTACAACTTCTTCATAACTGGTAGGTTCTTGATCTAATTGTCGCTTATTTTATATTTATGCATACGATCCCCTCAAAAACCTAAACCTCAAGCCAACTCTAGTTGACAAAAATCTGATAGCCATGACCTAATCCATCCTTTTTCCTAACCTCATCGATGACAGGAGGATTACCAACATATCTTTCCATCAAAAATCTTGGCAGAGGTTACCTTTGATTTCTTCTTACAGCTGAACAACCTTCATCCCTATCCTATCTTAGTTCTAGTAGATAGACTGCCAATTTTTCTCTTCCAAACAACACTCTAATTGCCAAGTGGGAACAAGGTCACTTCCCAAAGGTGTATGACTTAGTTTTCAATAAGTTTCTCGGCCAAAGGGGTTGGATCCACCAGTAACGAATGAGGATTTTTCACTGGTGACCAATGTTCAATTCCTATGAGGGCTTTTGGCTCCTAAGGTTGCCATGGGGGCACCCAGAATAGTGGTTGAATGTGTGAGGTTTCTATTGCACTCCCCATGCACACATAAGTGGATCAAAGTGCACCCTCTTGTCATCCTTAAGACCGAACACTAACTGTTACGGCTATGGCCATAATTTGTCAGCTGAGCTGTGGTTTCCAGGTTCAAATCTAAGAGGAAGTGTGCCTTAGAAGTTGGGACATTTCCTTTGGCATATAACATGGGAATTCTTAGAGTGACATGTCCCAAGAGTGATAATCCATTAATTCCAACCTCAAAGCCTGATCCCAGTAGACATAAATAGATTCTGATAGTGGGATAAGCAGATTGGGGGGCAATAAGTCCCTTATCCCGGCCAAAAAAGAGGTGTTACTGTTGGGAAAAAAATCACTATGTTTTTTACGACCACTCAACCATACTTGGAGGGTCTGTAAAATTAATCAAACTTAATACCAACGTGAAGGGAAACTAAAGGAAAATACTGAATATTTTTGCTTTCTCATGTAAACTACTACTCTGCATAAAGGGGGTATCTTGTTACCTTTTGTTGTTGAGTGAATGAAGTTGCTTATGCATCACAGTGTGAGGGTAACAAATATTCATACCAGTGCCAGCATATTCTATTCCAGGTTGCTTTCATACCAAATTAAGAATAGATGCATATTTTATTGGAGTTTGCTTATCAAGGTGCTTACATATTTTATGCAATGTTATTATCAAAGTTAGGTGGTGGAAGTGGAGGTAAATGGGGTCAAACAGAAGAGTGGAGTGCACATAAAAAAATGCAGGTACCATAATTAAATGGATCTCTTTTTGGCATAAAACTGGCAAAAATAAAAAATGTTCATCTGATGAATTAAACCCCAGTCCATACTGTGGGAGGGTACTTCAATACAACTACACCATATGTGCTTATTGAAAGCACAGCATATATAAAAGGTTGAAGGCACTTAAGAATTGCTGTCTAGAATTTCTGACAAAGAAGTTTGACTTGGATTTAAACAGATATTTAGAGAATAGTGGATGTGTTGGAATGTGCGTCAACATGTGCAAGCTCCCCACTCAGGATTTCTTCACTAATGAATTTGGCCTACCTCTAACCATGACACCAAGTATGTACATTCTCTCTGCCCTTTTCCTTTCAGCTTATCTACAGATGAATATCTTTGTTTTAATTCATTTTTCATCTAAACTTTCCAGACATTGAAGAATTAAATCACAAACTTTTTAAATGGCTTTACAGATAGCTATGATGCCACTGCATTTCGTTTCAGTTGTTATATGATCCCAACTTTTAAATTCTTTCCAGGGCTGCTGTTAAAAATAGGATTACATTCATGTTAAAGTATAGTTAATACCACAATGGACCATCTTTTTGGTCGGAGGTCTTCCATTTCACTCTTAAACAAAAGAAAGGCATCAATTCGTATCACATTTGTAGCTGTATCCCATTTGCAGATGACGATGGTCACAGTTTGTAGCAGATGAGCACAGTTCGTAACCTGCTCAAGAGGGCATAACTCCCTTGTTAGTACCCAAATCCCACAAAATATTGCCTGCACATTTCTTGCCTTGTGTGTCTGTGTGTGTGTTCACCATTTTTTTTCCCTCTTACTCCACAAATACATGACCACAGATTGCTGAAACATGTCACACACTAGCTATAAAATAGTACCTCCAGATCCAAACAGTCAGTCAACCATAGTGGCTATTATTTGACTATGACCATCTTATAGAAATCCAAAATCTTATCCCCGTTCACAAAATTTATAACGGTTGTAAGTTACGTACATATGTTATAAATTTACGAGACTAGGTAGCAGAATTGTCAATCCCAGCAGAGTCACAAACTACCACGTACTTGCATAAACAAAGAACATAGCAATTACTGCTTATTGCATCACTTTTTTTTCCTTTCAATAGATTACATCTTCCATTTGCCCTTCCACTGCTAATTATCTTTGTACTTTTCCCATCAGTTTTCTTTAAATCATTCAGTAGCTTATTTTTTGCATCCACTGTAATTTAGCCGTCAACTTAGCCGTCAAGTTTGGCTATTATTTGACAATGACCATCTTATCGAAATAAAAAAACTTATCCTCATTCATAAAATCTATAAGGGCTGTAAGTTAACTACATATGTTAGAAAATTATGAGACTAGGTAGCAGATGGTCAATCCCAATAGAGTCACAACTACCACGTACTTGCATAAACACAGAACATAGTAAGTACTTATTGCATCGCCTTTTTCCTTTCAAGATATTACATCTTCCGTTTTGCCTCCTACAGATAACTGTCTTTGGACTTTTACCATCAGTTTTCTTTAAATCATTTAATTATCTTATGTTTTGCATCCATGGAAATTTAGCCATCAACTTTTGTCCTCCTCACTTACCTGTAGTTCAAGAAACAATATTTCCTACTTGTAAAGGCTCTGCTAATAACGTCTTTGTTAAGTTCATACACGGAACATCACCATTGTGGCTATTCATAACTGCCAAATGTGGATCACTTCTAAGTTCTACCAAATGACTGCAATTTAGTCTCTTCAGCAGATCAATGAAATGGGAGTTTTACCATAGTAGCCATTTCCATTATAATGTACAGAGTTTTGTGCTTTCAAAGACACTCAGTTTTCCCCATTTCGGGAGACTGCTATAGCATAAATATCACAATCTCTAGTTCAGGTGTAGTCTTGTTGGTTTGTATTTTAATTAAAATAGTAGTCTCATCCAGGGACATTTTTTAGTAAAAATATGTTCCATTATAAAGCCTGCATCAACAATTAATTAACTCTAACTAGCTGTTTTTGACAGCCTAGGGTCAGGATGATTCTAAAATGGCTTAACCTTGAAAGTGACCGATGGTTATAGAAGGGATTATTGTTGCAAATGACCAAGCATAAATCACATATGTCAATTCTAACCATCTGTTACATTGCAAACTTTGACAAAACTGCTTCCTCCTTGTATTTTATTTCTAATAGTGATTATATTCCTGCCAGTGAATTCTTAATAACTGCAGCATCGATGACAATGCTTGAATTGTTGTAGTGAATTTCTAGATATGAACTGTGTTAGAGTTTAGTAATGTTCTCAATGTTTTGAGTGGACACTCTACCCATCATCAAGGGATCCACTTAAAGATTTTGTAAGTTTGAAAAGGGTGAACCCTAGGAATGAATAAATAGATAAGCAAGGAGATGACCGTTAGAAAAAGCTTTTCTAATGGTCATCTCCTTTGTTATCTATTTATTCAATCCTAGGTCTCACTTTTTTCAATCTTACAAAAGCTAGCTTTTCTAACGATCATCTTCTTCATTATCTATTTATTCAATCCTAGGGCTTACTCTTTTCAATCTTACAAAAGCTTTAATTGGATCCCCTGATGACGGGTGAAGTGTCCACTTGAAAAGTTGGGAACGTTCTAAACTCTAACAAATTCATATCCACAAATTCACCACTATAATGACTAACTGTGGAAATCTACGTTCTAAAAGACAATTCTACAATCTACAGCAGTGTCATGTCTTCAGGGCTCTGGTGATAATTGTTTGGTTTCTTGTCATACTGAACTAAATGCATTGGAAGAGTAAGTTTTCAGTTTCTCACAAGAGTAACTGTCATAAACAGATTTTGAGGATATGAGTTGCGATATGGTGTATGGTCAGCCACCCCCACCACCTGAAGAGGATCCCGCATTCAAGCAACCATGCTATGCAGCATTGTGTAAGTGTTTGCAATCAGCATAATTTTCAGAAAAAACAATAAAGTCTATGGTTTTTTGAGAAGAATTACAGATTTTTTTTTTTAGAAGAATTACAGATTACTTAAGAGTGATAAATTCCCACAGGTTCAATGGCACAGCCAGATAGTGAAGCATGTCCTAAACTTTTGGTTAGGGAACGCCTGGACATGTCATTCTAAAACTAATATTTGCAAGGACATAATATTTCAAGTTGGATTGAAGCCACTGCAAATGTCGAAATAGGTCATATATTAAGTTGAGGTGGTCATAATCCAGCCACAACTTCATATTTTATTTTTAGCTTTACTTCCAATTTATACATAGGTCTTTTAAAAGGTAAATACAGATCACTATGTCTTTGAACATAGGTTTTTCAAAGACAGAATGTGAGCATTATTGTATAATGTAATCATGCTAATGTTAAACAAAGGGCAAGAATGGGGAGTGCCCACCTTATTAAACCTGATTATTTGAATTCTACTACTGAAAGAAAAAAAATTGCAACACGAGTTGTGAATTTGTATTGAAGCCTTGTGAAATATCATTTACTTTTGTTGCATACCTAATATAAGACTTGCTTACACTCGGAGATCAAGATAAATATTATGTCTATTAGACATTGAAAGAAAATGATTCAATCAAAGGAAATGTAAACTTAAAGTACATTTCTCTTGCTTGGCAATAAGCTACATTACTAAATGCATCTCTTGTATGTCGAAAGAAGCTACTTTCGAGTTGCTCATCTATCACTGTCATTATATATCCAATTGGGTTTTTGAAAATCATAATTTATGCACCAAAACAGGTAAAAGATATAATGGAAGCCAGACAAAAAATTTCAATGGACAAAGAACGAAGAAGTCCTTCCTCAGTATTGAAACCAGGTTGCAGAAGCACATGCTACGTTTAAGAAACGTTCTAAACTGAGCCCAAAGTATGATCAAATTTGGCATTGCAGACATTGTACAAAACAGTAGAGCTACATGTTTGTAAGCAAAAATATGAAAGGCATAATCTAATGTCATAGAATTAGGCAGGGAAAGGAAAAACTGAAACTAGGGATTAATATGACCATAGAAAAACTAATAATTTACTAATTTAAAGTGAAGAAACGATGTCATTGACTTGGAGCTCTAGTACATTGCATTAATAATGAGACGGGCCAAAAATACCGAAACAGTGATAATCTTTGGAAAGTTTTAAATATTTTGTGACTGTGCAAGTTATCAGATGACTAAAACCTGTTTCAAATCCAATAACTATATTCATGTTTATTATCAAACTCGAGAAGCTAAATTTTTAAGGCAATGCAAGTGGAGCGATTGTCACCAAAATAATGTATTAACTAATACAAACTGTGGACATATTTTGGGATTAAACATTTTATTTTTCCCTACAGCTTCTCCCATATTTGTCATCCCCCGTTCTCATAGCCCCTAATCACAAGTCTTGATGTTTGAACCCTTGCCACCTATATGATTTATTGCAATCTAAGTTGGATTAACCATCATCCCTTACAATGCTTCAAATTGCTAAAGGACCAGATTCAATTGGTGAGCATATAGCTTTCAGGACACTGGTTTGACATGAAGTGACTGACGAAATGGGTTTCTTTTAAAATATGTTTTGAAGCCCAAAGGTAAGCGTAGCTTTCAACAACCTTGTTGAAGTTAAGAAGGTTGTCTCCGATGGTCAAAGGTGGGAGATAGATCAAAGAAATATTTCTTCAAAGCCTTAGATCACCCCAAACATTTTCTCAAGTGAATCAACACTATTTAGGCAGAGCAAGGATGGGCTATTGAAAATTTTGAAATGGCCTTTACCTTTGTTGAACACTATACCAGCATAGATCCATCTAAAAGGGGATCTACCAAGCACCGAGAGGATAAAATCTCTCAAGGTGCAAACTCTTTTTTTTAGAGTGGAAATGTTAGGAAATGTGTAATCCAATGTTTATGGTTTTAGTTTATCTAACTTATGTTGTTTTATATATATGCAACTCTAAATAATTTAAATTTAATTTAAGCCAACATGTTATTTTTAATAATATTTTATTATTTTTATAAAAGACACATGTCAACTCTAGGATGAGCACGGAAGGAGTTACACATCTCTCCCCTATTGGGATGTAGAATGCACCTCCTCGATGCAAAAATGGCGTGATGCAATGCGACTCTACCATTACATTGATTGAGTTAATTAGAGTTTTCAAACTTATCTTGGCTCTTGGCTTATTTATATTAATATATAATAAAGTTCCTTACAAAAGAAAATTTTGAGAGTCCAGTTCAGAACCAGATTGAAAAAAGACTTTCCATTCCAATAGTTTCTCATGAGTTGTTTATATGCTCTACCTCTACTATATATGACTTTCAAAAACCTTCTACAACTATAAACCTTAACAAATTGACCTCCTATTAAAATATATTGGCAGTACATAAGGACTTGGCCATTACATTATTGAAAAACATGTCCACTTTGGGCTTCTATCATGGCCACATCTTCATTTTCTAGAATTCTAAAAGCTTGTTCCCCTAGTGTTGTGTCTAGAGGGCCTCCAAATGCCTATTGTATTGTGTCATCTTCAAGTTGCTACTCCTTGGTTGAACTAGTGGAATCTGCAATATGACCTACTGATATTTTCTCAATCTCCTTGTTCTTGGTTTTGAGGACACTATGATTTAATTTGTGTGGCCATTGGGCATTTAATTGCTCATTTAGGCACTTATGTAAATCATCAACTTGTTTAACAATATACTTTATAAAGTTATATGAATGTCTGTCAACTTGTTTCAACCCAAACCTTTTGCATCTTGTGATATAGCCTTAAAGCACAATCAAGAACTTTGGTTGAACCAAGAGGGAGGTCACTGTTAGCTCACCAACCATCTTCTACTCTTAGGGAGATTTTCCTCTAGTGCAATGGGGTATTCCTTAGGAATATGATTGTTGAAGCTATAATACGAAAACTTTAGGAGAAATCTACGTTAACAAAACATGATTATGAATGATAGAAAATGAAAAGATGGGTGATGGTGGGATCAAGACCATTGTTAGGTTCATTGGGCATAAGGAGCCATGGGATAGAAAACGTATGAAGACACTTCTTGCAAAGAGAAAGGGGTATACAATTGGATACATGTATTTCAACCCAATTTCCTTGTTGATTATAATTTAAAGAATATTTTAGTAGGTTGTTGTAAGTACACAATCTCTACACCTTGAATCTATTACATGAATGCATCAACACATAGTCCTAGTTGTTTCTTTTAAGATCAGAATAACAAGGAAGAAATAAATTCGCTACTAGATAATTCAACTCAAAGAAGTTATCCATTTTTTATGTCATTCCACAATTAGATATCCAACCACTACAAGAAAAACACCTTCTACAGGAGGATTTTGTGGACCCTTCACAAAAAAATCTCATTTACCCGTTTATAGCGGAGGCTACTAGTGGAGGTGTGCGGACGGAGGTTTTTTTATTGTTTTTTTGTTTTTTTGTTTTTTTTGGGTTCCTGGTGCGCATAAGCATACAAACCACACTGATGCACTTAACAACTTGATGCATTGGTGCACCAAAATAGTAAAAGCACTAACAAAATAGTACACCTAATTAGGAAGCGCACCAAAGCCCAAAGAGCTCAATGTCATTTCCCAAACTATATAATATTTACTTCTAAAAAAACTATTGTGCGTGTTAAGGAGACAGATGCACCACTACGTTAAAGAGTAAAATGTACCATTTAAAAGACATAAAACCATAAAATCAAAAAATCAAATTATTTTTAAAAGAAAAAAAATCGGTTTTCTCGATCTACCTAGCAACACCATTGTTCTAACATCGAAGATGCAATGGTGTTCCTAATGAAACAAAACATCAATGTCAAAATAACTCTATGCAATTTGTAAAAATATGTTCGTTTTATTTTTCATGGCAAAATTGTTCGATGCGTGGGAATGATACTAACGTATTGGTGCGTTGAACAATAACACGCACCGCTTTATCTCAAAAAGAGTTCGCCTTCGACTGGAAAACAAATTATTTTCATTTTTTCCAACATGGGCACCTTGGTGCATTATAAATTCAAATACGCATCGGTGTGCTACTCAGTACAACTCACCAGCTATAAAAAACCACAATCTCTTTTCATTTTGTGAAAATAGAAATATGTAATAGTGCTCTCTATAACTAGAAGCACACTGGTGCATCACATATACATGACGGATTGATGCACAACTAATTCAGGTGCACCAGAATAGGGTAGAATAAAAAAAATGTTGCACGAAGTGTTTTGATGAACTATGCCACTGAAACCATAAAATTATTTTTTTGATAAAGTGGTGTTATTTAAATATATTGACACACCATTTCCAGTGTGTTTGTGTATATAAAGATCACTATGTAGTGAACAAAAAAATGTTTTCTTTTAATTTTTTCAATAATGTTGGTGCTCTGTATATATATTAATGCGCCTATATATATTTAGTGCACCAACAAAATAATAAACATAGTGTTCTATATATATCGATGCACCAATGCCGTGTGTATGGTTATATACAATGCACCGACACCATAGAAATCCAAAAAACATTTGTTAATGTTAGAGCATCAATAATAGTTCTATTATGTTAGATCATTGCAAGCGGTGCACGTATATTTTAACAGCACCATGAGCAGTGCGATTATGCCATAAAAGCACCGCTAACAATGCTTTATTGTTTTCTTGGTGCGTCGGTTATGTTTGTGATTTGTTTTAGAAAATAAAAAATTTGGTTTTGATAAATAAAAAGGTACTTTAATTAATAATAATAATCTATTTTTAAGGTCACCATGAAATGAGACAACAATTTGGTGTATGAGATCCTCGTGTTTGTCAGACAAGGGACCCCCTCTGCATAGTGATGTAACTGCTAAAGTCTGAGAGATGTACATACCCTACCCTCTCTGAATTTGAACCTATGACCTCTTAAGAGGAAACACCTGTTCTTAAATGTTAAGCCCACTCATGTTTTGTTTTATGTATGTATATATGTGTCTGTGTCTATGTTTCTAACAAAACTTATATGTAAATTAGAGACAAGAATAATGAGAGCATGAACATGATCAACAACAATGCCTCAACTTGTACAATGTTGTATGAGAGTGGGGGGCTTGAGAGAAGGAGAGAGATTTACTCCCTCGCCCTATTACACCACAGACTCATGTCCTCTTACGGATTATTGGCCTCCTCGAGTATTATGAGGAGGTTACAATGGTGAGGGGTCACTCACAACTACTGAAGTTGTTGATCTGTCATTGGGATCAACATCGACATGCTTTCAGGGTGGGTCTTGAATTTTGCTTCCAGCTCATAGAGGAGGGAATTTGTTTCATTACAAGGATATCCAAGATAAGGGAGGATTTCCCCCAATTCCCCGATGTCTTGCTCGACATTGCATCAACCATCCAACTAGCATATGTTCAGAGATATGTTAATGAGGCCTCCACTACCCTTGATGACTTCCAGGTAGTTAGTGGCCAATTGTGCATAGCTTCTTTTGGTGCATAGGAGGCTAGGCGCCTATCAATTTTGGTCATGACAGTGTCCCACTGCATCACTGATGGGTGATGCATTTGTTGCTCATTATTATATTATGTTGATGGGTGTTCCCATGAAGATGAGTAACACTTTTTGGCAAGTAGGGGGTGTATAGAGTGGAAAAAAGGAGCTCAGTCGAGCTTTTGTTAAGCCCTCAATTGAGATGTTAAATGCTTGATTGAGGGCTTAACATTTAGCGCTCGATCGAGCTAATTGAAAACTCTCGATTAAGCTTTTTCTTAACTCTCGATCGAGCTCCTTTGCTTGATCGCAAGTTTTATAAAAACACATAGTGACTTATTTTCACTACGGTAACTATTCAAGGACTCGACCGAGGTGTGAAGTAGCTCGACCAAAGGTTTGCAAGATTGGTTGAGAGTCAAATCGTCACCAACATACACCAACAAGGAGCCCCTCCAGCTGCTATGGCCTCTAGACAACAAGGTAGGCTCAGAAACGCTTAAAACCTTGTAAAATTAGTTAATTTTTTTGTTTAAAATTTAGTTTTTGAAAATTAGTTAGAACATTTTTAAAAAATTGTAAAACTAACATTAGTTGTGTTTTATAATATAGATGTACAAAGTTTTGTTTATTTAATAATTTAATTTAGATTTAAAATTTTTAATTGGGTTTTATNTATATATATATATATATATATATATAATGTGTGTGTGTATTGTAATATATATTTACATAGTTTTATTTATTTAATAATTTAAATTAATTTAATTATGTTTTATAATTTAGGTTTATATTTAGTTTTTTTAATTGTGGTTTATATTTTAGTTTTAATTTTTTTAATTGTCTTATATGTGTGTGTGTGTGTGTGGGACGTTCCAAGAAGCCGAAGCTTTCGGCTGCACATAGACCAAAGTCTAACAAAATCGTACTGCAACTGACGTTCTACATGATCTACATCAGTTTCTCTTGTGTGAGAGATCTCATCAAATGGGGCTCGCACAAATTCCCCCTATGGATCATCAAAGTTCTTTCACTCCTCTGCTTTTTCTCTACCAAAAACCTTATGTTCTTTATAGAATCATCCATCCCCATTAATAACATTCCCTCTTAGGGTCGTATCTCTCCTCCATTTAAGCTTCCCACCTTTCCAGATGCCCCTTTCAATCCCCCTTTATGTCAACCTATCCCCCTGACCTCCCCTTTTGATACGAAAGAATCTCCTCCCGTGCAAAAAAAACTAGAGGTAGAAGAAAGATACATCAGTGTATAAGGAAGTTGGCAATCGTGATGAAGATCACAGTCAATCCACAAATTATACATGAGAAGATCCCATATTACACTGAATATGCTCTGATAGGCAAATTTTATGCCCATCGATATAAGGAGAATGACCTAAAAATTTGGGTGCATTGTGCATGGGAACATTTTTTGGGTAACTATCCTTTAGTTCATGCGGGTGTTAGAGGGTATATCACCTTTATATTCAACAAAATTTAGGATCGTTAGACCATAATGGAGGGTACATGGTTCTAGGGAAATGTTGCACTGACACTTTTAAGATGGCATGCTGGTTTTGATCCTATTTGGGAGCAAATTCATAAATTGGCTTTATGGTTAAAATTGTCTTGTTTACCTATTGAATATTGGGATGATATAATTTTCAAATCCATTGGGAATTACCTAGGTACATTTCTTTGAGTGGCTCCATAAATAGCACAAAAAACTATAACTTTTTTTGCCTCGATCTGTGTAGATATGGACATAGCTCAAAGTTTGCCAGATGCAATTCTTCTTGAAGCAGGTGATTCGTCTTTTATGCAAATCTTGGACTATCAGAATGTTCCCTTTCGTTGTAACCATTTAAGTCCTCATGGACACTTAAATATTTCTTTCCCTTTGTTGTGTTCCAATGGGGACATTGGGGGATTTCACTTGGTATTGAGCCCATCAGGGTGATAAATCTTTATCCCCTACTCATAAGAAATCCAAGATGTCCGTGGAGGTTGATCTTCCTGAGGTTGCTCAACAAGAACTTATGAAGATTAATAAAGAATTTGCAAAGGTCACTACATCCCTACAAATGAAGATTCAAGACCTTGAAACTTTGATTATTGGTTCGCAAGATAATCCTATTGATCAGGTCTCTCCACTAGGGATTGACCCTAAATCAGTTGCATCAGAATTGGACTCCTCTCTACAAACGCCTCCTAGTGTGATCATTGAAGAATGCTCTACACCTATCCAAGTAGCGACTTTCTCTCAATGCTCTCTTGATGCTCCTTCCTCATCAAGGAGGTACGACCTTACATGATTATCGTAAAAGATAATATATATATTTTTAATAGTGAATTGGTGATCTTTACAATAAATTCACATGACTTATATATATATATATATATATATATATATATATGAAGAGACAACTTTAAACAATGTGTCCTTCTAATGTCGACTTTTACATAAATAATTAATAACTAAACTAACGAATAATATAATATAATTTTGGTATATTATAAGTCATCCCGCTCTGAAACTATTCATCCACGAATCTTCTGTAAGAGTGCTTCAACTAGAAGTCTTGCCGCGAATAATGGTACCACGGTTTAGAAGTTCTTGAAAGAATTGGTCACATTTCCATTCAAATAATTTCATGCATATGATTCTGTAGATAAACACATAAAAATGATATGGAGTATTATTCGAAGCTTCTAATCTGATGGTGTTTTTTTAATCTTCTAATTTGAAGTAGATTTCTAATATTTCTGCATGCTTTGATATGGTTTTCTTATATGTAGAGGAAACTAATAATAATTTACTTACTTCCTTATCTGACGAGCTTATCTTTAGTTGTTCCATATGAAACTTTTGATATTGATATTCTAAAACATCTTGAGTTGCGACCACTCGTAGAATGTTCATCTCTGGATTTGTCAGAACATCTTTTGGGTTTCATTCTTCTACGTCATCATGATTAATCTCATCTTTGACACTTTTATTTTCATCATTGCATTCTTATACAACTTCAATTCTCTCATAATTGCCGTTAACATTGACTTCGTTTTTAACAGTATTTTGTGCTTTATCATTACAATCTACGACATCGTCAATTTATTTACAATTGATATTGACATTGTGATTGCCAATATCATCTTGATTTTTCATATCCTTGTCTTCTACCTTTTCCATTTCATCATCCTTGTTATCATCTTCCTTAATAAGTCCTTGTTCTGGAGTTTCACTAGACAATTTTATAGATTTTTCGGTTGGCGTATTAATGTTTCTTACTTCCCTACATTGTAAGAAGCCGCAACCAAATTTCGGTAGACATACATATTTTTGACTGAGTATCGTATTTTGAGGTTTGTAGTTAGGGTGTCTTTTGTTATCCCTCCCAGAGTCTAGTGGCCTGGATATTTTGCGAGGAGGGATATAAGGAGGCAGTCGACGTGGGCTCCCTTCCTTTCTGGTTGATGTAACGACTTCAGAGTTTTCCCTACTTGAATATTTAGGAGTTGTCGTCGTACATTGTTCCTCTTTAATTAGGAACTTGGGAGTCGCAGTTGCATCTTCTGTTTTGAGTGTAGATGCAGATCCCAACTCTACTTGAATTTAGAACTCAGGAGTCTCAATAGCTTCTTCCTTTATGGTCATAGTCCCTTCTTTTGTCGTGAGTGCAAATGCAGCTTCCAGCTCTACTTGTACTGAGAACCTATGAGTCGCAATAAATTCTTCCATTATGGTCATAGTCCCTTCTTTTGCTGTGAGGGATGATGCAGTTTCTAACTCTACTTGATTTGAGAACTCAGGAGTTGTAATAGCTTCTTCCTTTATGGTCGTAGTCTCTTCTTCTGTCGTGAGTGCAAATGCAGTTCCCCGCTCTACTTGAACTAAGAACTCGAGAGTCGCAATAACTTCTTCTTTTATGGTCGTAGTCCCTTATTATGTTGTGTGGATCGATGTAGTTTCTAGCTCTACTTGATCTGAGAACTCGAGAGTCTCAATAGATTCTTCCGTTATGGCTGTAGACCCTTCTTCTATCAGAGGTGTCGAAGTAGTCTTGGGTTGAACCTCATCAATATGATCTAATGCTTCTTCTTGTTTTCCCTTTCCTGAGAATTTAGATGACGTAAATGTTTCTTCTTCCTTCAACTCACTTGAGGGGTAGGACTCATGTGCCTCTGGATTTTGTTTGGTGAAGTTCTTCTTAGATTCCTCTTCTTGTCGTTGTATTATCAACATTTTCAATTATTCAATTGATTTCTTTGTTTCTTCAAGCTCTGTTTTTTTTTCAATCTCTTCAAGTTGACTTATTGCACCGAGAGAAGCGAGATGCTCTCAGCCTAGTATGGGGGAGATCCTGTCACGTTAGTCACGTTATGCTAGCTAACATAAAAAACATTATGTTAACCGACATAAAAAAGAAATTATATTGTGGATTCATATATTTATATAGTGTAAAGAAAAAAGAATATAGAGAAAAACATGTCACCTAATTTATCAAATAATAAAAACCCAATAATTAAACTAAATGAAAAGTAATTAAAAGATCCATGTTAAACCCAAATTTACCAAACACTAAACTGATCAAAATGTTTGAGTTGTAATTTTTTATGAATATTTAAAAATTTAAGATAAAAATAACTTACATTTAAAAATTTAAGATAAAAATAACTTACATGTAAATAAATTGGATCCCTCTCGGTGCTTTCTAGATCTAGGTTTAAGATGGATCTATGCTGGTTTTTATGGTTTCAAATTTTTCATCTCTTCTGGGTTTTTGGCCATACATGATCTCGTAAAAAGATGAAAACATGGTAGTTCCACTATAAAAATAATGATTTTATTTTTATTTTTTCAAAAAATTAAACTATTAAAAATATTATCTATAATAGTAATTTATTATTTAAAATAATAAAACTATTATTGTAAAAAAATTAATAGTTTTTGGAAGAAAAATAAAATATATATAATAATAATAGTTGTTAATAATAATAATTTATTATCATTATATTATTTTTGGGGGTAAAGGATCAGGATTAGGGTTTTGGTGAAGAGTAATGGTATGGAAGAGGAGTAAAGGGTAGCGTGTGAACAAGGTGTAATGGTATGGATGAATTTATGGTTTTAAAATTATNTGATTTGATAAAACCATGGACTGGGTTTTTTTTTTTTTTTTTTTTTAATTTTTACTTTATTTAATTTTTATGTCCTTTTTTTCATTTTCCTTCTTATTTTTCGTTTTTTTTCTCTCCCACGAAGACCTTTCTTTATTTCTTCAAATAGTTAGTAATTAAATGGAACCAAAAGCTTGTATTTATTTTTATTTAATTCAACAACAAAACTGCTCTGATACCACTTGTAAGGCTACGACCTTACATGATTGTCGTAATAGATAATATATATATTTTTAATAATGAATTGGTGATCTTTACAATAAATTTGTGTGGCTTATATATGTGTGTGTTTGTGAAGAGACACCTTTAAACAATGTATCCTTCTAATGTCGAATTTTACATAAATAATTAATAATGAAATTAACGAATAATATAATATGCTTTTAGTATATTACGAGGTATGTTACCAGGTCTCAAGCAAAGGTACTTGGATGGCAATCCAATGAATTATACGAGTCTCAGAATGTTATTCCATACTTGACTTGGGGGCGAATATCTTTAATGGACTTGGGAAAGTCTGAGGCTGAGAAGGAAGTTTCTTCTAGACGACAATCAACAATTCAAGGGGCCCTTATCAGAGCATCCCAATCTAGGGTTTAACAATGAATATCTTATCCCACAATGTCAGAGGGATTGGGATCCCCTCAAAACAAACATCCCTCAATTGATTAATAAAGTTGCAAGGACCTTTGGTTCTTTTCATTCAAGAAACAATGTGTTTTGGTGAAAATTATTTAAATATTCTTAAAAAAATGTCTTTCGAGTTGGTCTTTTCTTTTAGTTGATGCTTGTGGTAACTATGGTGGGCTCATGTTGGGAAGGTGTGAATTAGTCACTCATCAACCATCGGTGAGTTTGAACCACTACATCCTAGCTTTAGGTTTTTCAAAACCTTTGAATAGCTTTGTTAAGTCGTTCAATATATATGCCCCTTCACATGAGAGGAAATATTTTTGGGATGGTAATTTTGATAGTGAGCTCTTATCCCGCACTAACCTTATTTTAGGAGGAGGTTTGAATTTTATCCTATTTGGTAGCGAACAACGGGGTTCAAAATCTAGGTAGGATCCGTTGGTTGATTATTTTATACATCATTTTGATAATTTGTTGCTAGTTGATGTGGAACCCGAGTCTAATGGGCCAACATGGTCCATGACAACTTGATCTCAAAATTCCTAGATCATTTTCTGCTTAGCAAGAACCTACTTCTTGATGTCGTCTCCTATAGATATTTTATCTTAAAAGTGGCTTACTTTGATCGCTTGCCTATCCTACTTGAGTTGGCTTCGAATATTGATAAACACCCCCCCCCACCTTAAGTTCAATCCCAATTGGATATCATATGAAGATTTCAAATCTATAATCTTAGAAAATTGGAAGCTCTTTGATCCGAGCACTTTAGTACATGCGGTGGAAGCTTTTCAGAATAATTTAAATGAAATAAAGCCACTGATTAAGATTGGGTGAAAATAACTTTTGTTGACTTGGATAAGAACCTAGTTATTATTGAGTCAACATTTCCTGAGAAACTGGAGATCTATAAATATAAAACATTATCACAAGGGGAATAGGTGGAATTGCACACACTGGAAGGTGAAAAGGCTTGGATACTCGTTTGGCATGAGGCTAAATGGAGAATGAAGAGTCCGGCTCTTTGGTTGTCTAAAGGTGATAACAATACAACATTTTTTCATAGGTATACCAAAGGAAGAAAAGTATTAAACACTATTTGGAATGTTCGAAATTAGGCAGGTGAACAATGCAAGTATTTCAAGGTGATTGTTGGTGCTGCAAAATGTTTCTATAAAAATATATGTATTGAACCACCAAGGGAGAATATAAAGGATGTCCTTACTTCAACTTCCTTCTTCAATCACTGGGTCGGTGAAGATAACAGGGCCTTACTTATTCAACATGCTACAAAAGATAAAGTACGCAAAGTTCTCCTCTCTTTTCAGAATGGAAAATATCCAGGTTTGGATGGATGAACAATAGAGTTGTATGTGGGATTTTGGGATTTTTTTTGAAAATGATATTATTGTTGTGGTTGAAGAGTCTCAAGTTGTAGGGGAAATACATTTTCCTTTCAATTCTACTTTCATTGCCAATATCCCAAAGCATGACACTCTACTTGGGTTTGATCATTACATGACAATCTCTTTGTGTAATTGTAAATACAAAATCATATCCAAAGTTATCTTCGTCGTTTAAAACCTATCTTCTTTGAGCATATATCTCCTCAACAATTTGCCTTTTTGGATGGAAGAAATATAGATGATGCCATAGGTCTTTCTCAAGAGCATATATCTCCTCAACAATTTGTCTCTTTGGATGGAAGAAATATAAATGATGCCAAAGGTCTTTCTCAAGAAGCTCTTCATACGATTCAAACGAAGTCTCAGTCTACCTTTATGTTAAAAATTGACTTATCAAAGGCATTTGATAAGGTCATTTGGCTCTATATTTAAATCATTTTTACATAGGTAGGTTTTAGTATTTACCCCCCTCCCTTTATTAACTAGATTGAATCTTGCTATTCCACTGTCTCATATGTTGTTCTTATAATTGGGTCTCCATCCTCTTTTTTCAATCCCACTCACAGACTTCAACAAGGATGCCTACTATCGTTGCTTATTTTTTTGTTGATAGTAGAAGCTCTTAGTCAACATATCAACCATGAACATTCTATCGACAATATTCAGTGGGTAAAAATTGCATCTTCCCTTTCTCTTATTCAGATACTTTTTGTTGATGATATATTACTTTTTGGGTTTGCAAATTCTGAGGGAGTAAAATCGCTAGCAAGAATTATTAGGATTTTCTCTTCATCCACAGGTATGGAGATAAATGCTCATAAATCTACTCTTCATTTTCATTAAGTGTCTGCATCTATGAAGATCTTGATACACAAACATCTTCATTAGGATAACTTGCTTAGGTTAGGAATAAAGTTTAGGGTGAGTACAGAGTAAACATTGAATATGAGATTCTATTAAATCGTCAACCAGAGGATCCAGTCATTTCAAAATGGAAATATTTTTGAAAATTATCTACTCCCTCGAAAGCAAAGCAAAACATTTCTTTTGGCTGGCATTAAAGAATAAACAAATCACCTAGGATAATCTACAAAAGAGAGGGTTTCAGGGCCTCATACCTTGTTTTCTTTGTAGAGAATTATCAGAATCTATTGGCCATCTACCTTTACATTATCATTTCACTAAAGATGTTTGGTGTGCTGCCAGAAATCTAGGGGATTTTTTAGATTGGAAAGGTGATTTTCTTAATGCAACTTGGGATAACTGGTTAACAAAGGATCGGATTTCATATCGTCCAAGACTTCCAATGCATTTTAGTTGGAGTATATGAATATCTCATAATAAGGATATATTTAATGATGAAATAAATTCCCCTCAAATATTCTCTTCCTCATCCTTCTAACTCTCCAAAGAAAAACCTATCAGGAGGCTACAAGATTGCCAGTTGATTGTTTAGTACCATTCTGGTTTTGTGATGGTTCTTCTTAAGGTAATCTGGGCAGGAGCGATGCTGGAGGATAAATTAATTTCATGGGTCTACAATTGTCTTATAAGTGTGGAATAGGGAAAAATTCCAGTAATTTTGTTGAGCTCACGAGCCTTAACAATTCTCCCTCTTGCACTGGAAAATGATATCTCACCTATCAATATTTTCTTAGACTCTTTACTGGTTGTAAATTGGATCTTTGAGAAGGATTGTTGCTCAAACATTATATTGCAACCTTTATTGAGAAGAGTCCTTGAGCTAAAATCCAGATTCACAAGGTGCTATCTGGTACATATTTTCAGAGAACATAACTATTATATCCCAAATTGACATTTCTTTATCTGTGACAACAATAGGAAAGACGACACTTCCAAATGTCGACTATTTGTCACACAAAAGGACAATATGGATGGAAAAGCCATGATTTGGATCTAGTTAGTATGTCCTCGATCATTTGGACTTGATCCTCAACCTTACCTTAAAAAGTTACAAAATAACAAAATCACTTGAAAAGGACTATCAACTTGCGATTTAGTCACTGATTGCTTGAATATTCCCAACGATTTTAAGAAAAATTTGAAATAAATTTGTGTTGCATCATCGACTGTGATTTAATTGCTTTATGTCCTTTTTTTGAAAGTGGTTTCTTCCAAAAATAATTAAAAATAAAATAAAATTTGAAATATGGAGGAGTTAGAGTGGTTTTAGTAACTTCCCCCTTTGGTTGTAACTTCTCCCATCCTATGGAAACTGCCTTCAATAAGTATAAAGCAAAGGGAGTTTGGCCATTTTGGGAGAGCTTGATGATAAAAAAAATTGTTGGAGATTTTGTTCCTCTTCTTATATTCATTCCACTATCTTATGTTGATCATTTGATTTTGTAGCCCTATGTGTCGAGTTTGTTTCCCTCAAACATCCTCAACCTTATATGCATGTAGAGATTAGGTAGGAGTTGTGGATAATAAAGCAAGAGTGACCTTGAATCCTGGTTTTGACAAGGTGCCAGGAAGAATCAAGTATATATCTATTGTTCTATTGTTGCTATTAATACAAATTGAATATTTATTGTAACACCTCGGTTTTGACCCCGTGGTATTGAATTGCATACGTTGTAAATATTTTTATTTGATCATGATGAGGAGCTCAAGGCCAAGGCCCCACCATGGATTTAGTGTGTTATGTTTCGGCGATTAAAATTGATGTCGATGGTATTTTGTGCTAGCCAAGCACAATATGTTGAGACATCATGTAATATGCAAAAACCCACAACCAACTATGTCAATGTAGCAAATAATGAGATGAGAGCATGATTTCCCAATGATAGGGAGGAGGGGGAATTTTAACCTTGAGCCATTGGAGAAAAACCATAAAAACTGTCAACTACCCATTTCTTATCTTTTTCCCCAACCATTTATTTTTGCCAGAATTTGGTTGAGGTAGTTATTGCATGGAATGGGAAGAGTATGGGAAAAATTTGAATTGGGAAGAGCACCCATTCTGGAAGAATGTGTTTTGACCCCATGGGCAAGAAAACACCCGAAAACGTATGCCCATTCCCTCATGCGTTCATGTTTCATCTTCCCTCACGTTTTGGGGGAGCCGCGAGGACGTTTTGATCATGATCCTTCTTTCACAGGGGGGTTGTTCATTCACGAGGATTCACCCGTGCGTTGGTCATTCTTCCTGATCGAACAAACGTAGCGAGAGCGAGCAGGTGTTGCTACGCATTTCTGCAAGTGTTTTTCCTTTGCCGATACCCTATTTTCGGTGTTGCCGTGTTATCCTAAACTGCAGAGTGTTATGAGACCCTGTTACTTTGTGTATCAGATTGAAGCCTGTGTTGCTGTGTCTCCCTGTGGTTTGTTGTGATGTGCACCCTAGTTTTGGTCTGAAATATATACAAGATTTAGGAGTGGAAGAGAAGTAGAATGTGCTTGATCAACCTAGTGGGAACCTCACAATAAGATAAGAGTGGCTAGTGAATCTACTCTACACATCCTGAAGAGCACTAGAAGGGAAGGTGTATCCCAATGGACTGTGGAGCAGATAAGGGGACACTTCCTTGTGTTGGGTGCGTAGGAAACATGGATGCTAGGCCAGATAGGTCTTGTGAAGGTGTCCTTAGATTTGGGGATGAGCTCACTAGCTTAGCAATTCTTCTCGTCCACTGCCTTAGAATCCTGATAAATCCAACTTGAAGGATGGCTTGGCTAATAGCCTGATAACCCATTTGTTGGCTTGCCTGTGTCTTGTTGTGTTTGGCCTTGTGTGTGTGTGATCCTTGGCTGGACAACCCGATAAACTCATTTGTTAGTTGGCTTGGCTGGTCCTGAATGTGAATGTTGGCTTGAATGACTATAGTCTGATAAACCCAGCAGTGAGATGGCTAGGATGTGTGGCCTGATAAACCCATCTGTTAGTTGGCTTGGCTGATTAGCTTGATAAACCCAACATTATATTGGCTTGTTTGCTTGCAGCTTGATAAACCCAACTGTGTTGGCTTGGATGAGTTTTGTTGTATCCCTCGCTTTGTGTGAGCCTGCTAGTGTTCCTTATTCCTTAGGGAAATCATGCCTAGCTCGGGGGTGGCAGTGCTGCTGAGAGATAGAGGAGCGCACTGGCCTATGGTTGGGTGGAACGTTGCAGCGAAATAGCTGGTTGCGGAACAAGCTTCTTCATAAGATAAGTATCTCTGTGTTAAGCTCTGCATTTGCATTTGCTTAATAAATATGATGAATATGCCTAAAGTGTTGAATTGATGAATTGCTTCCATTGTATAATTGCAATTGTATGCATCTATGAATGTTTTCTTTCAATACATTATGGGGCTTATATTTTCAGATTGGTGATGGCCTGGCTGATCAAATATTCTCAAGACTTCTGCTAACAGGCTGAGTTTCTTAGCAGAAATCTCCTTCCGCAACTTGCGGGATGTGGGATGCGGAAATGCCCTTATCTAAATATCTATTTCCGCAACTTTCCTTTCCGCATCCGGGATGCGGCTTTGTAGATATCTACTTCCGTAACTTTTCTTTCCGTAGTGGTCTATTCCGCATGTGGGATGCGGGTTGGCAATTTCCATATTTCTCGATTCCACAGACTCAAGCTTTCCGCACCGTTGATTCTTGCAGGTTGATTCTCAGCCGTTGATCTGTTCCTAGATGCGGAACAGATTGTGATCCTTGGTTTTCATTGCGATTCTTCTCTTATGTTATATCTCCTCTAAGATCTTTCTTTGCAGATCGTTGAATTGATGACAGACAAGATCGATTTCTTTGCTATTGGGAAGTTGGAGATTTTATCCATGGACTTGAATAGAATGAATTTCGAGCTGGATGTTCCGGCATCAATAAGAGGGAGTAGTTATGGTCGCGTTCTCTCTCCAGTAGACGGGAGGGGACGTGACAGCGTGGTATCAGATCATGCATGTTGAGGAGTGTTTCACGACCATGCCCTATGTTTCAAAGAACGACAAAGGTTCCATAGGAAATTTTTAATTCTGCATGATAATCAGGGTATGGGTACGTGACAGAATGGTATCAGAGCTGCGGGTTGCAGCATTGGACCTTGATGGGCCAAGTTGAACAGATAAAAGAGAAAAGAACACCCAGGTGGTGATTTGACAAATTTGCTGGTTGCAGCGTTGGTATAAATGTGCTAAGGAGATTGGTTGCAGAAAGAAAACTACAGCAAGAAAGAGTGCTATTTAGCATAATTGCTTAACTTAGCCAACCCAACGAAATGCACCGTGACCGTGATCTGATCTTGACCATTTATGCCTACAATAAGCGGTTGGTAAGTAATTTCTTTTGATTTATGAGATTGTCTAACAAATGATGTTGTTAACAGATTTTGCAGAGTCATAGTGCAGATTGAAACGTAGGTCTTGGTATGACCAAGAGGGTCAAAGAAGATCAGCACCAAGAAGATTAACATCATGGATGATGCACATGATCCCCGTGGACACAGGGAAGATGCTACGGGGGATGTGGAGGACCCCATTTGTGCAAGAGTTGTCCACATGGGGAAGGGTATGTAAGGCCAACTTACAATATCCAAGAAAATGAAACTGAAGCTAATGGGAACAGGGAACAAGAGAGTTCCCCAGATGCTACAACTACCAAAAGAAGCATGAGGGTAGAATTACAGGGTTGCAAAGAAGAAAATAAAAGGATGGTCAAGGCATTGGTAGAGCAAAGCTAGATGAATTCAGTCATGCTACAGAGTCTGGCAGACCTCCAAAGGCAGATAAACTCTGGGCATCATTTAACAGAGGTAGAAGGGAGTAGGAGAAATTTCCATAAGAAAAAGGAGAAGCTTAACCCAAGGAAGAAAGGTTTTAAGCCTCATCACCTCCTGAAGCAGCAAAGGCATCCATCACAAGCTGTGATTGAGCCGGTTAGAATGATGAGGGAAAATCTAAAGGAACCACTCAAATTTTGGGGATGTGAAGGATCCCATATGTGCAGGAATGGTCCAGTTGCGAATAGGACTGAGGGTCATGTCCCTAGCACCCAAGAAGCTGAAACTGTGGGTCAAGAATCAGGGATCATTCCTAAAATTTGTGCAGTGTTAGAAGACCACCAGGTAGGTCATAACTCAACTGTGATGGAAGTTGAGGGTGAGATTGTTGAATAGACTGTTTTTGTTCTAATTGAACTTGGATCGACTCACAACTATATTACTCTTGGAATTGTTGAGATGTGCACTTTGAAGAAGTCAAAGCATAGAAGATCATGGTTAGTCTAACTAGCCACTGGAACTAAGAAGAAAGTCAGTGAGGTGGTAAGGAAATGTCCATTAGTCACGGATGGGTTAGTCACTTGTGCAGATCTAAATGTCTTGCCACTTGGATCCTATGATGTCCTCATTGGAATGGATTGGACATGAGCACATAGAGCAAAGCTAGATTGTTACCACAAGACTTTTGAGTGCTTGGATGAAGAAGGAAACCTGAAGGTTGTGAAATGCTTTCCAAAAGTGATCTCTGGAAGGTAGTCTTCAACAATGCAACTGAAGAAGTTCTGTGGGAAAAGTTGCAGAGTGTATGCAACTCATGTTTTGGAGGCAACAGAGAATGACGATCCTAGGTTGGAGGACCTTCATGTGTTGCAGGAATTCATGGATGTTTTTCTTGATAAAGTTCCAGGGCTTCCTCTAAAGAGGAACATTAATTTTACCTTTGAGCTTGTGCCAGGTAAAGCACCAGTGTCCAAGACACCCTACAGGGTGAGTACACCATAAATGCTAGAGTTGAAGATGCAACTGCAAGAGTTGTAGGTAAAGAAGTATGTCAGGCCAAGTGTGTCCCAGTGGGGAGCACCAGTTTGGTTTGAGAAAGAAAAAGATGGTACACCCTGGTTGTGTATTGGTTTAGGAAATTGAACAAAGTCACTGTGAAGAACAAGTAAGGATCAAGGATGGAAATGTTCATAAGAAAACCTTCAGAGCAAGGTATGGATCTTATGATGTTGTAGTGGTATCATTTGGTTTCACAAATGCACCAGCTACATCTGTGTGCCTCGTGAATAATGTTTTCAGTAAGTATCTGGACAGGTTTGTTCTTGTTTTCTTGGATGGAATTCTTATTTATTCTAATAATGAGGAAGAACATGTGGAACATTTGAGGCTGAATTTGAAATTTCTCAGGAAGCATAAGTTGTATGCAGGTTTGAGCAAACGCGACTTCTATGAGGATAGAGTTCGTTAATTGAGTCACCTTATTGCATATAGATGAATATCTGGAGACCTTGGAAAGATTGATGCCATGATGAGTTGGATTGCTCCAAGAGAGTCAACATATGTAATATCGTTTGTGGGACTTGCAGGGTATTGCAGTAAGTTCACTGAAGAAGATTCTATAGGTAAAGTTGAATCTATGTTTAGGATGAGGAAGCCTACATGTGAACTCGTAGTTCCATGAGGAAATGGCCCTTGTGTGTATGGGAATAGATATGAGGACTTCCTGAAGACTTAGGTAGAATGACCTGAGAAGAGCAGTACCGTTGTGCCCAATGAAACCCAGGGCAGGAAGCCACCATGTGCCATGAGAAGGATCTCATGACTGAGAACAGATTTTAAAACTTCAGATTGCAATTTTTTCTGTTGATTATGGGAGACTGTGATCTCTTGTGATGGTTTTGAGTCATGCTAACAACGGATATGCTTGTATTTAATTTCTTGATATTTAAAGTTTCTTGTTGCTAACTGTGACTATTTGGCTGATTTAAAATTGTGTTAGGATGACATGTTGTATGCAGATGTCCAGGTTTTGGGCAGTATGTGTAAGTAGGGGATGAGTGCTCCTGCTTGCAAAATCTAAACATTATGAGGACGACCTCATGGTTGCAAAAAAAAAAACTGATTTTCTGCAGGAAGCAGAATTGTGAATTTAGATTTTTATTTTGACTATCAATGTTATTGATCGTTTGATGTTTGAAAAATCCTGTATGCATGAGATAGATTTGAAAATCTATGACTAAAATTTTATGATGACATCTCATGTAAACTGCATACTTGTATGTAATGCAGGTGAGATGATGGGAGTACGCCCTTGGAGTACATAACTTCTCAAAAGGATGTGTTTGGGATACATAAATCCTCGGAAGGATGTACTGGGTGTACATAGCTCCTCGGAAGGATGTACTGGGTGTACATAGATTCTCGGAGGGATATGTTGGAATAGGTCTGGGAACCTATGATTGAAATTTTATAATGGCATTGGTAAGCACTTGGAGGAGGTGCTAGGCCCTTAAGCTAGAGTTGTTATCGAGAACCTAGAGAGGTGTTAGGCTATGAAGCGAGGCTGATTGGATCTCGATTGAGAGATGCTATACAGATAAGTATTGGATTACTTGGAAATCCTGGTTTATTTTCGGTGATTACACATGTACATAATGATTCAACTAAGATTTCAGAAATCTTGTTAAAAAAAAAATCTTGCGGAAATGAATATGACATGTGAATTAATTTGTTATTGTTCCTGGAAAGGAAGCGCCTGAACAGTGGTGAGCATTGGAAGAGGAGCTAGGCCCGTAAACTAGAGATTCCATTGAGCACCCAAGGCGGTGTTAGGCTCTGAAGCAGGGATGACCAGATCTCGGTTGTGAGATGTTATACATATACGTATTTGGTTTATTTATTAGACTTTTGTTGTTATTGATTTTCTTTAAATATACATGAGCATATGATATAGCCATGGTTTTGAAAATCATGTTATAGATTGCATCCTGAAGGAATGAATCTGACATATGAATTGAATTCATTGTAGTGTTCGAAAGGGAATCACTTGAGCTTGGTAAGCAACTAGAGGAGGTACATGATCTTGAACATGATTGCTATTGAAGCACCCGAAGAGGTATTGGGCTCAAGAACGGAGCTGTTAGACCTTGGTTGAAAGGTATTTTCAGGTGATCTGAGGCTTGTAGAAATTTGGCTACCCTTTAATGCACACCCAGGTATGGGGTGGGGCAGGGTTGTGAGTGCCATGGTTGTATAAATCCAGACGGATAGCTGTGGAACCAAAAGAAGCTACTTATGCAGATATGTATTTGGTTCATTTGGAAACTTTTTGTGGATTTTATATCAATATACATGTGCATGTGATTCATCTATGATTTTGGAAAATCTTGTGAATACTGACATGGGAATTGATTCATTGCTTGAGCATAGGTATTGCTGGTTGCCAAAAATGCAGGAAATGTTCCAAGATGAGGAGAAGGATTCTCCAAGACCAAGAAAAGATCTTGTGGTATGTGCTGATGCATGTAAGCAAGGACTTGGAAGAGTTCCGGATCGTGCTTTTGGACAGATAATGGTGTAGCGGAAGCATCGCGGTCCTGAAGAGGCTACATGGGAGTTGGAGGATGCCATGCGATTGGCACATCCATTTTTGGTTCAGTTTTGTAGAGCACTAAGGGCGGTGCCAGTGTATAAATGGTTAAATTTTTGTAAAGCACTAAGGATAGTGCTATTGAAGGGGGAGGGGAATGTAACACCCCGGTTTTAACCCCGTGGTATTGAATTGCATATGATGTAAATATTTTTATTTGATCATGGTGAGGATCTCAAGGACAAGACCCCACCATGGATTTAGTGTGTTATGTTTCAGAGATTAAAATCGATGCCGATGGTATTTTGTGCTAGCCAGGAACAATATGTTGAGACATCATGTAATATGGAAAAACCCATAACCAACAATGTCAATGCAAAAAATAATAATATGGGGGCATGATTTCCCAAGGATAGGGAGGAGGGAGAATGTTTAACCTTGAGCCATTGGGGAAAACCCATCAAAACTGTCAACTACCCTTTTCTTGTCTTTTTCCCCAACCATTTATTTCTGTCAGAATTTGGTTGAGGTAGTTATTGCATGGAATGGGAAGAGTATAGGAAAAATTCAAATTGGGCAGAGCACTCATTCTGGAAGAATGTGTTTTGACCCCATGGGCAAGAAAACACCCAAAAACGTATGCCCATTCCCTCATGCATTCATGTTTCATCTTCCCTCACATTTTGGGGGAGCTACAGGGATGTTTTGATCATGATCCTTCTTTCACGAGGGGGTTGTTCATTCATGAGGATTCACCCACGTGTTGGTCATTCTTCCTGATCGGACGGATGCAGCGAGAGTGAGCAGGTGTTTGTACGCATTTCTGCAAGTGTTTTTCCTTTGCCGAGACCCTGTTTGCGGTTTTGCTGTGTTATCCTGAATTGCAGAGTGTTATGAGACCCTGTTACTTTATGTATCAGAGTGAAGTCTGTGTTGCTGTGTCTCCCTGTGGTTTGCTGTGATGTGCACCTTTGTTTTGGTCTAAACTATATACAAGATTTATGAGTGAAAGAGACGTAGAATGTGCTTGATCAACCTAGTGGGAACCTCACAATAAGATAAGAGTGGCTGGTGAATCTGCTCCGCACATCATGAAGAGCACTAGAAGGGAAGGTGTAGTCTGAGGGACTGTGGAGAAGAGAAGGGGACACTTCCTTGTGTTGGGTGTGTAGGCAACATGGATTCCAGGCCAGATAGGTCTTGTGAAGGTGACCTTAGCTCTAGGGATGATCTCACTAGCTTAGCAGTTCTTCCTGTCCACTGCCTTAGAAGCTTGATAAACCCAACTTGAAGGATGGCTTGGCTAATAGCCTGATAACCCATATGTTGGATTAGCTGTGTCTTGTTGTGTTTGGCCTTGTGTGTGTGTGAACCTTGGCTGGACAGCCTGATAAACCCATCTATTAGTTGGCTTGGCTGGTCCTGAATGTGAATGTTGGCTTGAATGACTGCATTCTGATAAACCCAACAGTGAGATTGCTGGGATGTGTGGCCTGATAAACCCATTTGTTAGTTGTCTTGGTTGATTAGCCTGATAAACCTAGTAGTATATTCACTTGTTTGCTTGCATCCTAATAAACTCAACTGTGTTGGATTGGCTGAGTTTTGTTGTATCCTTGGCTTTGTGTGAGCTTGTTAGTGTTCCTTATTCCTTGGGGAAATCATGCCCAGCTCGGGGGTGGCAGTGCTGTTGAGAGATAGATGAGCGCACTGGCCTATGGTTGGGTGGAACGTTGAAGCGACATAGCTGGTTGCGGAACAAGCTTCTTCATAAGATAAGTATCTCTGTTTCAAGCTATGCATTTTCATTTGCTTAATGAAATATGATGAATATTCCTAATGTGTTGAATTGATGAATTAATTCCGCTGTATAAGTGCAATTGTATGCATCTGTGTATGTTTTCTTTCAATTCATTATGGGGTTTAGATTGTTGGATTGATGATGGCCTGAATGATCAAATATGCCCAAGACTTCTTCTAACAGGCTGAGTTTCTTGGAATAAATCTCCTTTCGCAACTCTTCTTTCTGCAACTTGCAGGATGCAGGATGCAGAAACGTCCTTCTGTAAATCTCTATTTCTGTAGTTTTCCTTCCGCAACTCTCCTTTCCGCATGCGGGATGCAGGATGACAATTTCCATATTTCCTGATTCCGCAGACTCAAGCTTTCTGCACCGTTGATTCTTGCGGGTTGATTCTCAACCGTTGATTTGTTCCCAGATGCGAAACAGATTATGACCGTCGGTTTCCGTCGTGATTCTTCTTCGTTGTTCGATCTCCTCTGAGATATTTCTTCGTAGATCCTCAAATTTATCACAAACATGATCGATTTATCTGCTGTTGGGAAGTTGGAGAATTTATCCATGGGCTTGAATATAATTAATTTCGAGCTAGATGTTTCGACATCAATAAGAGCGAGCAGTTATGGTCGCGTTCTCTCTCTAGTGGATGGGAGGGGACGTGATAGCGTGGTATCAGAGCATGAATGTTGATGAGTGTTTCATGGCCATGCCCCGTGTTTCAAATAACGACAAAGGTTTCGTAGGAAATTTTTAATTCTGCATGATAATTAAGGTATGGGTACATGACATCTATCCCTTTCTTATTTGTTGTCTCAAATTTGGATTATATATTGATTGTCCATCTATTTAGTCAAGATTGATTATGTATCTTTATATTTGGGTTTCAATATTATTTTGTAGCCTATTTTTTTGAGGGAGGTTGTGAAGTTGTTTTGCAAGTCATTGGGCAGAGATTAGGAGTAAATCTTGGGAGCAAAGAAAGCTAGGATCAAACTACATAAATAAGTTACACTAGTTTTCAAATGATTTAACCTTGAAATAGTTTTTCTTATATTTCTTGAGTCATTTCTTATTTCATTTCAAATTTAGATGTCTGATTTAAAAAATAGTATGTTGATGACTCAATCCTGGTCATAGTATAGAATTCCACTGAAAAGAATTGGAAACTCCAATGGGTACTCATCTGCTTGGGTTTCTAGGTATTTTTCTTCAGTTCTTTGGATTATTGTGAGTGTTTCAAGCTTGTTCTTGGTCTCATATTTTAACACANATTGATGATGAGAATAATACACATGTGGTGTATAGATATACCAATATGTGATAAGTCGTGATTTTTATTAAGCGATCATAACTTATCATATTTAAACTAATTATATAATATAAACCTAATAAATAATAATTTAAATAATGTTAGTAATATACTTTTTGGTATATTACATCAGTAGAAAATCGTGTGTTGTTCCACTTACAATAGCGATTTTCTTAGGAAATCGCTAGCAATGATCTAGACAATAGTGATTTAATTGCTTGCTGCTCAAAACAAAGTAGCGATTTCCCTCTAGGGCATGGGTTTTTCACTCCTTTCTTGATTTATTTATTTATTTTTCAGAATAGTTATGGAATTTTCACAAGGCTTTAAGTTTTCCTAAGGCTTGTTACAGATTGTTGGTAGTCTCTATACCCAAGAAATATTTAGGTGATTTCCTTTGTGAACCAAATTTGTGGATCAAAGTGTATTCCCTTATCTTTTCATTATTGTGTTGGAGAACTTTAATATCATTTGATAGATAAACCACATTGTGGACTTGTGGAGGTGGTGTACCTACCTTCTTTGGTAATTTCTAGTTGGATCTTTTCATTTGTATGGGCTTTAGCTCTTTGGAGTGCTACTTTGGTTTCTTTGAAAGAGATAGACTAATAATACCTTGTTGTGACCTCTTATGGGTAATACCCTTGTTACCGTCCTTGCTTCCAGTCAATATTTTTCATTATTGAATGAGAATTCTCCTTTGAAAGACTATTGATTGTTTGGAATTTGTTTACATATAGACCATTCTTTTAAAATTACTCATTTAATACACATTCTTTGGAGAGTACAATGTTTAATATGAAGTTTTATTTTCAGTTTGTGTTGTTTGTTGTTGGTGAAGAAGTCGTAAAGATAGTATTTTATTTTATATTTATTTTCATCTTTGTAGACCTTGTATTGTTGATTCTCCCTTGAAGTGAAATATCAAGGTTGTTCATGAGTTGTTTTCAGACCTTGATTACATTGGTTGGGTACAAGAAGTAGACCTTCCCATACCTTATTTCCTAGTAAGTCTACTTGCATTTAGAGTCTAAATGTTGGTTGTCATACTTTTCTCTGATTAGCTTGCCTAGTAGACTGAAAAGTCCCGAGTTTGTGGTTGCTTTCACTTCTGATCAATAGGGGTGTCTAGAGTTGTTTGCATCTGTCCTTGTATGTAGTTGTTCACTACTCACTACTATATTCTTTGCTTTCATTATAAAATAAAATAAAAAATTGGATCTTTTAAAAAACTAATTCATTTTTTCATTGCAAGCCTCTAAGAGATTGAAATATTGCTCTTGAAAAACAAAAACAAAATAATTGTGTTTTTTGCTTTTATTGTGAATATCAAACCACATAAAAATATATATTTGCATCTTTTGTTTGTAGCACATGAAGCATAGTTTTCATTTTCCAGAAAAAGGGATAAAAAAATGCATTTGTACATTTTTGAAATTCACATTTGCATTTAAGTTGGTAGGTTGCATTCAAAGCTTGCATTTTATATTGAAAAGACGTTGAAAAGTGAAATTTGATTGAATTGGGTTTATGTGCTCCATATATTCACTGTAAAGAACAAAATGAATGCATGCCACTTGAAAATTTTAAGGTGCATATTTTATTGCATCATATTTCTTTAAAAGAGTGTAAACAAGTGATTATTTGCATTTGAAGGGTCTTTAGGTGCACATTAGTTTCTTCTCATTGAAATTCTTAAATTACATTTTTTTTGTAAATTCAGGTCTAATCTATTAAGAAGAGATAAAAATACAGGTATAAGTAAAATTCAACGTGTTAATTGAACACAGTAGCAAAAATAGAGAGAGCCTATCAGCTTGATCCTCCCGAAGATTGGGAAAACAGATCTTACATATCGTACTAACTGTTTGAAAACTAAAAACTTGACTTAACCTAAACACAACTGCTATAAGGAGCAAAAAACAAAAAAACCAAACTGCTCTGAGGAGCCATATACCGGAGAATAACCCAAGAGAGACAAAATGGAGCATTGAACCTGGCATTAAACCTTTTTGAAGGGAAATTCAGTGATTGGGCAGCAGTAACTGGTACCCCACTGTAAGCCCTGTTCTTTCATGCGATTTGCATCATCACCTGAGCCATTGTCACTGCTGGTTGAGCCGCTTCTTGCTGGGTGTTCCACATCCGAGATTTCCATGCTGTCGATGGTAGGCTGCTTGACCGGTAGAGGAGCCAACTTCCTGGGTGGAAGTGCCTTGACAGTATTTCCTTTTGACCTGGAAAATTGACATTGAGGGGGAGAATGGAGGGTGGTGCTCATGGGAGCAGGAGCGGGGGGCAGGCTGGGTGAAGAGGTGGAGGCAGGGTGAGGAGGAGCAGCTACTGGATGACCTGGAGGTGGCACCTGAACAGAGGCAAGAGGGGGGGGGGATTCGCCGAGGTTGGCACAAGCTTGGATTGAAGCTGGCCAACAGGTTGATCTTCCGGAGCGTGGCTGACAGGTGGAGCTTTATGGGTAGCATGAAGGTTGACTGCATGTAGGATGAGTTTGGTTAGCATGTTCTTGATGATCCAGTAGTTTCCTCTACGAGTAGGGGTATGATTTGCGGCTAAGACAGAGTACGAGAGCTCGTCCTCCCAATCGTCAATCATCTCCCTCAACTCCTCTGGGACCTCCACATCGAACCCCTTAGAGCTCGCCTGAACATGGAAGGGTGGCGGTTAGGGAATTTCTATGCCAGCCCTTCCACGTCCTCTACCACCCCTGGGAGTTCCTCTTCGGTGTGGCGACATGAAGGTCACAGAGAGCCTTAGAGCGAAGTGAAGGAGGGTGGCAGAAATTGACTGTGCGTGCAGCAAACTGGGCGGAGGGGAGCTGTGAAAATGCATAGCGGTTTGAGCAGGATGAGAATGGTGGGATGATTGTTCATGGAGACTAAGAGCCTTCGACGCTGAACCCGAAAACACATTAAGGTTCACCTTAAATTCTCTGTACCTGTCCTGCTTGAACTTAACTGTCGAGAGGACGTCTGCTGCATGGAGAAAAGTGCCCACCGTCGCTTGGAGCAAGGGAGTCATCTTGCTTGGGGAAGTCGTCATCACATCTGCGATTTGGATGATTTGGGCTGTCACATGGCCGCGTGTACATCGAGTCAACACCAATGTGAGAGGTTTTGTACCTGGTGACGTCATTTCTTCTATGGGTCTCATGTGTCCGTCTGCCACCCGCACTCGAGGCTTAAATTACATTTTTAACAAGCGAGAGGAATCAAGATAGGATACTAGGTTTTTCGTTTTAGTAGCAAACACAGCTAATAGTCTAGGCTAGGATTTTGGAGATATGAGTTGAGAGTTAATTTATCCAAGGTCACATAAAATTGTGAAACTTAGGTTTCCTTCACAAGGGAGGAAATCCAATATGGTAAGAAGTGTGGTTGGGAAGCTCCTCTGAAACGAGAATTAAGCACGAGGTTGTGTGAGATTAGGTTGTAGAGAGATCCCTCCAATTCCTAATTAAGCATCTACCAAGGATTTTGCGTGTACGTGGACTCATTTAGTACCACTTTTGGGTCCCGCATGGTGTCTATGCCATTGAGTTTCGCGCTTTTATACCCTACCTATATGTATGATCCTGACTTGCCACTGTCCCCTTGGATGTGGATTACAGATTGGTAGGCATAGAATTTTGTCCTTAGGTTCATACATAGGTGCTAGCAGGGAATTTTCTGCGACTACCTTGGGAAGACTTTGTGATTGGAGCATTAAGATCGTTGGAGGGTGTTTCCTATATTTATTTGGTAAAACACTTACACTAAGAAGGGATACACACTTGACATTATTAACTTCTCTCAGATATTCACTGATAGCACTTGGGACCTAATCATTCCAGGATAATCTTCAGAAGACCATGGATCAAACGAAGTTTCCTTTATTTCCCACTTTAATTTTTTTTTGGTTTCACTAAGTTAACCAATGATCTAGTTCTACATAATCCTAGTTCACCACCGCTACCTACTAAGTTACCTTTAGATATCTTGAATTTTGAAGGGAAACCTGTTAAAGTATTCTAACTTTGGAAGATATTCTATTGTGCTTTTGATTTATTCTCCTTCAGAGATGTTATTCCTCCATTCGAATATGTGCTTGATGTAATTGGTCATGTAAACATCATGAGGTACACCCTCCGTTGTAAGTTGGGGAAATAATACCCACAAAATTAATATATAAAATGTATTTTGAGTCTCCCTAGGTATGTCAGCCCTAATTATAGAACCTGGTCGACCTAGTTATTATTTGAGTCACTCACCTAATGAATATAAATAGGTGAGGTGCCTCTCTCATTATTACACATCTTACACTCAAGCATTGTGCAAGAGAGAGAGAGAGAGAGAGAGAGAGAGAGAGAGAGAGAGAGCCTACTATGGAAGATGAACAACTATTCTTGTTGTTGGGGTTTTGCACTGTACATGGTCTAATTCTATATAGAGGAAGTTTTGCTATATTTTCTCCCCCATTAGGGTTTCCCAGGATAAATCTTTGTGTTCTTTTGTGTTGATGTGCTTGTCTTTCTTGCAGTGATCCTTTGCTCATGGTTATGTTGTTATGATGCTAAAAGTTTTAGATATTGTATAACCATTAAAAATCTAACAAAACTAAGGGAATAATAAACAAGCCATGTGATGACTTTTCATCTCTGGTGTTCTTCAAATTCATTGATGGATGATTCAATTAGGATAAGACTCTTGCCACGAAATATAACATGGATGTCAACGAAATGGTATACTGAGCTGCCATGCGTTTCTTTCCATACTTTTAATGTTGTTGCGATGACTGTTTTAAATCACTTTCATCTTCCAGTTTGATATGAAACTGGCATTGAATTGTTGACTTTCTTTCGTTAGGACAAGTCTACTTACATCTCCGACCACATTCATGAATGGAGGAGAAGAATAAGTCTTATTAAGGTTCAAATTCTTGACGGATTTTTAACTAGTTGGTTCATAAAGTATTTGCAACCATGTATTGTGAAAGATGTATCTCTTTCTGGGGTGCAAACTAAGGAGCAGGCTATTATAAAAATTCAACAAATGGAATTATTTTATTCTTAGTCTAGGATTCTTTACAAAATGTTACCTAATGCTCCTCAAGTAGAAGTAAATACAACGAAGCTAGTTCCTGGACCACATGCCGATGGTGTGATTGGTTGAGCACTAAGTACTACAACTAGATAGGGTACGAACTTTGTTGTTCAAAGTACATCGGTAGTTTCATCAAACAACATGCAGAACTCAAATCCCAAGCTTCCCACAGAGGTTTGATAGTCCAAACAACTAATTCTAAGGGAAACCAACAACCCAGAGGGAAAAAGAACAAGAAGAAGAAATATGGGAATAAGGCCAATAACAATGCCAATACTACTAACAAGAACACTAATGTTGGTGGGACAAAAAAAGAAAAGGTAAGATGAAATTCCCTTTCCTTTTATGTAAGGAAGATCATCTAACCTATAAGTTCCCTAAGATGGAGATGGATCATACATTTTTAGCTCAACGGGAAGGTTCATCTCAACCTGTTGTTTTAACTAACCCATTTCCTCCATCATAGCAACAAATGATTTCTACGGCCTCACCCAACTCTGGATCCTCACAAGGGGGAAACCAAGGTACCTTCTTTCAAGGGGGAAACCATGGTACCTCGTCTCAAGGGGGAAATGTTGGTCAAAGTCAAGTCTTCATGTGTGAGTAAGACATTAACCTCTATACTAGGAGAAAGTATTATGATACCAATATGTATGGATCTAAGGCGAAAGAAACCTCTAACACCGATCGAGGTTCTTCATTACACATAGAAAATCCAGCTAACAACACTATGTCAAAAATACAAAAAGGTGTTATGAAGAAGACCATGTTTAATCCTAATGCATGGGATGCTAAGAACTATAACATAGTGGTAGATATGGCACAAGATCCTTGTGCAATGTCCATTCTTGAGGTTCTACAGAGTTATTCAACCCAATGAAAGAGCTTCCTCTTAGCATTAGGAGTGTTTAATCCGTTGGATAGTTAGGTCATTGCTACCGATTGTAAAATTGGAAGCCCCACTTACCCCATCATGTCGCTTTACAGATCAAAGTGATTTATGGTAAGTCCACTATACATTGTATGACCATTGATGAGGGTGCCTCCACTTGTGTGATGTCTTTATCATGCTAGAAGGCTATCATATCACTTAGATATTTTCTCCTACCATAATGTTGAAGGATTTTGATGACAATTTGTTCAAGACTCACATAATTAGCCAATCTCTTTCAATAGATCTAGGGGGGGAATAGTAACGGTTAAAGTGGAGGTAATCGATTCTCTGCAAGAATATTTGTTATTAGGGAGAAGTTGTACCCATGTAATGATGGATATAGTTTCTTCAATTTTTTGTTTCATCAAGTTTTAACATAACGAGAATATTGTTACCATTGATCAATTGTCATTCTCTACCAATGGTTCCAACATCCCCCTAGTTTCCCATTCTGTGAAGGATTGCAAGAATATTGGTGTGGTGACGTATCCTACATCGATGAGAACTTTTGATCTACCCCCACCCGATGCACTTCTGATACATATGATATCCACTGTTCCTATGGCTTCGAATCCTAAGGTGTCACATTTCAAAACTTCATATTTTAATGACCTCTGGAAGTTTCCAATTGTAGAGACTAGATGTAGTCGGCCTAATTAGGCCTTTTTTGCAGCTAAGGTATCTTATCATGCCTCTATGTTGGCCCTAGGTAAGTTTGGTTTGTTTTTGGTCTTTAAGTTTTGGAACTTAGTTTAGGTGTGAACATGGATGCAACGGAGCGGGTGTTGAATTGTTCAGCTTTGAAATTTTGGGCTTTTGGGAAAAGTAATTGTATTGGTAGAGTCTGATGGAAAATTCGGTGAATTAATTAGAAGGTTTGTCTACTTTTGGGTAGTGGTCATGGGATGTAAAATTATCCAGTACCTATAAATATGTAATGGGTTGGGATTTTTGGGGTTGGTTGAAATCAAGTTTTGTAATATCATTAGGGTGATTTTTTATTGTTATGTCAAAGAAGAATAAGATTCGTGAGTATACTTTCTATCCACAAGTTGTGTGCGCAGAATTAATGTAATGGGACATGTTTTGGTCCCCAACGAAGCGGGAGATTCAAGATTGGGTAGATCACAAGGATCGAGAATTTGCTTAAGATGAAAGTAGGGGGTCGCGACTGACTCTAGGAGAATGGTTAGGAAAGTACATTTATTTGGATGTCCATGATATTTTCTTTAGTGAATTCCCTATTATATTACATATAATATGAATGGTTGGTAGGACTCGCATGTCAGAAGAAAATTTTTCAAGGCGGTGAACTTAGGCGTTGTTTAAATAATGTAACTTCAAAGAATATTCAACTTGTACATTACATTACATTATTATTATTATTATTCCTCCTTCGGGAGATGTCATTAATGAAAAAGGTCATGAGTTAAATCCTTCGTTGTAAGTCGGGTCAATAGTACCCAGAAAAGCTTAACGTAAATATCATTTTGAGTTTTCCTAGGTAGGTCAGCCTTGTCAATTTGATAGGTCATCATAGTTGGGTTAAAATTTCAGCCAAGTGATTAGTATAAATATGGAGGCACCCTCCCTCATTTGTACACTCTCAGTCACTCATGTATTACACAAGAGAGAGAAAGAGGAAGGACACAAAAGGAGGAGGAGAAGTGTTTTTGGTGTCTTTGTCTCTTATGTTAGGGTTTGGTGTCTCTCTCTCTCTCTCTCTTATGAGACCTTATTCTTCGGGAGTTGTACTATGGTAATCTATATTGAGGAAGTTTTTTTGGATTTTTCCCTTTTGGGTTTCCCAAAATAAACTGTTATGTACGTTGTGATTGTGTTTCTTTCAGAGTTCCTCTTTATGTTGTTAATGTGAAAATGTATTAAATGCTCATGAAGTTAGAAATTAAGCTGTAACAACATATAAAATTAACATCGTATCAGAGCTAGACTGAAAAAGAGCGGCTTTCACTGGGTAAATCTCTCTCTCCTTCTCTGAATAAGAAAATTAGGGTTTCCTACTGAAGAGGAATTTCGGAGTGCAAGTGACATTGGGAAGTGTGCCCCTCCTAGGAACATCTCTTGGCACCTAGATCGAAGCTTTTCAGTAGGAATATCCTATAGAAATTAAAACCCTAGTTTGAATTGGAACTCGAAAAACTAGAAAACCATAAATCCAGAACCAGAACTAGAAACTACAGTCCAAAATTTTGCAAGTCCAATTTCAAGGGTTAAAATTTGTATTCTTCAAAAACTAACTGTACCAGCATACTTGCCTTAGTCAAGTGCATCTTTTGGTAAGTTTAGTTTTCATTTATGATAAATTTCATTTTTTGTCATTTTTGTTCTCTGGGACAAGATGGCTCCAAGCACTAAGATTGATGACAAGTTGGAAGGTATAGAAACCTTTCATGCTTGGAAATGTAGAATTGGACTCATTCTAGAAGAGAATGATCTTGTAAAGTTTATCAAGGAATTTGTGTTGGAGCCCAGAGAATATGAAGAAACAAAAAAGTACAAGAAGGACACGATTAGAGCCACGTGGATCATAGCAGGTTCTATTAAGGATCACTTGATTCCTCAACTCTCCTCCAAGAATACACCTAAGGATATGTTTGATTCCCTAACAAGAGTGTATGAAGGAAGAAACATTAATCAGAAGATGAATTTGAGAGCCCAACTCAAAAGTACAAAGATGAGCAAGGGTGAATCTATCCAAGAATATTTCACAAGGGTTTCTCAATTCAAAGAACAAATAGAAGTAATTGAAGACACGATCGATGAATATGAATTAGAAATGACTGCTCTAAATGGTATTACTAGACCATGGGTTTCTTATATCTAGACAATTTTTGCAAGGAAGGAAAGTATACAATTTGAAATCCTATGGGAAGAATGTCCTCAAGAGGAATCTAGAGTAGAAAACCAAGAAGCACTACTTAGAGACGATGACCCTACTCTAGCTGCCCATGCTAGAAGAAGAAATCGAAAACATCATTTAAAGAAGAAAACTCATAAGAAGTCTCATCCTCCTAAGAATTTTCAAAAGAGTCAAAAGGGAGATTACAAGCAAAAAGACTTCTGGACATGTTGCCAAAAATTGTCCAACAATAAAAGAAGAATATAAGAGGAAGAATAACAAAAGGCATCATGCTCATTTAGCTGAAGAAGAACCTCCCAAGAAGTAAGCAAAGGAATAAATTTAAGAATATGTTTTATAGATAGTGAAGTTCTTATGTGGCCTAAAGGAAAATATCTAGAAAATGAACCATATGTTATTGGAGCAGAAGAAGGTGGTCTATATAAATTGAAAGGTCACTCAGAAGCAACCTTAATTCATGATACTGCAAGTCCATGTGAACTATGGCATAGAAGGCTTCCTCACATAAAAATAAAGCCTCACCACATGTGAACAAGGCAGTAACATGTTTACTAGATCTAAATATTGATAACGAAGGAGTATGTAAAGGATGTGTGAAAGGAAAGAACATAAAGAATCCATTCCCAAAAAGTGACAACAATACGTAAGGAATATTGGAACTTGTTCACTCAAATGTATGTGGTCCAATTCTCTCAACATATTTAAGTGGGTGTGTATATTATGTAATATTCATTGATGATTACTCTTGTAATTCTTGGGTTTACTTTCAAAAATCAAAATATTAAGTGTTTATAAAGTTCAAGAAATTCAAATACTTGGTAGAAAACCTTTCAAAAGGAAAGATCAAGACACTAAGTTCATATAATGGAGGAGAGTATACTTCAAATGAATTTGGAAACTTTTGCAAAGATGTCATAATTAAGAGAGAACTTACCACTCCCTATAATCCACAACAAAATGGTGTTGCAGAAAGAAAGAAAGAACCAAACTATTATGGAAATGGTGAAGACTATGATCCATGATCAAGATATTCCTATGCACTTATGGGCTGAAGCACTAAGGACAAAAGTATATGTCCAAAATAGAATCCCATAGTGTACTTGGGTTCAAAACCCCCAAATATATGTTCTAGCTTTGTGCTGCAGATGATGATTTTCCAACTTCGTGGTGCAGGTGATGATGTTCCAGCTCCGTGTTGCAGATGAGGATGTTTTGGCTCTGTGTTGTAGATGATTATGACGATGTTCTAGTTGTTGGTATTGATGTTGTTCAAAACTTTCAATGATCTATAGGTGTACCAGAAAATGTTCCAAATGATGTTATTGATGATGCGTCCTCCTCCCTCCTTCTAATGATGTTGTGTATAGCCACACTAGTTGTTGTTGTTGTTAGTAGAGTATCCCTCTTGTTAAGGGGGAGTGTTGAAATAATGTAACTTTGAAGAAAATTCTACTTGTGCTTTACTTTATTATTATTATTCCTCATTTGGGAGATTTCATTAAGTAAAAGGTCATGTAAAAGACATGAGGTAAATCCTCCGTTGTAAGTCGGGTTAATAGTACCTAGAAAAGATTAACATTAATATTGTTTTGAGTTTTCCTAGGTAGGTTGTCCTAGTTAGGTTAAAATGTCAGCCAAGTGATTAGTATAAATAGGAAGGCACCCTCCCTCATTTATACACACACACTCATGCATGTATTGCGCAAGAGAGAGAAAGAGGAAGGACAAAGAAGGAAGAGGAGAAGTGTCTTGGTGTCTTTGGATTTTATGCTAGGGTTTGGTCTCTCTCTCTCTCTCTCTTATGAGACCTTGTTATGAATTGTACTATGGTAACCTATATTAAGGAAGTTTTATTGGGGGTTTTACCTTTTGGGTTTCCCAAGGTGAATTGTTATGTACCTTGTGATTGTGTTTCTTTCAGAGATCCTCTTTATGTTGTTAATGTAAAAATGTATTAAATGCTCATGAAGTTAGAAATTAAGTTGTAATAGCATATAAAATTAACATGGATTGGATGCCTCAACTGGTGCGGTGACTAGAGAGTGTTAAGAATACCATCTAAAGGGATTTCAACTTCTGGTTCAATAGCATTTTAGAAGGATATATTAATGAGACTGTTGTGGATACTATTAAGTCATATAGTGAAGATGAGCGAATTTTTCTAGGGTACCAGAGGTAGATACCTAAAGTCCTTAAGACTATGGATCAAAATGTTGATATGTGAAAAATGAATTTTGTGGATGGAGTTTGAGGAGTGAATCATTGTGTGTGGATGGCATGGGTAATGATGAGAAGAAAGTATGGAAATAATGGGAAGAATGAGCTGAGATGTTCTGAGATGATAGCGATACTGATGAAGAGGGTGGTCGCCTAAGGAGTGGAAAAAGATTTTGGTTGAGTAAGAGGAGAAGGATTGTGACAAGGAGAGAGAGTTGCAGTGTGACCGTAAACTGGGACTATGAGTTGGTTACACGACTTGAAGAAGAGTCTTGCAACAAAGAGGAATAGTACCAACTTATTTCTATGGATGAGGAAGAAGTGTTAGATCTGTATCAGACCCGAGGCTATGACATACCTATGACTCCACGTACATATCTGGTATCAGAGGTAAGACATAAAAGTGTATCAAAGGGTTTCTTATCGAATAAGAGTAATAGTAATAGTTAAGATAATGGTCAAAACGTTCCTACTAGTGGTCCATCTAATTTGAGTTCGTCAGTACCCCAAAGAATTAGAATGGTTGGGGATGACATGATTTTACCTATATGTAATAGCAGTGGGTCAAAAGATCCTGAACAACACTAGTTTTTATGTGACGGGTCCAGGATGAGGTGGTAAAAAGGGCTCAGATGGTCGCGACCTTCAGAGGTCGTGCTCTTGATTGGTATATGAAATTCTCTGTGGTTCCTACAGGAAGTCTTTAGAATTCATTGGTTCAGATCTGAGTTGGCTTAATAAATGAATTTAAGAAACCAAAATCAGAGTCACGGTGCATCACAAAGTTGAACAAGGTTAAGTAGTCCCCGAGCGAATATGTCTGGGATTTCGACCAAAGATTCAAGACTCTAATGGATAAGGTAAGTTTTCATGTGTCTGATGTTCAACATAAGGATTGATTTATTGTTGTGCTATTACCCCATATCTGTGTTCCTTTAATGCAACAAAAGATAGTATTATAGAAAAAATCCTTAGAGTTTACAATGAGATTAGAAGCGTCACCAGTAAGAGAAACTGGTGTGGAAATGGTGCAAATCCAGTCGCAATTGGAAAATCTTTCGTTGCAGATCCATGATATCATGAAGGGAAAGGAGATTCATGAATAAATATTTTGCATGAAATGTAAAATAGAAGGCCATCATAAAGATTTGTGCTTAGCTCTTTTGGATTACCTTGCTTCTGGCGCTCCAAATCCATTAAGTACACAAGGAATGCCATGGTGTAAAGTCTGTCAAGCAAAAGGGAACCTCTCAAAAGAATGTTTATTATTGTAGAATACAGTGAGTACACCCACTAATATCTATTGTAAGTTTTGCCGATCTATGTTCCATAATGAAAAAGACTGCGGGGAATATTAGTTACTACAGGAAAAGACAATGGATACATATTTAATGAAGAATGATAGGAAAATGTAAGTTAAGATATCGTATGCATAATTCCATCAAGCTAGGGGTGGTGGTGCATTTAGAGGTCGAGTAAGAGGAGGATGATTTGGTCATGGAAGAGGCTAGGTCATATTCTATAATTATGGAAAACCATGATACTATGCCAGAGATTGTACAAATACTACATTGACGTGTTCGTATTGTAAAGCATTGGATCACACTATTAATGAATGTCCACATATTATTTCTAAATGGAAAGCCAAGGCCAGTGGGAATCATAAACAATTCTTGATAACAAATCAAAATGTTCATAAGATTTAAGTTGAACCCCGAGACAAATCACCAAATATTGTTGTTTTGACAAGGGGAGGAGCTGCGATCGGAGATAAGAAACAAGAGCCATGGCACAACATGAGACTACGACATGTAACAAAAAAGAAGATACCATTTGATGTCCAGAAATAAAAAGGAGTCTTCCTTGAAGCACGAAATAAGTTTTTTGATAGAAACCACGCCTCGACTTCTGTTATTCCTCCAGTATTCGACGAAGGTTCAATATTCTACATGCCACCATGTTTTGACTGGTCTATTCCAACGAATTTGATAGGAAGGGAAATTATTTTGAAGGATTGCTTAAAGAGTTGTTTATCCCTTGTTAATGATGAATATGCTCTGGAGGAACTTCAGCTCTAATATAAGAACCCAAAAAAGATCTTCGACAGGAGAAGAGTGTCAACCATATCCATAAAATAATGGAGACTAATAGAGAGCTACACATGAATGCTCAAATAGGAGATTATGATATGGATTTTATTATTCTCGACATGGGATCAGATGTCAACATTTTGAAAAAACAAACATAGGAAAGCATGGGGAATCCCAAGTGAGTGTGGTCACTTGTTCAATGGAGGTTAGCTAACTGGTTGAAGGTTATTCCTATAGGTCCATTACCAAAACTTCCAGTCGAGGTGGAAGGGCTACGAACCTACGTATAATTTTAGGTAATAGAGATCGTAGATGATAAAAATATTTATCCAACATTGTTGGGGATCGACTAGGCCATTGAGAACTAGACTATCATTGATTTAAAAAAGAGGATTTTGTCATCCGAAGATTAAGATATGCGAGTAGTTTCTCCAATTAACGCATCGGAAGGCGAGCGCTATGTTGAACTAGTAAGAGTTGAGTATCATGAAGAGTATTTGGATAATATTTATATTATCTCATCTACAATGGATGATTATATAAATTATACAACTGATGGTAAATTGAGTTGGAGGAGTGTTAGTTCATGTTCATCAGATTTAGGGGAAGCCTTGGAAAATTGGCAGAATCGATTGTATGAAGTGTCGACAAGGAAACGTGTTAGAATCACGAAATATTTATGATGGGTGGGTACTGAGGTATGTGATCTACCCACTTATGAGGGATTTCCTAATTTGGACACTTTTCTTATAGAATTCAAGGTTAAGGTACTAGAACCACAATGATTGCTAGCTCTTGATGTGGCCTTCAAATATACACTAGCAATATGGTGGGTTCTCCATAAAAGATCCATCTCAGAATGGTCTCAGTGTTGAAGGTTGTTAGAAATTAGGTTTGGCAGAAATATTCCTTATGTTGGTAATAAGTATATTGGATTGACAATCTTTGTAAACCATATTGATAATTGTTGTGCAACATGGAGGTTGGTGCCCAAGTAAGAATGGGTACATTTGTTTATACATACCATGGACATGATACCTATAAATTGGTATACATCGATTGAATTGCGACGGGGAACTACAGATTGGGAAAAATTGGCTAATAATTTCAAGCACACTTTTAGTTTTGTTGATGAAACTTCGTCGATTAATGAGGCCCTACAAGCTATTAAAACTAAGTTTTTTGAGGAAGTTTATGTTCTGATGTCAAGTCTACCGCAATGGAATGAAATAGTTCAGAATCTAATGGAGTGTTACAATATATCCATGGAACCTAAGGACGATGATCCACGAGACATTCACCTTCCTGAATTTGAAGCTAGTCGGGCATTGAAGGGAGTGGGTCTGTCATCTGACAAGTTTTCAAATACCCTTAAAATAAAAAAGGTAAATATAGGTTCTCTTGAAAATCCAAAGTTTGGAAATATTGGGGATTACTGGGACGTCAATACTATTTGGAAAGTCACTTATTTATTACATGAATTCCAAGACCTATTCCTAACAAATTTTGACGAGATGAAGGGAATTGTTGGGGATCTGGGTGAAATGAAGATTCCAATAAAAACGGGCACAAATTCTGTCAAACATCGACCATATAGATTGAATCCAATATAAATAAAAGGTTATGGTAGATCTTGAAAAAATGTTGGATGCGAGAATTATTGAACCTGTCAAAGAACTAGAATAGATCAACCTGATGGTTGTACAGAATAAGAAAATTGGTGAATTCCTACATTTGCGTCGATTTACGAAAATTGAATGATTTTTTGTTGCACGATCCTTTTCCTACACCTTTTAGAGATGAGGTCATGGAGAATGTAGGGGGGAAAGAGATATATTCCTTTACTGATGGTTTTTTTGGGTACCATCAAAGCATGATCTCAAAAAATATCGACGTAATACTATCTTCACAATAGAATGGGGTTGTTTCTAGTATACAGTAGTTCCATTTGGACTTAAGAATGTTCCTGCTATTTTTTCTTGGATAGTGGTATCTGATTTCAAAGATTTTATTCATAATTTCCTAGAAGTTTACTTTGATGACTGGACAATATATGGGTTAATTAAGGACCATACCAAGAGTCTTCGATTGATGCTCAAAAGTTTGAGACAATTCCAAATTTCTTTAAATTTAAAGAAATGCATTTTTTGTGCCCCTTTTGGTATTTTTTTGGGTTATGTCATATGAAAAGAAGGCATGCTGACAGATCCTACAAAGATCACTATAATTGTCGACCTACCCCTACCTTTGTCAGTTGAAAAATTGAGGAGTACATTGGATCATACTAGTTATTACCGGAAGTTGAGTCATAGGTTATGTCGAAATTACAAATCCAATGGAAAAGTTGTTGAAGAAAGATATAAAATTCTAGTGGAATGAGGAATGTCAAAAGAGTCATGATGTGCTCAAAGAAAAAATGGTTCCATCACCTATTCTAGTATTCATGTTAAATAGTTTTAACTTCAGAATATATTCTAGATGTATTGATTGTATTCCTCCTTTAGGAGATGAGTTTGGTCATGCAAGAGTCATTGAAAGAATCAATGTAAACCTCCATATGTAAGTCGGTTCAATAGTACCCAAGTGTCATTATAATAAATATTATTTTTGGTGTCTTACTTGACAAGTCGACCCTATTAGTTAGACAAGTTGACCCTGCTAGGTTATAGGTCAATTCAAGAGATAAATATAAATAGGGAGGTGCTCCCCTTCATTTGTACACACTCACTTAAGCAAGTTTGAAAGAGAGAGAAGAAAAAGTATGCTAGGAAGAAGAGAGAAGCAGTTGTCTTGGGTTTTACACTTCTTTGGTTGAGTTCTATACTGAGGAAGTTTTGCAAGGTTTTCTCCCTTTTGGTTTCCCTAAGGAAAATATTTGTGTTCTTTGTGTTACTGTGCTTGTTTTTATTTCAATGATCCTATTATTGAAAATTGTTTTAAGATATCATCTAAGAAATTAAGAAAACTTAACATGGTATCAAAGCCACCTTGAAAGGAGACACTGCACAACTAGGGTTTGTCATTCCAAAAATATCCCTCGATAAATAAACCAGAAAAGAGGGCTCACTCAACTTGCCCCAGAAAGGCGCATATTTCTGTGAAAACAAAACTGAATTCCAAGAAGTTTTAGTTTTGGACTAGACACTGGCACTATAAAGAACTGGGGCTTCAATTTTTTTGAGACTCCATCATTAATCTCAAAAAAATCAAGATACAATCTACCTCTCCTTGGGAAGGCACATATTTTCCATCACTCAGCGCTACCAGTGATCTCAACTGGAAAAATAGGGTTTCTTTATCAAACCCTAGGTCAACCCGAAGAAGGTTAGCCATAAGATGTATTCATCAAGTAAGTATTACTTCCTCTAATTCCATTTGAAATTCTCATTCTCTTAAAAGATGACAAAGAGTACCAAGCTAGATGAGAATCTTGAGGTTGTTGAAAAATTCAGAGCATGGAAGTATAAGATCATGATCATCCTAGATGAAAATGATCTAGAAGGATTTATAAAGGAGGAAGTTGTAGAACTAGAAGAAGATGAAGCTAAGGACAAATACAAGAAGGATATGATCAAGGCTAAGAGGATCATAACTAACTCCATCAAATATAATTTGATTCCTCAAGTATCCTCAATAAGGAAACCAAAGGAAATGTTTGATGCTCTATCCAACTTATTTGAAGGATAAATATTAATAGAAAGACGACCTTGAGGAATCACCTCAAAAGTGTAAAGGCTCAAAAGTTAGAAACCATGCAATCATACTTCACAAGAGTATCTCAAATCAAGCAGCATTTGGAAGCTATTGGTGATATGGTTGAAGAAGCAAAAATTATAATGACCACCTTGAAAGTTCTTCCAAGATATTGGGAATCCTTTATCCGAGGAATCTGTTCAAGAAGAAGGCCGATCAAGTTTCGATAGTTATGGGAAGAATGTGTTCAAGAAGAAGAAATAATATCAACCAGAGAAGAGAAGTTAAATGAAAATGAGGATCAAGATTTGGAAGTTCGTACCAAAGGCAAGAACAAGAGAAAGAGATATGGCCATCCTCCTAGAAAAACTCAAGGGTTTAAAGTCCAAGAAGGAATTCTCAAATTATGAATTCTTCACTTGTCATAAGATGGGACAGATTGCTATAAATTGTACCATGAATACATAACCAGTCAAGAAGAAGAACAAAATATTTCAGGCCCATCTTGCCGAAGAAAATGATCAAGAAGATGAGGAAAGAGCTAAGGAAAATGAAGATTCCTGTGAAGAATATGTCTTGATCTCTGCACTCACAGGTTCAGTCTCACCAAGAAATGACACTTGGTTAGTAGATAGTGGTGCCTCCAAGCACATGATAGGTTACAAGGACTCACTCTCATATCTTGTACAAAAATATTCCCCACACAAAGTAATGTTTGGAGATGATTACCAATATCCCATCAAAGGAATGGGCTAATCATCCTATAAGTTGGACTCTCAAAAGTCCATGAATATGAAGGATTCCTTGTATGTCCCAAGATTAAAGAAGAACCTTATTTCTATCTCAGACTTAGATAATAAAGGGTTTAGAGTTACTTTTGTGGATGGATAATTCCTCATGTGGACAAAAGGAAAAACTATAGATCATGCAGTAGTGATTGGATTTGAAGAAGAAAGACTCTACAGATTAAGAGGGCGCTCACCATTCCCTATAATCCAAAACAAAGTGGTGTAGCAGAAAGAAAATATAGATCTATCATGGAAACTGTAAATGATATTATGCATGATCAAGATCTACCTATGTACCTATGGACATAATCATCCAAAAAAATTGTATATGTACAAAATAGAATCTCCCACAATACCCTTGGAAACAAGACTCCAGAAGATATGTTTATCGAAGAAAATATTATAGTCAGCAATATAAACATAGTTGGTTGTCCAGTATACATACACATTCCAAAGGAGAAAAGATCAAAGCTAGACCCTTCAGGAAAGAATGAATTGTTTGTAGGATATAGTGAGAAATCAAAAGCTTATCGAAGGAATCGACTATGAGGAGACCTTTGATTTTCCCAAAAGGAAGGAATCGACTATGAGGAGACCTTTGCAATAGTGGATAGGTACACCTCAATTAGAACCATCCTTGCCTTAGCATCCAATTTGAAGCGGAAATTACATAAGATGGATATAAAGTCAACCTTCCTAAACGGCTTGATAGAAGAAGAACTATACATTGAAAAACCGCAAGGTTTTGAGACAGATGATCAAGAAACTCATGTATGTAAACTGAAGAAGGCATTGTATGGGTTAAAGAAAGCACCTAGAGCATGTATGGAAGAATTGATGGATTCTTTATGAGGTTGGGATTTACCAAGAGTAAAGCAGATTCCAACCTTTACTATAAAGTTGAGGGTGACAGACTTATGATATTACTACTGTATGTAGATGACCTATTCTTAACAGGCGAATATAATCCCATCAAGGAATGTAAGAAGAAGCTCGCTGCAGAATTTGAAATGAAATACCTTCGAATGATGCACTATTTTCTAGGTATTTAAGTATGGCAGTATCCAGATGAGGTTTTCCTAAACCAAGGAAAATATGCAATAGAAATCCTAAAGACAATTGGGATGATATATTGCAAGGCTATGACTACTCCGATGACAACAAATTTGAAGCTATTGAATGATGACACTTCAGAAACAATAGATTCCACCTTATATATACATCTTATTGGTTCTCTAATGTACTTAACCAATACAAGACTAGATATATGTTTTGTTGTAAACACTCTAAGTCAATATATGGTGAATCCCAAACATATTCACATAGTAGAAGCAAAAAATGTGATGATGTATCTAAAGGGGACTTTATATTATGGTCTCAGATATGCATCAAATAACGAGATCAGATTACATGGATTTATCGATTCAGATTGGGCAGGAAGTGCCGAAGATAGAAAGAGCACTTCAGGATGTTGTTTTAGTCTGGGATCAGGCATGATCTCATGGTTCAGTAGAAAGCAGTCTAGTATTGCACTTAGCATGACATAAGTTGAATACATTGCAACATGCTCAACTTGTAGTGAAGCAATATGGATTCGCAATATGTTGACATGATTATTTGATGCAGAGATAGATGTTACTGATATCCTTTGTGATAATCAGAGTTTTATTAAGATGACATAAAAATTAGTGTTTCATAATAAGTCGAAACATATCGAAGTTAGATATCATTAAATCTGGGACATGGTGTATAAGGGAGTTGTAAGGTTAAGTATGTTCCTACAGAGGAACAAGTGGAAGATGTCTTGACTAAGCCTCTATCTCATGTAAAGTTTGAATACTTTCAAGACAAGCTTGGCGTAGTCCGAAAGGACATCCCTTGAAAGAGGGAGTGAAGAATATAGTATAAGGATGAAGTGGTGGTATCTCATCCTAGAGTAGGGTAATTTTGGATAGGCTTGTTGGCCCGAAAAGGTTAGTAAGTCAGTTGAGTCCTGTTGATCCTAGGGGGATTAGTATGTCTGGCTAGGATTTTTTAAACCAAGAGCATTAGTAAGCCAGAACAAGGCTTGTTGGTCCCTAGGAAGATCCATCTATCTGACTAGGCTTGTTGACTCGAAAGGGTTATTAAGTTAGACAAAATTCTTGTATGGATTTACCAGAGAACTCACCAAGATACTTCTCCAATATGGTTAGCGGGAAAGATGTAGTTTCAATATTCCTATATTGATGTAGTAGGTTAAATATTCTCATACTAATGTTGTTGTGAGATTGATGAGATAGTTTCAATATCCCTATACTGATGTAGCAGGTTCAATATTCTCACATTGATGTTGTTGTGATGATTAATGAGATAGTTTCAATATTTCTATACGGATGATGATGATGTTGTCTCAACATTTTTATGTTGATGATGATGATGTTCCAACATCTCTATAGTGATGATGCAGATGATGATCTAGCATTTATTGATAATGTTGTTTTAGCATTAACATGATAATGATGTTGTTGGTGTTTCAGTATTTATATCATTATGTTGCAGATGATGTTCCAGTATTCACATACTGATGTGGTTGAAGAAGATTTAGTATTCACATACTGATATGACAGAAAATGATTCAGTATCCACATACTGATTTTGCAGAAGATGATCCAATACACACAGAAGATGATTCAATATTCACATACTGATATTGCAGAATATGATCCAGTACACACAAAAGATGATTCAATATCCACATACTAATGTTGTAGAAGATGATTCAGTGTCCACATATTGATGCTGTAGAATATGATCCAATACACATAGAAGATGATTCAATATTTACATAGAGGTTGAAGAATATGATCCATTTTTCTCATGCTAAGATCGATGATGAAGATGTATGATGGTGTTCCAAAACTTCCTATGACATATAGAGACTCACCAGTTAGATGTATAGTTGTGGTAGTAGTTGCTACCTTGGTTGAATACCTTCCTAGTTAAGAGGGTGTGTTAAAGTATTGTAACTTCAGAATATATTCCAGATGTATTGATTGTATTCCCCTTTTAGGAGATGGGTTTGGGAATGTAAGAGTCATTGAAAGAATCAATGTAAACCTACGAATGTAAGTCCGGTCAATAGTACCCAAGTTTCATTATAATAAATATTATTTTTGGTGTCTTACTAGACAAGTTGACCTTGATAGGTTCTAGATCAAGTCAAGAGATAAATATAAATAGGGAGGTGCTCCCCTTCATTTTTACACACTCAAGCAAGTTTACAAGAGAGAGAAGAACAAGTGCACCATGAAGAAGAGAGAAGCAGTTGTATTGGGTTTTACACTGCTCTGCTTGAGTTCTATAGAGTTCTATACTGAGGAAGTTTTGCGGAGTTTTCTCCCTTGTGGTTTCCCCAAGGAAAATATTTGTGTTATTTGTGGTATTGTGCTTGTTTTTCTTTCAGTGATCCTACTATTGAAAATTGTTTTAATATATCATCTAACAAATTAAGAAAACTTAACACTTCCCTGGCTAGAGGAATGAATTTCACGTGCATGTCAATGCCTCATCTGTCGTTCTAAGAGCAGTACTTGCACAACCAGGTGATGGTTCTATTGATCACCCCATCACATTTTTTAGTAGAAATCTCTTGAATCCAGAGAAAAATATACAACGATAGAACAAGAGTGGATTGCTATGGTATATGCACTTCAAAAGTTTTGACATTATTTACTAGGTGGTCACTTTAAGATTTTTACCGATCATTTTGTATTAAAATATCTTGTCAATAACCCAATGTTAGGGGGGGGGAGATATCTTTTGGTGGTTCATTCTCTTCCAAGAATTCGACTTCGAAATTATTGTAAATCCAAGAAAATTGAATGCGGGTCCTAAACATCTCTCAAGGGTAGAAACTGGGGAAGAACCCACTAGGTTAGATGATAATATTCTTGACACACAACTATTCGTAGTAAAAGTGGTTGATGGTTATTATGAAGAAAATTTGCATTTCTTGACTATGGGAAGAGCACCAGAAGGATTTAGTATGTACAATGCAAAAGAAAAAAATGGTTGTAAAATTTGTCGACTTTCAACTTATAGCTGGACAGTTGTATAAGATGGGACCAGATGAGATACTACATCAGTGTGCCTTGGAACATGAGCGACCAATGGTGTTAGATGAAGCTAATGTCAGGGTGGCAGGGGGCCACTATATAGGAAAAGAAACAACCTGAAATATTTTACAGGAAAGTTTATGGTGGCATACACTCCATTCATATGTGCTTGATTACTGCCGAAATTGTGACATATGCCAACGCACAGGGAAACCATCTCAATGGGGTAAAATTCCATTGGTATTATAGATAAATTTGCAAGTGTTTGATCAGTGGAATGTCGATTTTGTGGGTCCTATTAATCCATCAGGAAGATGGACAAGTTCCTAGTATATAATTATTGAGGCAGATTATTTAACCAGATGGGCTGAGGAGGCTCAAGTAAAGGACTGTACTGCAACGACTGCTGCCATGTTTTTATTTGATCATGTGGCGACTAGATTGGGATTCCAGAGAGTCCTAGTAAGTGACCAAGGTACAAATTTTGTTAGTAAAGTTATTGAGAAAATGACGGAATAATTTCAGATCAATCATAGGAAGACAATGCCATATCACCTGCAGGAAAATGGAACCGTAATGCCCAATATGAATCAACATAGACATATAATTTGAATTGAATGTTGACTGCATATCTGAGCCCATAGTCCAATGTACCCTTTAGGTTCCTCATCACATGTTTTGTTGCAACTAAGTGAACATGTCAAGGCTCCACCATATACTGACTCAAGGTGTTTACTCAAAACATATATCTTGTCTTGTATTTGTCAAATACATTAGTGACCCAATAATCTATATGTATAATGTGACATCTACTCTTTCTGAAGAGTCCTCATTCATGAGATTCAAATTTTTCACCATTGGAGTGTTCATTTCCTTACAAACTAACATCCCAAATCTCTTTAGGATATCAACTACATATTTTCCTTGGTTTAGGAAAATATCATCTCGAAACTTCCATACTTCGATACCTAAGAAGTAATGCATCATGCCAAGGTCTTTCATCTCAAATTTTGTTGCAAGATTCTTCTTACATTTGCTACTGATATTCTCCTCTCCTATCAAAATATATCATCCACATACAACAGTAATATCATGATCCCTTCATCTACAACATTACAGTAAAGGTTGTAATCTGCTTTACTTTTGGTAAAGACCAAGCTCATCAAAAAGCCATCAATTATTTTGTACCATGGCTCGGGTGCTTGCTTCAACCCATATAGTGCTTTCTTCAATATACATACATGTGTCTTCTTATCGTGTGTCTCAAAACCTGGTGGTTGTTCAATATACACTTCATATTCTATGACACAATTTAGAAAGGTTGTCTTTACATCCATTTGATGTAAATTCCATTTCATATTTGCTACGAAGGAAAGGATAGTTTTGATTGAAGTATATATTTCTACTGGTGCAAAAGTCTCTTCATAATCAATCCCTTCTTTTTGAGAGAAACCTCGTGCGACCAATATTTATATGAAATTTTCAATGCCGCCATCTGCTGAATGCTTTGTCTTGAAAATCCATTTTGAAGAGAACACTGATTTATCCTTCGGTCTTGGCACTACATCCCAGACATGATTCTTTATGATAGAATGGTATTCGTCGATCATGGCATCCATCAATTCCTTCTTCTTTGAAGCTTATTCAAAATATGTGTGTTCCTCATCAACAAGATTGCACATCAAGGCCACATAGTTTGAGTAGAGTCTTGGTATCTTACTCCCTTTTGGTGTAACATATATTTCTTCTTCTCAGATTATATCATGAGCCCTATTTGTTCTTCTATTTGTTGAAATCATATCATGTTGTGTCTCCATGGGTCTTAAATTGGGGTTCTTCTATGTCATGATATTCTAGTCTGAGTTCTTCTTCGACATATCTAACTGTTGATCTACTAACTTCTACAATTCTGGGAGCCTCTTTCTCTTTTTCATGATCTTCATCTGCATAGTTCTTTCTAGATTTTTTGAAAGTTGCATCGTCATCAAATGTGACATCTATACTGATCTCAATCTGATGGAAACCTGAAATGTCGATTCTATAAGCTTTTGGATGGTCACTGTATCCAACAAGTATTCCCTTCTTTCCTAAAGGATCCAATTTTGATCTTTTCTCCTTGGGAACATGTAAGTAAACATGAAAGCCAAATATCTTCAGATGGCTGACTTCGGGATTTTCATCGATAACCATCTCTTCTGGATTTTTGTTCCCAAGAGCACTATGGGATATTATGTTATGTACATAGACTATGGTTCTTTCTTCTTCATCCCACAAATGGATAGGTATATCTTGATCATGGATCATGGATTTGACTGCTTCCATGATAGATCTATTCTTCCTTTCTTCAACTTCATTCTGTTGAGGATTATAGAGTGTAGTGAGCTCCCTCTTAATCCTAGCTTCTTATATAATTCCTTGAATTCATTTGAAGAGAAATATCCTCCATTATCTGATCTCAAAGACCAACTTCGCTTCACTATCAAGGACGAGTTTCCTTGGGAGACTCAAAAACACATTTAAATAATACTTTTGTGGGTATTACTGACCCAATTTACAATGAAGGTTTTACCTCAAGACTTTACATGAACAAATGCATCAATGACATACCCAATCAAAGGAACAACATCTCCCAAAGGAGTAATAATAATAATACAAAATATAATATCTTGTTTAGTTACATTTCTTTAACATTGGGGTTTTACCATGTATATCTGGTGTTCTCTTTCCTATTATCTTATCTCCATTTTTGTTCATGTTCCTTGTTGCTTTATTAGATTGAAAAACTAGAATAGCTCTTGATTTGCATGATTTGCATTGTTGTATGTTTTTCTAATATTCACAATATTATAGCATATGAAAACCAAGTTAGTCTCTCACTATCTATCTCAAGTATTGATCACAATTTAATAATCCTAATGATGGACCACAATACTGCATCTTCACTAGTGTTGAATCAAGGGGAATATACTCATGTACTAGGGAAAAATTACATTAGTATGGAGGAAACCTATCCACACTAACCCAACCTATTGTAGTATTTCCTTTTATCTTTCATGGCATGTACTTGGACACACTTGTGCTACTCTAATATTATTCTCCTCACTCTAGTAAATTTATAGTTTCAAATTTCATAACCTTGGGGTATTATTTGGATTCTTAACACCAAGGTCCTATAATAATCCAACTATGGGTCATGTTTCCCAATGAAATATACTAGTCCAATGTCCTCTACACCCTCTCTTAAATTTATGGTAGTGATGGGTTCATAACTTAGCAAATTCTTCAAAGGACTATTTGATTATGAATTAGACTAAGGGTGAATTTTAAATGTTATTCACTTATGTGGTAACTTTTGTGTGCAAAAAGGGAGGTGAATTGAACTTGAAAGGTTTCATTGAAAAGAAATAATTGAAATGACAGGTTCTTAGAAATAAATGTATTCAATTTTTTATCAATTCCAATCCTTTTATATTTGGTGCAATTTGATTAAATAAACAACAATACAATAGTAAAAAATCAGGAATAAATTAACATGCATGCTATCACTCTCTAAGTAATTTAGGCTTTGAAAATCCACTTTTCGAGGATATTGTGTTATATTAGTACATCCATAGAAGCATATAGTTACATAATTGTGTGGTTGTGTGAACCAAGTGTTACAGAGAGAAATTCCTATGGCTTGGGGTACCACAACAGACAGCTAGACTCTAGAAATCAATATTTCCCAATATGCAATAGAAATAAAATGTCTAACACTAAAGGATCGAACCTCGTACCTTATTCCGGACGGTTGAAGTAGATCCCTGTTGAGCTTTCCAATCTTCAGCTTGAATTGATAGAATACTTCCTCAACAACAAGTAAACAATACAAGCATACTATATATCATGGTGTTAGATCTATTCTAGCATATATAACCAATAATGTAAAAGCATTTAACATATTCCAATGGATACAATATTCATTCAAATACACATTACTGGATAGGAAAAGATATTTCTATTAATATGAATCAGAGATTACAAGTGACAACCTCTGACGGCACGTCTGCAAACCGGAGAAACTGAATCCCCCACTTGGGCCTCTACCACCTCAATCCTCCATCACTCAGATAGCAAGCTCACTAGAAAAAGGAAAGCTTGGGAAGAACACATCAGTGCTCCAAGGGACAAAGGGATGTAGACTCAAGCATAAGTTCTGGCAACAATGGACTATAGTTTTGTTACTCTCAATTCTCTCTTATGCTTTCAATGTCTCAAGGGGTTCCTTATATAGCTTTTCAAATGGATACTGAAAGGTCGAATCCGTGCGATCTCAAGGCATATGGAAGTCCAGGAGTCATATGAGTCGGATCCAAGTCAAGGAACGCTCCAAAAGGATTTGGATTATTCACACATCCCGATGTACGCGACTATAGGGGTTATATCAGCG
>LPNX010257382.1:28684-71450 GCA_001517045.1 Pseudotsuga menziesii | reverse complement strand
AGCTGTGACACTACTAACTCTGAATCAAGACGTACCTCAAGAGAGAGAACACCATGCGAAATGGCATCCCGTAGAAGCTCAATAACGACACTATATTCAACAACTTTGTTGGAAGATGGTTGTAGACATACACCTCCTGAAGACAGTACTCGACCCATAGGAGTATAAATCACCCAAGCAGCTGAGGCTGAGTGTTGAGTGTGACGGCTTGCACCATCCGCAAATCCTATGTAGGTGGAAGATTCCATTGACATCTGCCACAAGAAATGGAAACTAATCACAAACCCGATCACGATAAACAAGACCTAACTATGCAAAAAAGCTGTACAATAATATACAACAAGCAGCCTTGGCTAAAGATCATGCATAGTATTTTTTGAGATAGAGCCCATTTCTAGGCTCCGCCAAGGCCGTCCCTTCGTAATCCACTAACTCGTAGGCACCCTTCTCCAATACACGCTTGACCACGTAAGGACCATGCCACATAGGATTGAACTTCCATGCCCCCAAGGGTTCTTTCGATTGATCCCACAAAAGGACCAAGTCTCCCTCACTAAACACTCTTGGACGGACAGACTTATCGTATTGGGCCTTTACGCGACGCTTATTAACCTCTAGAGTCACCAAGGCATCTCTACGCTGCTCATCGAGTTGCTCAAGGTGAACCAAACGCTCCTCCAAAGGTGAAGTGTCTGGTAAGAGTTCCACGGATAACTTCAACGAAGGAATCTCGCATTCAACCGGCAATATCGACTCCACTCCATGTACAAGCTGATATGGAGAAAAACCAGTGGCAGTCTTAACCGCGGTTTGATATGCCCACAAAGCAGGGTATAACATAATATGCCAATTCGTCTTGCTTTGTGCGATGGTTCGTTGGAGAATGGCCTTAAGTGATTTATTCACTGCTTCAACCTGTCCATTCGCTTGAGGATAGTAAGAAGAGGAGTTCTCTTGCTTATACCCTAACTTGGATGCCAACTCTTCCATCATACGGTTCTGAAAGTGCGAGCCATGGTCAGTGACAAGCTCTCTCGGAATCCCGAACCGAGTAATGATTTGGTTGAATACGAAGTGAGCAGCTGTCTCACCGTTGAATTTTACTGTAGGCATTGCCTCAGCCCATTTCGTGAAGTAATCAACAACCACTATGATATGATTGTGCCCCCCAGCCAAAGCTGGGTTGCAATCCATAAAATCGAGCCCCCACTTGGTGAAGGGACCGACGGTGATAATAGGGTGTAACGTGGCAGGTTTCGAGCGCATATTACGTGCGAACACCTGGCAAGGGTGGCACCTCTTGACCTCTTCAATACAATCTTTGAAGATCGACAGCCAGAAATAACCCACTCTCAAAATATTTTGAGCCGTAGAAAGCCCAGATAAATGACCACCACACGCCCCTCTGTGGCAATCATTAAGCACTACCTCAGCCTCATCATGAGTTAAACAACGTCGTAAAAGGGAATCTACTCCACGGCGGTACAAAGTATTGTCCACTATGAGGTAGTTCTTGGAAACGTGACGTAATCGACGTCGTTCATCTCGTGAGAGATGAGTAGGGGTCCTCTGTGTTTGTAGATATACTATGATATCTCCATACCATGGGTCAGCCGTTGAGATTAAGAAAATGTGTTCATCAACGAATGTGTCTTCACATACCAACTCCTTGGCCTCGCTTGGAAAATCCGATATGAGCTCTGCAAAGATTAAAGATTTATTCAATTTTGCCGAAACAAATTCGAGATCAAACTCTTGCAGGATGACAATCCATTTATTATACTTTCCCCCAATCATCCTACGTGTGAGGATGAATTGAAATGGATTGACATGGGCCACAACCAAGGTCTAGTGAAGGAGAATATAATGTCTCAAACGCTGCACTGCATGTACGGTAGCCAAGGCAAGCTTCTCGACATGAGAATACCGAATCTCTACGTCAATAAGGTTTCGGCTCAGATAATATATGACATGCTCTTGGAGCTCCTCATCCTCTTGAACCAAAACCATACCAATCGTCTCTAAAGACGCGGCCACATATAATAGGAAATCACAGCTATAATCCGGAGGACTAATCACTGGGGCCGATGCTAGGGCTCGCTTAAGTGCATCGAAGGACTCCTGGGCTCGCTCATCCCATTCAAAGGGAGTATCCTTCTTCAAGAGACGCATGAAACCTCTAGTCAAATTGGCAAAGTTGACAACAAATCTTCGTAGGAAGTTTGCCATGCCTTGCAAACACTGAAGATGATGAATATTTCGCGGGGGAGACAACTGAAGTATTGCCTCAACCTTCAACAAGTCGACTCTTATACCCTTTTTCGAAACGATGAATCCTAACAAATGACCTGACTTCACGCAAAAGATGCACTTATGAGGGTTTAATCTAAAAGCATAGTGCCAGCACCTTTCGAACACCAATCTCAAGTGATAAGAATGACGCATCCTCATACGAGAATGAGCAGCGAGGTCATCCAAAAATACTTCAATAATATACTTGAGATCGTGGAAGATTAAGGTCATTGCCCGCTGAAACGTAGCTCCGGAGTTTTTAAGGCCGAAAGGCATTTTTCGATACGCAAATTTTCCCCAAGGACAAATAAATGCGGTCTTGTGTTGGTCCTTGGGTTTAATTTGGATCTGATTATACCCGGAAAAGCTGTCCGTAAAGGAGAACACCTCACTACCTGCACACTCATCCAAAATATGATCTATAAACGGTGTGGGGAAGTTATCCTTAGGACAGGCACAATTTAAATCACGAAAATCAGTACATATACGGATCGCTCCCTGCTTCTTATCCACCGGAACGAGTTTTGAAACCCACTCTGTCAAGGGAACGGGATAGATGAAACCAGCTTTCAATAGCTTCTCTATCTCTGCCTTTATGGCAGGTTCTTTCCTAGGATTCACCGCGCGTAAACGCTGTCGAACAGGATTAGCGTTGGGGTAAGTCTTAATCTCATGTTCGACAATTCGAGGGTCAATCCCTAGCATCTCATCGTAAGACCAAGCAAAAATATCACGGAATTCCTTGAATAGCTCGGTATACTCCAGAATCTCATCTTGGGAACAATCCGCCCCAATGTAGACATTCTCAACTGTACCAGGATTGCGAGAAATGTTGATAGGAATAGTTGACGATATGTTCGCCATGTTTTCATCAGCCATCTGACCAGGAGAGCTTAATGGAACCATAGGTCTACCAACTTTATGACTAAGAATCTCCCTATAATCCTCATGCTCCAAAAGGTCAAGCTCTGGAAGGAAGTACGATCTATGATGAAGTTCCTCCCATGGTGGCTCAACTCCCGACATAGCCTCGATAATCGCTTCATCTGAAGGGAAAACCGTATCAAGGTAGTCATGGGCATGAGAAGACTATACTGCCCATGCCGGCAGCACTTAGGGGTCTTCCTCCTCCGTCCGCGAAGAGGAAGAACAAGGCTCTGCAGCAGATTGGAGATTAGATTGGTAAGCTATCATGACTGCAGGCAAAGGCATGCTCGTCTCAATGGCCTCACTCGAAGAACTCGGTGAAGGAAGAATCCAAGGATCTCCCATATGACTTGTACGAAAAGGCACCAATCTCGTAGACGTCGAAGCACCATCGAAACTAGATCCTATCATGAGGATGGGTGCAGGACAACTAAAGGTTCCCATGAGGGATGGATACATGCCTACAACCACACTCCCATTTGCCGGCTGGGAATGTTCAACTTTCGGAACCGAAGCCTCCGAAGATGCAGTAACAGGCGGATTCTTGAATGCCATTTGATCAATCGTTACAATCTTCCCGTTATGTGGAAAGCATACAACACGAAACACGGAAGACGCAACGGCTTGCATACTATACATCCAGTTCCTTCCCAGTAAGAGATTGTAGTCAAGGGGTGCATCAACCACCTCAACCTCTATCGCAACGGTCTTCCCTCCCAAACGGACTTTAAGGGAAGGAAGGATACCGTGCGGCCTAAACAATCTCCCATCAAAAGCAATTAACATGGTCGTAGATTTGGACAACTCAGGAGAACCAAGACCCTTCCAACAAGACAAAGACATCACAGAAGTAGCAGCGCCCTCGTCAATCACAGTACGCTTGATGATCATATTAAGACATTCTACATGCACCAAAAGGGACACATAGTAGGGCAAGCGAGGCTGATGTCCTGCGGTTTCAAATTTGATCACTGAGGAAGAATCATCACCATTCACACCAAGAGCGGAAAGCAAAGCCTTCCTTTGCGACGAACAACTCTGAAGCACTTCCAATGCAGACATCGCACAAGAAGTATGGCCCAAGTCCTCGAAAACTAAATAGTTCTGGGTGGCTCGGGCATTTGGGTTATGCCCTGAACGCTTAAGTACCCCCTTAGGAATGCGAGGTCCAGCCTCAGATTTATCTGCAGGTTTCTCAATGCGCAAAGGGGTTCCTGGTGGATCAGGTTCTTTGCCTGGGTTGGGTTGTGATGAAGTATAATCTTTCGCACGTGTCACAACTTTCGTGGCACAGACCATATTAATGCACCCACGACCACTAGTCTCAGCTGGATCATCATCACTAGATTGATCATGGGACTTCGAGTTCATATTCTGGTTATGCGGTAAAGGGTTCGTTAACACAGCTGGGCCCTGTGCTATGAACTTCGAAGCTTCATCCATTCTAGGGCACAAGTAACTGAGGTGATCGTCCTTACATAGCTTGCAAGGAAACTTAACCTTATGTTTATTCTGCTTGTCCCCCCCAGCATTTTTACCGTTCTTGTCATTATTATTGGCATTCTCATTCTTACATCCACCCTTTTTATTATTATTGTTTTTACCCTTTTTTCTATTCCGTCCGGGTTGCTGGTTACCCTTCTGGTTGGATGATTGCATAGCAAGTACATTCGCCGTTTGGGCAGGCTGAGACGAAGCTGTAGCTTGTCCCAAGGCAGATTGGTTGATCGACAACTGAGCAACTTGTTTTGCAACCGAACCTGCAGGTTTCTTACTTGCACAACCCACAATGCCATCGGCATGTGGCCTAGGTTTGACCTTGGGATCGAAACTAGAACGAGGAGCGTTGGGTATAATCTCATATAACAAACCAGACTAAGCATAGATCAAGTCTAGTTACTGCACCCTAAAGATTGCTTGTTCCTCATTCTACACTCCGGATGTGGAAACATCCTTCGCTATATATGGAAATAAATACTTGAGGAACCACTTAAGGAGGAACTCTGGCGGTATAAAGGCTTTAATTAATCTCTTCCGTCTACGCCACTCCTGAATATGATCAGAAATATGGGTGGCTTTATCTTGCCGAAATGTCGACAAGAGTTCAGTACCAACATCATAGCGCACTGGTAGCTGGAAGTGATTAAGGGAAGTCATCGCAAGGTCGTCGAACAAAGTAAAGGCACCCCTAGGTAACTCTATATACCATTTTTCCGCAGGCCCTATAAGGGTGCATTGAAATAGTCTCAAACGGACTGAGTCCTGATGCAAGGAATTGGAAGAGCACCATAGGTGGAATGTCGTAACGTGTTCGCTTGGATCCTCTCCTAGTTTGCCTTCGAACTTAGGTATGTCCGAAGGAAGCTTGGTAGGGACAGCCGGCCAAGCCGGGTCATGAGCCACATGATCGTTCGTAAGTCTCGATAATTCAGGTAGATTGAGTGTCACGAGGAAAGGGAGCCTAGGATGATGAGGCCTATGGACCGCTCCCTGGTTCATATAGGATTGATTACCACCATGACCTTGGCCATAGTGACCTCCTCTTGTATGACCCGTATAGGGTGTCGTGGAAGCACCATAATGAGGTGGACCTTGACTAGTAGGAGCTACAAAGCCGTAATTAGGAGAATAAGCAGGTTGTGAATACCCGCCTCCATAAGGTGGAGAAACCTATCCATACTACGTCCCATAATAGGGTCCATAGGTCATCGCTTGCGATGCCCCATGAGACACTCCATAGGTAGGGATATACATTCCGGAATTAGGAATATACATACCAGAAGTAGGGATATATGTCGTGGAAGTAGCAATCTGACCTCTAGAAACATGAACATAACCTCCCGAAACCCCAGGTGGTATGTAGGCTTGAGACACAATTGGTCTAGTAATCGCAGTACGGATCTGACTCGTAGCTACGTGCCGACTCGAAGGACCACGAGAGTAAGGTGGAGGGTTTACATTTAAAGAACTCGGAAGCGAGGACGAAGGAATCTCTATAAGAAGATATTTACTAGTGCTTATCGTCACTCGTCTGGAACCTGATATCCCTATCGGATCACTAACTCTAGACCTAGTAGGTATATAAGATGGAGCTTCCACCACTGGGATGGAAGGTGCAATGTGACTAGTACTCCCAAACCTCTTCGCAAGGTAAGGCATGGGATTGCCCCCAGGCATAGTGCTAGGCTCAAAGTCGGATTCAACATGAAATGTCAAATTGTGCATAGGAAAACCAGTCATAACATAACTACTGTAGCTAGTGCTAGGAGGGTCAAAGTGAGTCTCGGCATCATCCGGCATTCCATACCAGTAACGTGTCAACGAGGAATTAGCCCTAGGGTGAGTAGGTCTATCGTGCAAAGATCCTATCTGGGAAATCACAGGACCGAACTCAACTAGGTTAGGTGAAGGATCGTATGTAGGAGTAAGTTTCCCATCGTCAATACGAATGGGAGGAGGTGGCTCAGGAATAGTCTCTGAATGATCCTCCATGGTGTGTGAATCAGTGTGTGACATAGTCCGCCTGGACAGTCTAGGCCCCTCTCCCAAAGGAGGAGGAGAAGTGGAAGGCGGAAGTCCTGCTAACCGACGAGAACAGCGCAGAACCGCACCCGACTCCACAATGACTCAACAAAAAGAAAAGACTCTCTATTTACGTAAACCCTAGGCCAACTAGCGTGCACAGAGCAATCACTAATAAAATCTAAAGCCAAATGCAAGCAAACAAGGGCTGGATAAGTGAGCTCCCGAATGTGCCCAGTATGTCTCACCTAGGAGAGGCTTGAGAGGCCCTTGTCACCACAAGCGGAGGTACGTAACCAATTATTGTGGCCCTTAGCTTCAACGCGTAAAGCGACTGTGCTGTCCGACCCCAACCTGGCCGGGACACATGCAGAATAACCTCTACAAGTACCCCCTCGATATCCTAGGTAAGGTCACTAAGGTCACCTCAATATAATCAAAGCTCAGGCGGACAGTCGCAGGCGGGATTGACCGTATGGGCAGGGTAGCAAAGCTCGAAACTCTCGAAAGAGCCCCCAGATACGAATACAATCCTGGCTATATCGCCGGTGCTACATAGTTACCGACCAGGGGTTATCCCAATCAACAACCACTCACACTACCTCGTGCTTAACTCCCTTTTGAGAGGAGGATTCTGAGAACGCTGGTTATATCAAGGATTTCACACACTCCCTGGACAGACACCTAGTTGTTGTTGTTTAGTGATCTTGGAGAATTAACTTACAATGAACTATTCCAAGATCCTAAAACCTAAGCTTGTTGGTGCACCCTAGAAAAGAAAAGAGTGTAATTCATTTTAATTAGCGTTGATTTTAGTTGGCTTTATTACTCAAAAATAGGATATGGTCGTGCAACTAATGGTGTTATGACGCAACAAGAAGCAAAATGCACACCTAACAATCAATGCAAATGCACTGTGTCCATGAAAACAGGGTATGCGTACTACGTGTAATGCACAATTTCTTCTTCAAATGCTGAATGCAAATTTCCCTATATGAAGTCCTAACTATTACTCCAAAGCAAATCTAGATCTAGTGCAAGTACAATGCAAAATACAAAATGCAATGCATGATGATAAGCAAATGTTTTTGGATTTTTTTAAAATAAAGAGATACAAAAAGCAAAAGAATGATTCTACCCACCCCAGACTCTACAAGCACACATAAACAACATTCCAGCAAAGCACTAAGGCAAAAGGACTCTAATGCACTAATCTCAAACAAAAAATCAAAGATGCCATGACAAGAACTTTCCTAAAAGAAAAAATTTAGGCTAAAAAAACGTTTCTGGTTAGAAACAGAGGTATTAATAGACTCAAGCAGTGCCAAAGGAGACTCAGCAACTAACAGAATTCACCCAACAATCCACTATCTTCCACAAAAAGGTAAAAACCAGGGTATACGCGACTATGCGCAGTAAACCCGCGTGTATACGCGGAAATCCCAGGGGAAACTTCGTGTATACGTGACTGTAAGTGACAAACCCGCATACAGGAAGAAAAAGATGCACAAATCCAAGGCAAACAGACAGGCTGAGACTAAATTCACACCAATCAGGCTCTACCAGGCATACATGCCCCCATACCCGACACAGAAACAAGAGAGAGAGAGCAATTCAAATACATTGAATGCCAAGAAATCAACCCCCAAAGGACAATTACTAGGAACTCCCCAGCGGAGTCGCCAATTCTGTTACGGAGAGAAATTCCTATGCCTTGGGCTACCACAACAGACAGCTAGACTCTAGAAATCAATCTTTCCCAATACGCAATAGAAATAAAATGTCTAACACTAAAGGATCGAACCTCGTACATTATTCCGGACGGTTGAAGTAGATCCCCGTTGAGCTTTCCAATCTTCAGCTTGAATTGATATAATACTTCCTCAACAACAAGTAAACAATACAAGCATACTATATATCATGGTGTTAGATCTATTCTAGCATATATAACCAATAATGTAAAAGCATTTAACATATTCCAATGGATACAATATTCATTCAAATACACATTACTGGACAGGAAAAGATATTTCTATTAATATGAATCATAGATTACAAGTGACAACCTCTAACGGCACAACTGCGAACCGGAGAAACTGAATCCCCCACTTGGGCCTCCACCACCTCAATCCTCCATCACTCAGATAGCAAGCTCACTAGCAAAAGGCAAGCTTGGGAAGAACACAACAGTGCTCCAAGGGACAAAGGGATGCAGACTCAAGCATAACTTCTGGCAACAATGGACTATAGTTTTGTTACTCTCAATTCTCTCTTATGCTTTCAATGTCTCAAGGGGTTCCTTATATAGCTTTTCAAATGGATACTGAAAGGTCGAATCCGTGCGATCTCAAGGCATATGGAAGGCCAGGAGTCATATGAGTCGGATCCAAGTCAAGAAACGCTCCAAAAGGATTTGGATTATTCACACATCCCGATGTACGTGACTATAGGGGTTATATCCGCGTATGTACGCGGTTATCGGGGTAAAAGCCGCGTATATCACTTTTCTTATGTTTTTAGGGATGATCAAGGACACATCAAAAGACAAAAAGTGGTCCATAAGGGCTAATGAGTCTGCAGCGGGACAGGGGAAGGCCATACAATGTGTGCACCTAGTGTGGTGAAATCCGCTATAACACCAAGGGCCACATAACTACACACAAGCACTATTGATAACATCGTAACGTTTGTTGAGTGCAACAAAATACAAAAAATGAAATTGGTAAGCCTCACAACTATGTGTTTGGGGAAAACAATAATATAATATATGTGAATTATTGTTGAAGGGAAGGAAACAAATAAAATAGTTTTTTCAATCCAATTTAAACAATACCCAAACATCAAACAGATGGAAAATTGATGAGGCAGGGAGAAACAAACATTTGGGGGGTGGCTTCATGATGAACTAGTTTTCTTGTGGGGAAAGAGGATAAGGATCCAAGTGGAAAATTCTTAGAATGAACATGCACACAATGAAAATGAAGATACCAATACTACATTTCCATAATAATATTAGTAAGCCAAGTTTTTGGTGCAAAATAAAATAACTACACATTAGCACCATTTGAAAATATTTATAGAGTAAAAGACATCGAATTCTTGTATTAACATCAATTGAAAAAAATAAATACAAAATAAAATATGTTACCTTAAAGGAGTGATGGAAGTGACCTTCAATATCCTCCTTTTGGGGTATCTACCATCTTTAGGACTCTCTCATTTATTACGGAGCAAACCATCTTATGGCTCTCCCATTGATTACAGAGCAAATTGAGCAACATTTCCTTTAATAAGATGATAAAATGGGATAAATTTTGGTAGTGCAACCACTTGTGAATATTAAATGAAAGATTGAAGCAAGTGGGATACATAGTCTTGGAAAAAGCATTGCAACATAAATTTATATCAATTGAATTTGTGAAAGTGGATGAAGAAGGATTTTATTGCACTGAGAGTAGCAAGGTGCTCTACAACCCAATATGGGGGAGACGATGTCACATATGTAACATACCATTACAAAAAATAAAAAGTAGTTAAAAAAATCATGTCGGCTCATAAAATAAAATAAATTATTGCACCAAGAGTAGCGAGGTGCTATACAACCCAATATGGGGGAGATGTTGTCACGTACGCAACGTAACACTACAAAAAATAAAAATTAGTTAAGAAAAAAAGTTCAGGTTGCCTCATAAAATAAAAAATTAAAACCAAATGAAAAGTAATTAAATAATCCATGTCGGCTTATGAAATTAAAAAATAAAACCAACATAAATCCACCCAAACTTACATGTAATTTTTTCTAAAATGTTAAAAAGTTAAGATAAAAAAAATTACACCTCAAGAAATTGCATCCCTCTCGGTGCTTAGTAGTTCTGAGTTTAAGATGGATATATGTTGCTTTATAGAAGTTTCTTAAAAAATAAATGGAGGAAAATGGAGCTTCATGTCAAATTTTATCCCATGTGCTACGATTTACATTAGGCAAGTCCATATACCCTTTCATTGAATGAGAAAATACAAGTTGTATGGAATTTACATGACCAAATTAGCTTTTGAATGATCATGGCATTCAATGACCAATATAATTTAATAGTTTCTTAGCGTGACAAGAATTGTGTGGGTATTGAAGGATTTTGTTTTCACATATGTGTGTACCATGCAAAGGTGGGATGTGTAGTTCTCCATTCTACTCAACAAAGAGCTGACTCATGATTTCCTTTATTAATTAGCTCGGTATCCACGGCTTTTGAGATTTCAAACTACACTGAAGAAATTATTTGCGACGTCTGCGACTTCAATCACTTAAGTGTCATAAGTAGATGAAAGTCGAGTGATAACAACCCCCTTAATAACTAGTAATGAATACTGACAAAGATGCTATTAGATGCACATCTAATCTACAAGGTAGTTGTATACAATATCTTAGTTATGGAATTAAATTTGTCTTTACATCAACATTATTGTTGACATTTATGTCAATGCTAATTTCATCTTTAAAATCAACATTAATTTCAATGCTCTTTTCACCTCAAACTTTTGACATATTTTTCAATGTAATATTGATGATTCAACATCATCCAACTTACAAAATGGGCATCCCTATTAATGCAACTCTATTTGCAACTAGAAAATGATGGTGACATCTCTAATTGTCACCCAAATTGCACTCAGAATGACAATAAATGCAAAACCTAGATGAATTCAATCTTGAAATGTGTTGATGAAAACTTCCATGGTAATTTTAGAATCAAATCTCCAAAAAATTAATATTTAACGACCTAAATGGTTTCTAGCATGTGGCTACTACAACTTCATCTTATAGGTCTTTTAATTAGATTTTATAAAATTTTGAATCACAACTTTCACAATACAATCCCTAAGGATTATCTATTATCTATTTGCATGTGGAATTTACTATGCATTATATTAAAAAGGAAAAAAAAAAAACCACAAGGAAATGTAATCATGTTGTTATATTTATTTAAGACATAACATGAGAAAGTACGTGTTTTATGCATATGGACAAAAAGGGTTGAATCAAAATATCAAATCCTCCAACCTCAATGTATAGAACCTTATTGTCTAACCCTACGTCATTGCCTTTGCAAGGTCATACCTGAAGCATATCCTTCTCCTCTTGGGTCAAAGTGTTATATAACTCAACGCTCCACCTTTATTTCTCCTAACTATCAATATTTTCATAACATGCAGAAGCTCAACTTCAATCAACAAATACAACCGTTAAACCAAACCCTTTTCTTAATTTTTGCAAAAATTTCAAACTTTCACTACACTAATCTACTTCACATCTTCCTCATGTACTTCATTTCATACATCATGTGACTTCATTGTTGTATTTACCAAATATCATTCAATATTGCTTTATTGATTTGAAAATAGAAAAGTGAGCTAGTAATTATTCTATGTATAACAACAATAAGGATTGAAGATCAAAGTTTTGTTATGAAAAATAAAATCACCATACATGCAACTCCGAGTTATACTGAAGGCTCATAACCTTATTGTCATATTTATTTCAAAATAAGCAATGTGAGACAACAACCAATTTATGCATTGTAGCAATAAGATTTTAACATTAAGGTCGCATCATAAAAAAAGAAAAAAAATAACACTCATGCAACTTCAAATATATACAAGGACTTGTAATCATGTTACCCACCATATTTATTTGAATCCAAACACCACAATGTAGTGACTAATATATACATAACAATCACAAGTGTTAAAAATTGACTATGACTAAATTATTATGGATATGTTGTTGATTTTATAAAAGCTAGAAACCCTAGATAGATTTGAAAGGGTTACATCATAAGAACTTGCTATATAGATACACATAATATGATATTATGAATAATTGGTGTAATAGGAATTCACTTTTTTTTTATATGGTTAATTATGGAAAAAATCATTTCCACTTATGAATGTGGGATAGATTTGCTTTAGACAAAAAATATAAAAACATAACTAAGTCATGGAGTGACTTTTATTACAACATGTAAGCTTTATATTCTTAAGGCTTATAGTATTGAAACACAAACTAACTAAAATAAAACACACACTGATTGAAAACAATAGATTAGAAGAATCAAAATCAAACGTTCTTTATAAGCTTGTTTGAAAACAATTCCTAGATAAGGTAGAGATCCATCAAGCTATCTCGTAACCCACATAAAGATGTATCTCTTAAGTTTAATTTTTGAGTTCTCATATTTTACTTCCTTGTCAAACTCTCAAATTAAATTATTGGACAATAATATGTATGTATGTATCATAATCTCATTATTGGATAGCAATCTAATGCATGTCTTAAAACCATGATGATGGATAGTTAGTTAGATATACAAACTCCCAAACTATTTGTGCAACCATCCATGTTAAGATTTATATACACTAGATCTGTTCCTATGTTCAACGTGTGGGATTCTTATAATGCATAAAAAAACCCTTTCTTTCTTAAATTCATGACGACCATCAACATTCGATGGATCTTCAACAATGGTTGCATTAAGTACACGTGTTTTGTCTATCAATTTTATCTTTAGAACATCATTAGATCGAAATCTACATTTCCAATCTTTGTCTATTTTCTTGCAATAACAATATTCAATCTCCCTCTTGTCTTTAGAAATCTACTATGATTGTATCTTGTGTATAATGTAGTCTTAGGTTGATGATCATATTATTTATTTCCTACAATGGTTTATTCTTTTTATTTTTCCAATTAAGAGAGAAACAATCATTTCTTTCAAAGCTTGTGAAAAAAAATGGCTAAGAGTTAAAATAGCATTGTCGTATTTAAAAGACACGATGTTTAACAAAATGACCTTGAAATATTCTTCCACAACTGTAAAGGTTTCTTATGTGGTTAGTGACTTCAACAACAAAAATTTTGAATCTAAACAAATGTATCTTTAGAGAAAATTTTGCATTCATTGTTTTTTTCTCAAAATAGTGAATTCGAAATCCCAAAGTATTTATCTAATGGCATGCTTCCATACTTAACATCCTAATTAGAATTGATAAAAGTGACAAAGTATTCTTTTTCTTAATTTGAAAACTCAAATGTAGAACATAATTTCTATTGAATTGTAATTGTTTGAACATTGATTAACTTCTATAAACCCCAATATTTAGATATGTCCCCTTTGGAATTAACTAAAAAAAATGTTTGCATCACCATACATATCCATGTTGTAAGAAGAAATGCTAAGAAGGATTTCTAAGACAATTAATAGTGATGATTAATTGAAGAGATAGACACCCCTTGATATTCAATGGTTGTTGTTTTGATAGTGGTATTCCTTCCCATCATGGATTCATAAACATGAAAGGCATCTTAACGATTCAACTCCTTCAATTTTACGTGGAAACTCCTTGACTAAATTTTGTGAGAATTTAGTCTTTCTATCAAGTTTTTTTATTCTCTATATCATCATGGCATGCAAGATACAAACATACTTAACTTATAATCTTCATGACCAATCCCAAGATCAATCTCACTCAAGCTCAATCTCGCTCTGATAGCATATTGAAAAGATAGAAATCCTAGACAGGGCTACATCATAGAACACATGAGAGAGATGCACACAATATCACAATATGATATTATGAATACTATGGTGCAATTATTACTTAAGATTTCACCTCCTAATATATAGTTACTCAGTTACTCATTGAGCAAATTATTTCAACTTATGAATGTGGTATAGATTTTCTTTAAACAAAAAGTTCAAAAGCATGACTAACTCATAAAGTGATTTTTATATTACAACATATAAATGTTATATTGTCATAGTTGATTTTCCGCTAGATATGGGGTCACAACACTAACATTGACACATGATATGGGGTCACAACACTAACATTGACACACGAGTACATTATAGTTTCAATATCACGGAATATTCTCCATGCTTATACTTCTTGCTTATAAGTAATGAGCTAAAAATGGGCATATCAATGAATAGAAGCGCCCATATTTGATAACAACGGAAATAATAGTTTTATTAGAACTCTTAGCTATGGAATGCATTGCCAAATCCATTCCAGAAACTTCACAATCTTTCAAAAGTTTCTGAAAAGGTATCACTTAACCATATTTGATGGAAAGACTTAATCATTCTATTTTATAGACTAGTTGAGAATAGGATACATGACTAATAGTAATGTTGCTTCATATATTTTGTCATTGTCCTTAATTCACATTTTAGATTACCATATTACTTCAATATGCATTATTAAAAATTGTTAAACTTTATATTATTACTTGATATTACAATTATTTTGGTGATTGTGAAGGATTTGTGAGGTCTTAATTTTTATGGGAATACTTTATTCTCATAATAAGATAAAATGAAAAATAATATAACAATAAAAAAATTGTACATAAAAGCAAACTATGCAATAAAATATTTTGTTATTCTAGTGCAAATTATGATGCAATATACAAATATTTTTAATATTATTATTTAAATCTGACCCTAAGCACTAATGGTTATTGAAATTTCTTACTAAGTTTGATTTGTCAACCAATGCCTTTTCAAGGAACATAGCAAGGAAATTAGCATATGAACAATGTTTGTTAATTTCACATGACATATAAATCTTCTTATGGTTTTATAGTCTTTAGTTCATTTAACTTGGGTGAATTTATATATCCATTTTATTGCCCTATATGAAGTTGAATGAACACTAAAATAAATATTGTGAGGCGTGTACTTGTAGTATACTTAGTTTTCTTCTATGGTTATGAAATGTGAGGTAAAAAATTTTATATGGAAAAAAACACATCAAGAGTTTAAAAATGGCCAAAAACCTTTTACATATGTAAAAGCAAGATGGAATAGAAACTTGGTAAATAGTTGTTTCCTATTAGATTAAAATCAAATTGAAGTATAATATTTCCTCATTTAAGTAATCCACTGTCTTCATGGTTGTTGATGCACATGTTAGCAACTTAAATAGTGCAAGAAAAACTAGCTACTAAACTTACACATTCTCAAGAATTTCCTCCAACGTTTCATTACCAAGGAAAACCTTATCTTTTTAGGTCTCCTAAATCTCCTAGAATATATATAGACTAACCACGAGAGGTGTCCCCAACTCAAATTTTCAGGGTACTCACTAGGGGTTTCCACATGCAATGCCTAAGAACACAACAAAGTGGCCTAGATTTCTCAAGTACTAGTCAAGTTGATTTATGATGGTTAGGTAAGGATAAGTTAATAAGGAATATTAACAATGATATATTAGTTTAAAGAGATTACGATCAAAGATAATTCAAATGTTCCCAAATATAAAATTTAACTAGTGAATTCATGAATATAACATGCATTCCAAAGATATATCTTAAGCTTGTAAATCATACATACTATGATAGCATTCAACACAAAGATAGAAATAAAGTTCAAGGTTCAAGTGTTGATTACTTAGATGCACCAAGAAGTTAGATAGTGAAAGATAGAAAAAGTAACTTAAAATTCACTTATGCAAACGATATTACCTTGTCTAACTTATTTTGAGAGAGAGAGAGAGAGAGAGAGAGAGAGAGAGAGAGAGAGCGAGAGAGAGAGAGAGAGAGAGAGAGTACTTATTAGGACTTCCCCATTTGCAAAGAAGCAAGATTTGACCTCAAGAAAATAAATCATTTGTTAAAGGTAAAACCTAATCTCTTATTTTCCTTGAATAGAAACAATGAGGTGTTGAATATATGAGGTTAATTATCAACCATCAATAGTATGTAGAAAAATGAACAATTTGATGAAATAAGATGTATAAACATTGCAACAAGTTATTAAAATCATAAATGTAAAATGCTAGTATTGTTAGGATGCATTCAACACATAAATAATGATGATGCAAATTAAATAACAACAATAAATAAAAAGGAACAAGGAGCGAAAAATGACTCAGGTAGCAATCAAAGAGAGTCATTAAAACATAAACAAGTTTGTTCAAAAGAAAATAACAACAAATTAAATAAGAAATTCACAACACTTGCTTGAATTTGTAGCAGTAAGTAAACTACTACAAAAAACTATTCATGGCTTCCAATAGTGAACTAAAGCCATTAAATGATTTAAGAACTTGTTGAAAATAAGTATAACAAAATGGAATTCAGAACAAAAAGAAAAAAATGGCCTTAAACAATAAACTAAGGCCAAATAAAACTCAACAAAATAACAATATTATGAACAAACACACCATGTATGAGTTATACTTGTGTTTTATGTTGTTTATGATGTATTCACCACATACATATGCTTGCTAAAAATAAAATAACAGCAAAAATAAAATGGAACAAGCAACTAAAAATTACTCCTAGCAATAAAATAGAGTCATTAAAGAATAAACAAGTTTGCTCAAAATAAAATTACAGATTAATGACACTTATTGGAATTTACAGCAGTAATAAACTAATATAGAAAATTATCCATGGCTTCAAACAATGAACTAAAGTCATAAAATGATTTAAGAACTTGCTAAAAAATAAATATCTCAAAATGAATTCTGAACAACAAGAAAAATAAGGCCTTAGACAGTAAACTAAGGCCAAATAAAACTCAACAAAATAACAATACTATGAACAAACATGCCATGTATGAGTTATATTTATGTTTTATGTTGCCTTATCTTTTTAGGTGATTTGATTTACCTTGTGTAGATATTGTTATTATATACAATGAGGAAAACATATAGGCTTATCCCGAGAAGAAAATCAAATCTTTCTCGAACTTTGCTACAATGAAATAGTATGAAGAAAATGGAAGTAAGAAATTGGGATGGAAAAGAGAAAGGGAGCTAGACAAAAGTTTTATGATGAAATAAAGTGCCTTAATATAGAGAAATTGATGGGATATGTAATCAGTGTACCCCTCCTTGTATCAATCCAAAATAAGCTCCAAAATTGAATATGTTTCTTGACAATCTTCTATGTTTCCAAACTAGAGGTTGAGTGTTTCTTTGCCCAAACTTTGATTTGACCAACTTATTGGAATGTGTAATTTTAATATTACATGTGTAATGACATCTAAAATCATGTCATAAGATGTCTTATCTGGCATTAGAAGGCATAATTAACTCTAATCTTAAGTAAAAATGAATTATCCCACATGCATCATGGAGTAATATGCTCGTATAACCATTCATTGTATAAAAGGTAGAAAATTAGTTATCCCACATATATTTTGTGTTGTTATTCTTCTATACCTCTTAGTATATAATAGAGGTGAAGGAGAGCCTTTGGGAACATATTGGATATATATTGTGATTTCATGCATTCTAATGTTATTGTAGAGATGTGAAGCATATGTGGGGTGGAAGATTGAATATTTCTGAAGATCAATAGAATACCAAGCCTTCTATGGATGTTTCTCCATTTGGGGTTTTACCACATATCTATGGAGTATTGTTCTCGTGTTCTCTTGTTTCTTGTTCTTACATGATTATTGTTGCTTGTATAGATAGAAGACTGGACTAGTGGATATTTTATATCGATATACATCTTAGTGTAAATGTATTGTTGTATGTTATGCATATTCTCAAAATTCTAACATCGTATTAGAGCTAGTTTCTATGTTCTACCTTATTTGGTAAAATTTTGAATTTTTTTACAAGAAACATTTTCTTCATGTTTAAGAGCCAGGTCCTCCATATTTCATAGATTTGGCTCCCGCTCTATCAGACCCAAGTGGTAATTGATTAGATCTAGTCATTTTGCTACATATTAAAAAAAAATCAAACCTCAACCCTCACGATCAATTTTCAGAAATTTTCAAGTTTTTCTTGCTATTTTTTTGTACATCTAAATTTAAATATATTGTATACCAATCTAGCATCAACAATCTATCTTTTGGCTTGTAAATATGTCGTTTTGTCTATTTTTGATTCAGGTTATTGTAGTTTTTGTGTAGACAACTTTGACGTCATTTTCATCAATTTTCTGCATTTTTTTAGTCTTGACAGATACATGTGCACCCTCAACACAGCTAGGGAGCATATGACCTAGGGACATATGCACCCTATAGTGAGCCAACCCATGCATGCCCAATTTGTTTACTAAATTTCTATGTTTTAGTGATTTTTTTTGTTTCTAAGTGTAGTAGAGGTTTAGATCCGTTGGTTAGTTACTGAGAGGTTTTGGCATTGGTGAGGATTTTCTGAATTTAGTATCACTTTTATTCTTTTTGCATCAATTCAATTTTTGTATTTAAGGGTTTAAGTTTACTTCCTCTCTATGACTTCAGAAGTTGTTTATGTTTCTGCACTAGTTGGAACTAACCATCTCTGTTGGAAGAGAAAGACGATTGTTGTGCTTAGGGGTAAAAAAAATCTAGAAATAAGTTAAAGGAGAACAAAAGAAACCAATTGATGAAAAATATTTGGAAATATGGGAATATCGATGTGATCAAGCAAGATGACTCATTGGACAAACTATTTCAAATGGATTATAGGTGCACATGTGGGTGAGGATAGTCCCATTGAAGCATGAAAAACCCTAGCTTCTAATTTATTTGATAAAAATGATGATTTTTTCCATACTATCTTGAAGCAAAAATCCATGAGTCACACCCTAAATATTTTGATAAAATAGATTCATTACTTGCTGAAGTTAAAATATTTAATGAAAAATTAAATCATTATGGTTCTAATTACAAGAAGAATGATAGTGTTGTTACTATACTTGTTGAACAATAATTACCTTCATGTTATGATATGTTTATCCAAACTAGGAATAGAGCTATTGAAATTTCTAAAGGAAATTTGAAACCTAGTTTTGGAAAGTTTTGTAAAGGTGTGATACATGAGGAAGATAGATTAATTGCTAGTGGTTAATTATCTTATAATAGAGCTCTAATTGCACATAGTAAAAACAATCCTAATAGGAATTTTAAATTTTTTTAAACCACATAATCATGGATCTACTTATTATAATGATGATGCTTCTAACATGGTGTATAAAAAAATAAAGTGTTTAGTCCTTGTAAACATTGTGGAAAAACCAACCATCCTGAAAAGATTTGTTTTAAACAAAGATGTGAAGTTGTAAAAGCAAAGAAGAAAATGTCTTTCGAAGAACAGTCGGTATCCATGTGTTCCTACTATGTTCAACCAAGTAAGTCATCTTATAATGTGAAATGGATAATGGATTCAGGTGTATCTAACCATATGCCAGGTACAACTTCTTTATTGAATATTTATCACACAAAAACACACATAACATAAAGTATCTACAAGTGACAGTAATAATATTTCACCTTTATGATCTATAATGTTCCTAATGGCATTTTAGAATATGTGTTTCATGTTCAAGGAATGCCCATCATCTTGTTTTCTATTTATCGTGCATATAAACCATGTTATAAATTTGAATCTTGGCCCGATAAGTATGTGTTAAAAGATATCAAACTAAACTTCAAAATTGTTTCTTCTGGTCCTATTGATCATAATGTTGGATTATATAAGTTTACTCATTTTATTTCAAGCAAAAATCAACCATTCCATTCCTATGTTTATCACACTAATGAACTATGTAAATTATGGCATGAAAAATTAGGTTACTTGAATTATTCCATAAAATGAAAATGTTGTTTAAAATGGTGCATGGCTTACCATCAATTTCTTCCACTAAAGGTGTTTGTGAAGGTTGTGTACTTGGTCCAATCCATAAGAAAATGTTTGATAAACGTAAAGTTTGGCGTGCTAATGAACAATTGCAACTAATTCATAATGGTATTTGTGTTCTTCTTGAAACTCCTTCTTTGTCTCATGTAGTCATATTTTTTTTACTTTTATTGATGATTACAAGTGTAAATCTAGGGTTTGTTTTTTGAAACATAAAAGTGAAACATTTAGTATTTTTCAAGAATTTAAATCTATGGTTGAGAAAAAGTCTGCTAAAAGTATTAATACTTTGAGAACTAATAATGAGCAAGAATTCTTTAAAAATAATTTAATGTGTATTTATCTAAGCATGGTATTCAACATCAAAATAATGTTCCCTATACACCTCAACAAAATGCAAGAGCTGAAAAAAAAAGAATAGACATTTGGTTGAAATGGCTAGATGTATGCTTTATTCTAAAGGATTACATAAACATTTTTGGGTTGAAGCTATTTGTTGTGCTAACTATATCTTGAATAGAGTCCCTACTAAACCGTTTTTGCAGGTTACTCTAAAAAAAAATGGAATCGAATCTCCTCATTTATAATGTGTTTAGTCAATGGATTGCATTCTGATTGCCACATCTTAATTTGGTAGGATATTTTCGTACTAGACCAAGCTCTACCAAAACATGCGGGAACCACACTACTTCTTTAACTACTTCCTTAGGTGCCCTGTGCTCTGCTTCACAAGAAGAAAGAGTAAGAGTTCTCAACTTCTTAATAGACCATGAAATTAGACATGAACCAAGCTAAAAGATGTACCCTGCAATAGACATTCAAACTGAAGGATCTATTTCCCAATTAGAATATGTATAAACAAGAAGTGAAATTGTGTCCCTTCTATAATAGACACACCATAATGCAATGTCCCTTGTAGATATTTGAGAATCCTCTATGTTGTTGTCCAATGACTCTCATGAGATTGTTGCATAAAATTTGAAACCATGTTAACTGCAAAAGAGATATCTAGTATGTTATGTGTTGAATATATCAAAATCTCCACAAGATGGAAATATAATGTGGCATCAACAAGAGGAGTGTCACAATCAACAATTTAATTTTACACCATACTAAAATGGTGTTAGTGAAGGCTTACAATCACTCATAAGAAACCAAGAAAGTAATTATGCCACTTACTTACGCTAAGACAACAATATACCATCAACCATATCCAAAATCTATTGACCCAAAAAATAGTGCGGTACCCCTAAGTCGGTCATTTCAAATTCATGCTTTAGATTATTCTTCATTTCCTGTATAAGAGTAAGCCAACTACCAATGATACTAATATCATCAACATAAAGTGAAATGATGAGAAAATCATCATCAAAGTTCTTCACATACAAATCTGGATCAGATACACAGTGCTTAAAACCATTCTTTAAGAAATAGGCATCATTTTTCTCATACCAAGCTCTAGGTGCTTGTTTCAAAACATATAAACACTTGTTCAATTTGCATACCAAACTTGAAGTTTCAGTAGTAACAAAACCAGATGGTTTTTGCATATAAATGTCTTCACAAATATTATTAAAAAACACACTCTTGACATCCATTTGGTGTATTTCCCATTGATAAGATGCAGCAAGAGAAATAATTATTCTTATTGTTTTCATTTTAGCAACTAGAGAAAATGTTTCAATATAGTCAATACCTTCTTGTTGAGAGAATCATTTTCCTACTAACCGAGCTTTATGTTTTTCAATATGTATGTTGACAATAATTTTTTTTTTATATGTCCACTTACATCCAAGAATTTTTTTCCAGGAGGAAGAGGTACAAGAGTCCATGTCTTGTTTTTCACTAAAGAGACATATTTAGTGAGTCATTTCTTTCTCCCATTCATGTCTATATTTAGTTTGAGCATAGGTATAGGGATCATTCATGTCCAATACTTTAGTCATGAGAGAAAATCCATATTTAGTTCAATGAGTATCGAAAGGATTACCAATATCGTAACCTGTAGCTTCAAGAGTTTTCTTGGCCCAAACAAGAAGAAAATTAGTGATAGGAACCACACTAGTATCTTCAGAACATTTAGGGTGAACAATTGAAGAAGAACGAGAATTGGGATCAACAATAGGCACAAGAGAATCAAAAGGACTAAGAGATATAGGAGTGACATAAGGTGAAGGAAAATTCAAGGTAACATGAGGCTCGATAGGATCAGGAGGAGGTGAGGAGGAGGAGTCACTTCATTGAAGTGAACAACTTGCCTAATGATGAAACCTTTAGTAGATGGATCAAACAACATGCATGTTTTAGATTTCTCAAAATAACCAATGAAAATACACTTGCAAGACTTGGGTTCTAACTTTTTTCGTCTTTCATCTGGGATATGAGCCCAACTTACATTCACTGCCAAAAACCTTAAAGTTACTAATATCAGGTTTCTTTCTATTCCATTTTTCTTTGGGAGTAACCTGCCAAAATGCTTTAGTAGGGGCTCTATTCAAAATATAGTTTGCACAAAAAATATCTTCAACCCAAAAATGTTATATAATCCTTTATAATAAATCATACATCTAGTCATTTCAACCAAAGTTCTATTCTCTTTTTTTTTCCAGCTACCGTATTTTGTTGAGGTGTATAAGGAACAAACTTTTGATGTTGAATACTATTCTCAGATAATATGCATTAGATTATTTCTTAATGAATTCCCCCTCATTATCAGTTCTCCAAGTCTTAGTACTTTTACCATATTTCTTTTCAACCATGGATTTAAATTCTTGAAAAAGACTAAATGTTTCACTTTTATGTTTCAAAACATAAACCCAAAATTTACAAATATAATCATGAATAAAAGTAAGAAAATAGACTACGTGAGACAAAAAGGAGTTTCAATAGGACCATAAACATCACTATGAATTAGTTGTAATTATTCATTAGCATGCTTGGATTTACTTTTATCAAATACTAAACACATTTATTTGGATACTCATTACACACTACAACAATTTTGACATTTAGGGGCGGTTGTCTTCTGCCTCCAAAAGTCACTTTTAGAGGCGGTTTTGGCTTTGGTGGCGGTCTTTACAAAACCGCTCCTAATAGCACCGACGTTAAAACTTTTGAATTGTAGGGGTAGTTATGGAAGAAATGAAAATCGCCACGAAAAGTGACTTTTAGGGGTGGTTCTAAACCTCCCCCAAAAGTGACTTTTGGAGGTGGTTCTAAACCCGCTTCAAAAGCGACTTTTAGCGGCGGTTCTAAACCCCCCGAAAGACGCTTTTGGGTGTGGTTCTAAAACCCCCCCAAAGGGGAATTTTGGGGGTGGTGTTGGCTTCGGCAGCGGTCTTTACAAAAACACCCCTAATAACACCGACACCAAAAGTTTTGCCTTTTAGGGGTGGTTTTAGAAGAGATCAAAACAACCCCTAAAAGTGAATTTTAGGGACAGTTTTGATCCACCTCCAAAAGTGATTTGGGGGTGGTTTTGAATTACGCGGCGGTCTTTACAAAACTGCCCCTAATAGCAGCGACGCCAAATTTTTTTCCTTTTTAGGGGTGGTTTTGGAAGAGATTAGAACCAACCCTAAAAGTGACTTGTAGGGGAGGTTTTGATCCACCCCCAAAAGTGATTTCGGGGTGGTTTTGAATTTGGATGCGGTCTTTAAAAAACCACCCCTAATAGCGCCGATGCCAAAAAAATTCCTTTTAGGGGCAGTTTTGGAAGAGGTCAGAACCGCCATTAAAAGTAGCTTTTAGGGGCGGTTCTAAATTCCCCCAAAAGTGATTTTGGAGCGGTTTTGTCTTTGGTAACGGTTTTTACAAAACCTCCCCGAATAACATCGAATCTAAAAGTTTGAAATTTTAGGGGCGGTCTTAGAAGAGATCGAAACCACCCCAAAAAGTGACTTTTGGAGTGGTGATAAACCCCCCAAAAAGTCTCTTTTAAGGGCAGATATAAAGCCCCCTCGTAGGTACCTACGGAGACGGTTCAAAACCCCCCTTAAAACGCTTTCCAAATCTTTGGGAGCGGTTATAAACCCCCCTCATAAGTACCTACAGAGGCGGTTTGAACCCCCTCCCTAAAAATCTTTACAAACCCTTGGGGGAGGTTATGAACCCCCCTCGTAGTGACATATGAAGTTAGTTTGGAACCCCCCTCGTAGCCATAATTTAAAACATCAATATTGCAATATCATTAGGGCACAAAGAAATCGAGCCTTCGACCTCCTGCTTGTAAAGAAGGCACTCTACCATTCAACTACACTATGGAGAAATACAAAGATTAAAAATTGCATAGCACAGATAAATCTATAATCTTTTCTAAGATAAAGAACTCATAATAATGCATTTATAGATATAGAATACCTGCAACTTATATACTTGTGAATGAACACCACCATCACTCAAAAGGCCAATGAGATGAAGTGTGCCATTTTCAAAGCACTCCTTAATGTATTTAAACCCTTCTCCCTCTTAGATTTTTCCAGAGGCAAGAGCATAATCCACTAATTTTGCTTTGCACCCAAAGTCAAAATCAAAGTTAATATGTTTCCCATTCTAAAAGATGTAGCACAAATAAATAGTAGAAATATCCTTTCAGTTACCATTTATACAATTATAGAGTACACCTTAAACAAATATCATATTATATCACCCCAATTTGTAAGGAGGTCAATAAATTAACTATTACATAACCATGATGTGAACAAAATGTTAATGCTTACCAAATCTTAATGCAGGGAAAAATACCCAACGTATAGGATTCTCATAAGTCACTCTGAATGCATAAATGATCCACATGCAAGATATTCCTTCTTCACTCTAATCCTTGAAAGTTTTCATCAATAATTTTCCAAAAGTAAAAAAACTACAACAAGCAAAAATAAAGTGAGTTGCTTGTTACCTTACTAGAAAATAACAGATATCAAGCATAGTAAGTCATAGAGGATAGTAGAGTCGAATAACGAATTTGTTCCTTCTTTGAAGGATATGGAAAACATAGTAAGAGTTTTATTTAATCTAGTTGAGTCATTTATATGGATAACTTAGCTTTAGCTTACAGACATTGTTAGCTCGCAGAAGATTTTAGCTAGCTTATTGGAGCTTAGTTACCTCGAGGAAGGTTCGATCAAGAGGAACAAGCTCATATTTTACAGAGAGAGAGAGAGGTCTTTGTTTGTAATGATCGATCCATTGTATTTAGGTTCAGATAAAGGACCATTATGAAATAAGATCGCATGCCTGTATTTTAGGGTTAATTGAGTTTATTGATCGAGTTTGGAAGAAATTTCCCATTTGAATCATATCTTGTGACCATGTTGACTGTATGGTTAGTTGAATGAAAAAAATTTCTTGAGTATTGAAATTTACACACAGTAAGTCACTTTTAGCTATGCATTGTGTGACAGATCAACAATGTAGGAGAGATTGGTTAACAAATCGATGATGGTGATCAAGAGGTGAGTCGATCAATGGCTAAAGAGGAATTTCATTGACTAAATAGAGAGAAAGTTAAAGGAGAATTTGTTGCAAAGTTGGAAACTAATCGTGGCAAGGATGAAGAAGATCAAAGGTTAAGAACGATCTTGCTGTAGATCAAACGAAGAACTATTTCGCCGGGTGAACTAGCATGATAGAAGAAATTCCTAAATGGCGTGATACTTTATAAAATCCACCCTATAACAATTTAAGTTCACCATCGATCTAGATCTGACGGTTGTTAGTCCATTTCGTCGATGAGCTAGCAAGCAGGTTAATTGCAAAAGTTGGGCACGAAATAATTGTGTAATCCAGTTCACCAACAATAATATTTATCTAATATTTGTGTAATATTTGGGCCACGCGTGAGCACATGTTGGGAAGTATGGTTGCAGATGAGGATCCTAGCCCCGTTTGAGATCCAATGGCCCATAAAGTTGTTGCAGCAGCATTAAATACTCTCTTGCATGCTATGTATTTTTTGCCTACGCCTGAGCGCGTGGTGGGAAGTACGGTTTCAAGCCCGAAGGGATGGATAAGGGAGATTCATAGCATAGGATAGATATGGTATTTAAGGATCAAAGGATGCCAATCTAGGATGACAAAGGTCAAGTACAGAACCATTATGATGGTGAGGTGGCCTCCACCCTTATATTCTAAAGCAACTCCGCCCTCTGCTCAATGACCTCTTTTGTGGATTTTGTGTTAAAAGAGCTCATGAATGTGTTTTCCGCTCTGAAGCGTTGGTGCTTGGTGAAGAGTCTATCTCCACCATGGCTCCCAAACACTCTCACAGGGGAATCTTGGGTTTGGGGGAAGTATCGACTGACAATATTGACAAGGGTCGTGTGTCTAAATCCCAGATACAAGCAAAGGAGGCTGCTGACTGATTCAAATACTTTGTTCCTCTGGAAACACGTAGCTAAATTGAATCAATTGTAGACTATTTATGGGACAAAGCTAAGGCCATGCCCCAAGAGGAGTTGGGCTGTGAGGTTGAACCTTGGGTTGTAGACCTTAGAAATAGTATAACTGGGAGGGCTGTGGCCTATGAAAGATTGCTTATGCTCTATTAGGTTAACATGAACTTGATAGTGCACTCTTCACTTAGCGTTGTTGCAAAATGGAAAGGGGATGAAGAACCTGTGAGAGTTTGGAAGGATCACAACTCCGATTGACGCCTAATGCATAGAAAGATAGACCTCATGGCCACAAATATGGGGATTTAATTATTCCACTTGAGGATGGATCAGGCTGAGGTTGGAGGGACAAGCATGGCCAAGTCAATCGACATGACTTCGAGGGAGCCCTCCAGGAAGATGAAGCAGACCAAACGCTCCTCTCCAGGAGTGTCTGCCCAGGGTCAGGTTTGAGGCCGCTGTGTTTATGCTCTTGTTATTTCTTGTTCAGTTTACTATTAGTGGTTCCACTAGTGCCAAGGATTTATAGGCCGCTTATGTATGTAATAGGGATGGGGAATGACATGAACAATCTAGCTGTTTTGTTATGTCTTGTTCGGTCTTTTGTTAGTGGTTGCTGTAGTGATTTCTTTATGGGAAGATTATGTATATAATCAGGATGGGGCACGCCATGAACAATCTGGCTATTTTGTTTAGGGATGGGTGGTTCTATTTTGGGACGAATGTAAATCTTGTCAGAAATGGGTAGGTGGTTCTGGATCTATTATTCAGAATTTCATTAAGTGAGTATGTAGTAATACAATCCTTTTATTTACAAAAAAGAAAATATTGGAGAAATTTTGAAATATTCTACAAGTGCTTCAATTTCTCACCTTTCAGCAAAAAGGATGGATACAATTCATATATAGTTTGATATTAATGTCTTAAAAGAAAAGGCATTTACCAACAATGGCCACAAAAAACTAAAAAGTAGCCAATGGGATTGCTAACTACATTATGTAAAATCATTTAATAGTGGTCAGGGAAGCTTCAAGAGACCTATAGGTGATACTCCTAATGCCTAAAAGGAAACCTATAGGTGATACTCCCAATGCCTAAAAGGAAACCTATAGGTGATACTCCCAAATAATGTTGAAATTGTATTGATAATAAGGATCTATACCTCAAAGTTCAGGTCTGATGCCAATAACGTCAAGTGATATTGGTGTCATCTATGCTTTACACAAATATTTCACACAAATTAGTTGTTACACCATCAATCGGTTATACTTATGGTTGTAATAAATATGCTGTAATTAAATACTTTCAATATTGTTCATTACATTACCTGCCTTTGGTCGAAATCTATCTTGCAATCAAATTTTTTCCTTCAACAAATGTGCAATAAAATTAATTCATAAAATAGACAAGTACACATGTACTTAAAATGAAGAACTCAACACGTTATATTCAATGAAACGACAATAAGATATATAATTGACAAATTTTTTATGGTGATAAATTACAAATATGCATTAGAGAACGATACAAATTGTCATTATATTCCTTTCCATTGCGAACACCTGCATATATCATGTCAAAATGGTATGTTTATATAAGCGATTGGTAGATATGTAAAAAAAGGCATAATATATATGAAATTATAAAAAAATGAAATCAAAATACCTAAATGAGCTTCTCTTGGTTTCAAGAATATCTTATTCTCTAATAAACAGGCCAACCACGTGAAGGTTGAAGCTCATATGGCCCTCCCCCCCCCCCTCACATCACTCTCAATTCCCTACACCTAATCTATCTACTACAAAAATAAATGAAAGTTACATAACAGAATAAAACAGATAAGATCTATGCATAAATAGTAGCAGAACAAAAAATATATGCATGAAAGGTAAATCCAAGTAATAATATAAGATATAAATTTTCACAGATACAACTTAAATGAGAATTGATAAATAAACCATGCATGCTACTTACTGAAAAAAAATCCAACCATGTTCCCTCACAATCTCGCTGAACATAATGCATGCCACCATCACCTATATCTTCATCCTCTTTGCATTTCGTCCCTTCAAAATCTACAACACTTGATAAATCTGCATACTCCAATTCATATCTATTACGATTTCTTTGTCCCTTTGGAGGGCACGTCAAAACTACACACCAGTCATTCTCTATTGAATCTTGTACATAAAATACCTGTTTCACTTGTGATGGTATAATAAATGGATCATCTTGCACTCTATCCTTACTCAAGCATCTCTTAGGATTCACCATGGTGAAACCAATTTCATCAACTTTCATTCCATTCTTCTTGTGTACATCTATCCATTCACATTTGAACAATGGCTACTGCACGAGGCAAGAAATCTCAGATAAAATATGTCGAACTGATGAACCAGGCAAGAGTAAACCATGCAAAGTTTGAGGGTATGAATGGTGGGCTAAAGGGAGAGGTAATCATTGATAAACTCACCGAGGACTTTGAGTTGCTGATTTAATTCATGACTGTCAAATAAGATCTCCCTGCTATTGGCCATAGCCCCCTGATTGAACTGGATGTTATCCTAAAGGAGATATTTGAGATGGCCACCCCTACATATCACCAATGGAAATATATACATAGAGTGAGAAATCATCATCCTAGAAGGCCCGCCAACAACTGAGTCAACCGTAGTCTGTTAAAAATAAGTCAACTGTAGTCTATTAAAAATATGCACAGAGTTGTCGTTTTCATCAAGCAGGCTAGAAATCCCCAGATGTTGAGATTTCCCTTTTTGATTAATGGTCACGCATAGCACAACGTGCCTTCCCAAAATGTTTTGTGGGCATGGCGGATCTTCCACGTCATATTTTGTTAGGATTCAGGACATACTTTCGGTTTTGATTCCCACAATGTAACTAATCTTGATGCCATGTTTCAAGATACATCTCGGGGGTAAATTGCACTATAAATGTAACCTCTACGGAGGAGGAAGGGTTCGTCTCTCATTTTTTAATCCTCTGTGCTTGGATTGTAGCTTTGTAAAATTTCTTGGAAGTGTTAATGAAAAGTATTTTTTTGAGTTTCTAAAATTCATCATAGTGTCAAAACCCCAAATTTTCATAAAAATTTAAAATTTTGAAAAATACATAAAATGCTGAGAATACGGTTTGCTAACAGCTAACAGTTATCTATAAAAGAATTAGTTACCATATTAGTTAATGCATAATCTTAATTAAGTAACTTAGCATTCTACTTTTTGATACAAGGTTAAGTTTAACTTGTGTAATAATTCCTCTTTCAGTTTGCTGATGAGTTTTAATTTACGACAAGTAGGTGGAATCGTCTTGGATTCTGGGGCTTACTTAGCGTTTAAGCTAACGCAGAAAGCTTTCTTGTCCTTACAGGTTTTACAAGTATGAATGATCGAGTAACGCCTTTTAAATTCCATAAAGCGTCCAACCATATTTCTATTTGCAAAATAAAAATCTTGGTAAGTAAGATGTTACATATCAATCTACTTCTATGAGGTAAAACAAGTAATTTGTTTCCTTCAATAATTTTTGTCAACGATATACATGTAGAAGAGTTTCTTTCTTAAATGTAAATAGCAATAGTAATTACTTTCCCTGGTTCACAACTTGTGATCTTTGTCGTAAGTTATTTTCACCTAGAGTGCATAACCTGTAATGCTATAATGATTGTTCTAACAGTAATATACATTATACACTTATAATAATAGTATAACCAACTGCTTGTTATTCTTTTTATGTAATGAATATTGCTGCCTATAAGTTTCTAAACATTACAGTGAAATTTAAAGTCCTAAGATCTAGAGTCTAGTGGGATTGTTCCACTTCAATTTCCTATTTTATTTTTATAATACTTCTCTTGAATTAAGCCTCTGACCACAACAGTTAACTTAGGTCAAGTCTTCAAGAAAGATTGATTTTATACCTCATGCAAGTACTAGATAGTTCTAAAAGATTATGTTACTAATCATAAACATGGTGTAGCTAAATGTACTTACCATGGTTGAGTAAATAACCAATAGCTAGTAACTTCGTTGATTTGAGCTATGTAAAGAATTCATAGCCAAAATTCTAGTATTTGTCGCCCACTGAAAACTATAATTTTCTATGATACTCCCCAATTCACACATGAACTATCTTGTTTATAAAACATCCATGTTTACCATTAATTCTGGTTATAAACAAATAAGATTTATAAATTTCATGATCCTATTTGAAACTATGTTCTATAAAATTATCAAGTCATAACTTAAACATTGGTGGCAACCAGATTAGCTATGCAAAGTCTATTAGGAATACTGTATGAACATCATAGTTTGGCTAGGTGATGAGATAGCCTTTTAATTAGTATCTCCCAAGTATCATAAGATTTAATTCATAAACTTAGTTTCGATAGCTCAAGGCTTATCAACATTTGTAACTATACTATTGATGTTATGAATAAATGGATAAATCGTTAGTGAAGAACTAAAGCTTCTATGCATAAAATATTTTGGGCAAGCATATCGATTCTAAGATTGTATCGAATTCATGTTCAACAAAAAGCTTAATATGAATAAACATACAATTATAAAGTTCATAATGTAACTTGCAATGGAAAAGGGATGCGGCATTAGACCACTCCATCGATGGGATTATGTGTAAGGTTGTGTATATAAAACACTTTGAAATCTCCCTCATCCTAAACTATACGATGACTATATTATAAGCTTGGCAATGATTCAAGGGTTTATAGTTTATGGCATGCAACTGTAGGTTGGCATCCATGAACATGTAGAACCTTTGAATGATTACAATACTATATGATTGTGCATAAAATTATGTTTTGAATAATTGGGAATCATTGGCATGTAGGAAATTATATGATCAACCCACTGCGTGGTTGAATAATTTGTGAGACCACGTGTTTCCTTCTCGGCAAAGTGTTGGAAATACAAGTGTTGGTGTAACCCTATTCTTTGTCATTCTCCTCCGTCGATTTCGGGCCTTTGGGCCGCTCTGCAACTGTGTCCATGGCCGCCATGCTTACCCTACTGTGAACTTAATGAGCTCCCGTCCTAGTTTACAATTTTCAGTTGCCTTCTTCGTGCTCGAACCCTTGCTTACACTATGAGTTTATCCTGGCAAGTGTTGTGAGGGCCGTGACTTACATCTTACGGCCTGGTCTTTGTGTAGTTTTTGGTTCGTTCCTCCACGGCCTGCCTGTTGGGTTCATTTAAAGGTGTTACTTGCTTCTATTACAGTTTGGTTTTCATAATAGGGTTTAAAGAGTGTGGTTCTTATGATTTGCATGTGGTGACAGTTTTGAGCTTTACCGTCCGCTTCTTGCTTGGTCGTTGCTCCACCTTCTTCTGGCTGCTGCTAGCAGTGGTTTGTGCATGCGCTTGAACCATCTCTATCACAAGAGATATGAAGGGTTGGCTCTTTGTCCCCCTGGTGGCAGCGCTCCTGTTTCTTGGTGGTTACATTACCTTTGCTTCCAGGTAAGAAAATTTCTTATTTAACAGTTCTTAAATTTACTCTTAACACAATTATGAGCATATTTTAATGTTGTGGGTTCGTATCCTGGCAGGTAACGAATTACAACTCTCTTTGCAGCTGGTACGAAATGAGTAGGGTCGGCTTCTTGGTTACGGTAAGCCCTAGTCAACCCATTGCAATCCACGCTTGTCAGTTCTTTATAGAACAACTTTTCAGATGCAAGTCGTGGCCTGCAAGTGACTCTTCATGGGTTACTATTTCTCGGTTTTCTTGTTTAGTTTTTGCTAACCTTTGCTGTTAGCAGGGTTCTCCGGCTTATGCTGTGACTTGTAAATTTGGTTTTACTCGTTTTGTGTATAGTTATGTAAAAAGATTTAGTGGCTTATCAAGCCATTCTCTGTTTAAACTTTAAGCATAAAAATGTAACTCTCTTGAGCTCGGACTCGGTTATTTTTATGCTCTTACTGTAATTTTATATACTAGAGTTTTTACCCTATTTCGACTGTGTAAAGAAATCTTTACTTGTTAAATTTATCTTGCATTAAAATGTATTATTATATCCTATTCTGTTATTTATTTCTATTACAATAATTTGTTTATAAGCTCGGATATTCGAGCAAGGGTTAATCCTCTTAGTGACCTGTGTATAAAATAATTTCTTTAATTATTCTGTAGGTTTTTAGTTCAATAATAAAGGTTAAATTAATTATTTGTTACAGGTATAGAGTTATTATAATTCCAATGTTATCTTTCTCTGTCCCTACAGGACTGTAATAATATTTTATAGTTTAAAGGTTCAGAATACTAAATAAATCCAAATCCTTGGATTATTGCTTATCTGATTATTAATTACAATGTTATTACTATGGATTACAATGTTATTACTATAAATTATAATGTTTAATACTATAAATTGTAATGTTTAATACTATGAGGTTTCGACCCTGTACTTTCTTTTATAATTAATCTTTGTTTAGTTTATTTAAATGATTTAGTTCATTTATAAATAATATTTATTAACTATTATTTACCATTGCATTCAGTCTATTTTATAAGTACATAGATAGGTTTCGTTATTATTTCCTTGTTACAATATTTTAGTTGCTGTAGTTAGTTTATTTGTAAAAATAACTATACCAGTATTACCCTACTTGAAATGTGGATATTTGTAGATGTAGTTAAGCAATACGAAAAATGAAATAAACTAAGTAAATAACTTGGTTCTTTCTTCACAGAAATAAATGAGTGTTTATCTAAGTTAATTCTTTTACCTATGTTACAGGTTAATAGTATCATTTTACAAAATACAGTTTTGAATAAGAAAATAACCTATTTACAGTAATCAAGTTGTTAAAAGAAATAAAACTGCTATTTGTAAAGTATTATGAATACTTCTTTGCTAGCATTCTTAATACAATAGTCTGCTTTTTAAACAATAACTTAATTAGACATATTAGTATTTTTTCCTGAAAACATGTATATACAGAAATAAATTACTCCATTGTTCTGAAATACAAAATAACTCTATTCATTCCAGATTTCTATCATATCTTCATCTATTTTAAACACACTACTTGTGCTAGAGTGCAGTCTGGTTCGTTTTAGACGGGGAAAAACACAGGTAGGATTATCTCAGCCAATTAAAGATTCAACATTCAAATAAATAAAAGATTATAAACTCTAACAGTTCACTAAAAAACATGTAAATCATTCATTATTCATTCATTCTTAGATATAAACTTTTAACATAGTAAATAAAAGACTGTAGAACCTGTTTTTAAAGCTGGATGACAACAGCGTTGGGAGGTCGTTCCTCCCTACCAACTCCTAGAGAGTGCTCAAACATCGCCTTCTCAGGACCCCCGAGCCTGTTCCTGGTCTCCTTGGTTGAGAACTAGTGGAGCAAGCAACAAAATACTAGTCCAATGACTCAGTACTAACTCTGCACTTAGCAGCAAGATATTTCAGCTAAAAAGTTGTACTAGATCACTTCTGCAGTTTTACCCCTCAAACACCTTCCACAAATTCCCTTCCCAATGAAATCCTTTGAAGGACATTCACCTGAATTATTCTCTTCTTGGAATGAGCAGCCTCAACTCTCTTCAATGGGCATTTTTATTAAGATTGCTTAGGTCTTTTTGGGTTAGTTGTCATTAATTGAGCCACCTGCTCCGATCCCACTTTCTTGAGGGATCATGACCCCAAATGTAGGGAGGTTGCCACCTGCAACATTGGAAGTGTTTGAGGATGTTGCCACTTGTCTATTTGCTCTCCATCCAGTCTCCTCCACCAACTTGACCAGTAAACACTCTTTTAACAACTCTCCTAAGTTGTTGTCTCCACTTTTTATTTATTTATAATTAAAATATTCATAATTACATTCAACATCCTTGACTCTGCTGAGTCATCAATTACAACTTAGCATAAAATTTAACATATTGTATTGAAATAAAATCAAATACAATAATATTATTTTTTGCGAAATTGGGGCATGTGATATACACACCCCCTTAGAATATAACATCGTCCTCGATTTTAATTAATCTTTATTCTCAGAATTCCCCTGGAATAGAATTGGATATGCATCTCACATTTTACTTTCCAATTCCTAGGTGGCTTCCCTTGGACTAAGGTGCTTCCATTGCACCTTCACTTGTCCAATGGTGCGGTTCCGAAGTGTGATCTCCCTCCGCCCGAGGATACAGTCCAGTTCCACCAGAAAATCTCCTTCTGGTTCCACCTGTACATCATTCCAGTTAACAACATGAGTAGCATCATGAAAATATTTCTTTAAAATGAAAATGTGAAAAACATTATGTGCTCTTAAGTTAGGTGGTAATGCTAATTGATAAGCTACTTGTCCAATCCTAAACAAAATTTTAAATGGGCCACGGTAACGAGGTGCCAATTTTGCACAACTCCCTAATCTCAGAGAGCTCTTTTTGGGCCTTACCTTGATGAACACATGTTCACCTACCTGAAACTCCCTTGGAGTTCTTTTTAAGTCTGCTTGAATTTTCTGCCGATCCTGTGCCACTTTCAGATTTCCCTGCACTTGTTTTACAATTTATTCCATTTCTTTTAACAGTTCTGGACCTAATACCAGTATATCTACTAGATTACTCCAAGAGATAGGAGTATTTCATTTTCATCCATATAAAATTTCAAAAGGACTAAATTTGGCTGATGTCTGATAATTATTATTATAAGCAAATTCTACCAGATGTAAATAGTCCTCCCATTTACCAGGTTGGTCTTTCACATACATTCTTAATAGATCTTCTAATACTTGATTTACCCATTCCGTTTGTCCATATGTTTGAGGATGGAAAGAAGTACTGAAATTTAATGTAGTGTTTAACCCTTTAAACAAAGACTTCCAAAAGTTTCCTATAAACTTAGGATCTCTATCTGAGATTATGACTTTTGGTACTCCATGCAATCGAAAAATCTATTTTAGAAGAATATCAGCTATGTTTGCAGCTTTATAAGAAGTTTTAACAGGTATAAAGTGAGCTGCTTTACTTAACTTATCAACTACTACCATGATAGAAGCATTCTGATTTTGATTTCTAGGCAGTCCAGTTATAAAATCTAGACTAATTATCTCCCATTTCCAGCAAGGGATGGGTAATGGCTAAAGCAAACCAGCTGGGTGTTGATGTTTAGTTTTTACCTATTGACATTCCAAACATCTAGCAATATATTCTGCTACTTCAATTTTCATATTGGCCAGAAATACTCTTTTCTTAGCATGGTTATAGTCTTTTAATAACCTGGATGACCTGAATATGGTGTTTTATGAATTTCATCCAAAATTAACCGCTTAACTTTAGGTACGTTAGGTATATACATTCTATCTTTATACAGTAAAAATTCTTTTTCATTTAAACTGTAACCTTTAATTAATTTTTCTGTTGGATTTTCTTTAGCTTTAGCTTGCAAACTTTGGTAAATTTCATCTTGTTCTATTCCTTCTTTAAGCTGTTCATCTAAGTCTGAAACATAGCTGCTGATAGTTGCTGCAAAATTCAGCCTTGCATTCCTACTTAATGCATCAACAACTTTATTTTCTTTACGTTTTATATGCTGAATTTCAAAATCATACTCGCTTAAGAAAGCTAACCACCTAGCTTTTCTGGAATTTAGATTAGGCTGATCTAAAAGATACATCAACCCTTTATTGTCAGTCATTAAAATAAATTTTCTGTCAATTAGATGATGTCGCCACATCTTTAAAGCGTGTATTACAGCTGCTAGTTCCAGATCATATGTTGCATAATTATTTTCGTGAATTTTTAACTTTCTAGACTCATAGGCAATAACATGCTCTTCTTGAGTCAGAACACTGCCTAAGCCATCATTGCAGGCGTCAGTGCACACTACAAATTCTTTATTAGGATCAGCTATTCTTAAAATAGGTGTGTTGGTTAATAAAGTTTTTAACTTTTTAAAGCTTTCTTCACATTTCTGATTCCAGTTAAACTTCTTTCCCTTCTTCTGCAAGGAAGTTATTGGATTTGCTATCCTCGAAAAACCTTCAATGAACCTCCGGTAGTAACCAGTAATGCTCATGAAAGATCAAACATCCGTCACATCCTTAGGAACCGACCAATATTCGATTGCCCTTATCTTTTCAGGATCTACGAAAATTCCTTTCTTGGTCACCACATGACCTAAATACTGAATCTTATCCTTGAAGAAATCACATTTACTAAACTTTGCGAAGAGTTGATGATCTCGCAACTCTTGCAAAACAATTTTTAGATGTTCTTTATGTTCTTCTTCAGTTTTTTAATAGATTAGAATGTCGTCAATAAATACAACCACAAACTTATCTAAATACTTATGCATAAAATTATTCATTAAACACATGAAGACAACTGGTGCATTAGTAAGCTCGAATGGCATTACGACAAATTCGTAATGACCATATCTAGTTTTGAAAGCTGTCTTAAAGATGTCTTCATCTTTAATCCTTACTTGATGATATCCAGAACTTAAATCTATTTTCAAAAACACCATGGCTCCACGTAGTTGATCAAACAGATCATCTATGCAGGGTAACAGATATCGATTTTTGATGGTCATCTTGTTTAACTGATGGTAATCTATGCAAAGTCACATAGTTCCATCCTTCTTCTTGACGAAGATGATAGGTTCCCCCCAAGGAGACACACTTGGTCGAATATACTTTTTATGAATTAATTATTTTAATTGAGATTTTAATTCATTAAGTTCGAGTATGTTCATTCGATAAGGGGCCTTTGAGCTAGGTACTGCACCCGGTACCAGCTCAATGGTGAAATCCAATTCCATTTTCGAAGGTAATCCCAAAATATCTTCTGGGAATACATCAACATATTCTCTTAAGACTGGTATGTCTTCCACTTTTAACTTATCTATTTTAATTAAACTTTCCTCATCAGTTATTATTACTGCATAAGATTTACATCCCTTTCTAACAGCTCTCTTAAGCTGTAAGGCAGAAATATGCCTTATGGTGGTTTTTCTAGGTATTCCTTTAACACTTAATGGTTTTTCATCACTGTTTAAGCATGTGAAGGTTTTATCATAACAATTTAGAATTACTCTGTTTTGTTCTAACCAGTCCATACCAATCAGCAAATCATAAGAACCAAGAGGCAAAACATTAAGTTTAACAATAGTTTCAAATTTATCCATAACTATTGCACATTCTTTAACAAAACAAGTTACTTTTCTTTTAGCACCAATGGCTAACTGAACTAACCATGAATTCTCAAACTTATCAACAGATAACTTACATTTTTCTACTATTTGGGGTGCAATATAACTGATACTGGCTCCTGGATCAATCAAAATAGTTATAGGGGTCTGATTTATCATACCTTCTACTTCCACCATGGAAGTCTGATATTCAGCTTATCGATTCTCCAAAGCTGCGTTGATTCTAGGCATACTCCTTGCTAGCTCCCCAATGGTCATCTCCTCCTGTATGGTATGAATGTTGCTAACAGTCTTCTTTCGGTTTGGACAAACTGAAGCATAGTGTGGGCCATTACACTCCCAGCACTTGATAGGCTCTTTGCGCTCAAAATTCTTGGTAAAGTTTCCATGATTATTTGCAAATTCCTTACCTTTAGAATTATTTTGATTGTTGGGTGTATTTCTCTTGTTTCCTTGAAAATTCTTGTTATTAGAATAATTTTTGGCCTTATTGTTTTTGAAATTTATGTTAGGCACAAAATCCTTCTTCTTTTGTTCAAACTAATTATTAGTTTTCTTAGCTTTCTAGTTGGCCAAGCTTTTTTGCTTCCGATCCTGGTCAAAACAGAAGTTATCTTTTCTCATAGCTTCGTCCAAGGTCTTTGGGTTATCATATTCAATTCTATCTTTAATATGATAAGGTAAACAACTAAGAAATCGATGTACCTTTGGTTTCTCATCTACAAGGTATGGTACATACCTAAGTAGACTTAAGAACTTGTTGTTCAGATCCTGCATTGTCATTGATCCTAACTTCAACTCATAAAACTCTTTGGCTCTCTCCTCATAATATTGCTCAGACAGAAATTTCTTTTTGAAATACCTTTTAAAGGTACTCCAGTTTACACTTTTCTCTTTTATGCCCTTAACTCCTTTCAAGTCCTGCCACCAAATGTCAGCCTTTCCTGAGAGGTTATATATAGCCATTATAGCCTTTAACTAGTTAGAATAGTTATATATTTGGAAATACTTCTTCATCCCAGATAACCAGGATTCAGCTTCCTCCCCCTTCTCAGTCTCTCCATTAAAGGTTGGTGGTTTTATCATTTTGAATTCCCTGAAAATTTCCTCATAAGGTTTGTATTTCCTCTTTTTAGTGTACTGATTATCATCACTATTGTCACTAGTAGTATAATAGTTTCGTTGTTCACCAAACACTTCAGAAGACGAACTACTTTCAGTTTTAGTATGTTTCATCTTTTTATATTTACATTGATGACTGGTATCTTATGATTCAGTTCTTCTACCCCTACCCTCAGTTTGAAACTTCTCAGTTAGGATCTGATTAAGCTCTTCTTGAGCCCTCAGAATCGTTTCATTTTCTCGTTTTATAGACTCCATTTCAGTTTTTAGGTCCTTTACAGTTTGTAGCAATTCTGAGAAATTTGTAGTTAAATCCTCTGGTATAGGATCTCTTGGTAGATTTCCTGTTTCAGTAACTGGAGACTCCTCCTCTTCATACTCTTCCAGCCTTTCCATACCTGCCTGTTAAACTTCAGCATAATAATTTAATTTACTGTTTGATGAAAGCTAGTTGGGATTCATCAAGGCCTAGTGTTTGAACCTTATGCTCTGATACCACATGTCAAAACCCCAAATTTTCATAAAAATTTAAAATTTTGAATAATACATAAAATGCTGAGAATGTGGTTTGCTAACAGCTAACAGTTATCTATAAAAGAATTAGTACGTTACTAGATTAGTTAATGCATAATATTAATTAAGTAACTTAGCATTCTACTTTTTGATACAAGGTTAAGTTTAACTTGTGTAATAATTCCTCTTTCAGTTTGCTGATGATTTTTAATTTGCGACAAGTAGGTGGAACTGTCTTGGATTATGGGGTTTACTTAGCATTTAAGCTAACGCAGAAAGCTTTCTTGTCCTTATAGGTTTTACAGGTATGAATGATTGAGTAACGCCTTTTAAATTCCATAAAGCATCCAGCTATATTTCTATTTGCAAAATAAAAAGCTTGGTAAATAAGCTGTTACATATCAATCTACTTATATGAGGTAAAACAAGTAGTTTGTTTCCTTCAATTATTTTTGTCAGCGATATACATGTAGAAGAGTTTCTTCTTAAATGTAAATAGAAACAGTAATTACTTTCCCTGGTTCACAACTTGTGATCTTTGTCGTAAGTTATTTTCACCTAGAGTGCATAACCTATAATGCTATAATGATTGTTCTAACAATAATATACATTATCAACTTATAATAATAATATAACCAACTACTTGTTATTCATTTTCTGTAATGAATATTGTTGCCTATAAGGTTCTAAAACATTACAGTGAAATGTAAATTCCTAAGACTTAGAGTCTAGTGGGATTGTTCCACTTCAGTTTCCTATTTTATTTTTATAATACTTCTCTTGAATTAAGCCTCTAACCACAACAGTTAACTTAGGTCAAGTCTTCAAGAGAGATTGATTTTATACCTCATGCAAGTACTAGATAGTTATAAAAGATTATGATACTAATAAAAAACATGGTGTAGCTAAAAATACTTATCATGGTTGAGTAAATAACCAATAGCTAGTAACTTCATTGATCTGAGCCATGGAAAGAATTCATAGCCAACATTCTAGTATTTGCCACCCACTGAAAACTATAATTTTCTATGATACTCCCCAATTCACACATGGACTATCTTGTTTATAAAACATCCATGTTTACCAGTAATCCTGGTTATAAACAAATAAGATTTATAAAGTTCATGATCCTATTTGAAACTATGTTCTATAAAATTATCAAGTCATAACTTAAACGTTGCTGGCAACAAGATTAGCTATGCAAAGTCTATTAGGAATACTTTATTAACATCATAGTTTGGCTAGGTGATGAGATAGCCTTTTAATTAGTATCTCCCAAGTATCATAAGATTTACTTCATAAACTTAGTTTCCATAGCTCAAGGCTTATCAACATTTGTAACTATACTATTGATGTTATGAATAAATGGATAAATCGTTAGTGAAGAACTAAAGCTTCTATGCATAAAATATTTTGGGCAAGCATATCGATTTTGAGATTGTATCAAATTTGTGTTCAACAAAAAGCTTAATATGAATAAACATATAATTATAAAGTTTATAATGTAACTTGCAATGGAAAAGGGATGTGGCATTAGACTACTCCATCGATGGGATTATGTGTAAGGTTGCGTATATAAAAGACTTTGAAATCGCCCTCGTCCTAAACTATATGATGGCTATATTATAAGCTTGGCAATGATTCGAGGGTTCATAGTTTATGCCTTGCAACCGTAGGTTGGCATCCATGAACACGTAAAATTTTTGAATGATTACAATACTATATGATTGTGCATAAAATTATGTTTTGAATAATTGGGAATCATTGGCATGCAAGAAACTATATGATCGACCCGCTGCATGATTGAATAATTTGTGAGACCACGTTTTTTCTTCTCGGCCAAGTGTTGGAAGTATAAGGGTTGGTGTAACCCTATTCTTTGTCATTCTCCTCCGTCGATTTTGGGCCTTCGGGCCGCTCTACAACTGTGTCCATGGCCGCCATGCTTACCCTACTGTGAACTTAATGAGCTCCTGTCCTGGTTTACAATATTCAGTTGCCTTCTTCGTGCTCGAACCCTTGCTTACACTATGAGTTTATCCTGGAAAGAGTTGTGAGGGCCATGACTTACATCTTACGGCCTGGTCTTTGTGTAGTTTTTGGTTCGTTCCTCCACAGCCTGCCTGTTGGGTTCGTTTAAAGGGGTTACTTGCTTCTGTTACAGTTTGGTTTTCGTCATAGGGTTTTAAGAGTGTGGTTCTTATGCTTCGCATGTGGTGACAATTTTGAGCTTTACCATCCGCTTTTTGCTTGGCCGTTGCTCCACCTTCTTCTGGATGCTGCTAGCAATGGTTTGTGCATGCGCTTGAACAATCTCTGTCACAGGAGATATGAAGGGTTGGCTCTTTGTCCCACTGGTGGTGGCGCTCCTGTTTCTCGGTGGCTACATTACCTTCGCTTCCAGGTAAGAAAATTTCTTATTTAATAGTTCTTAAATTTACTCTTAACAAAACTATGAGCATATTTTAACGTTGTGGGTTCATATCCTGGCAAGTAACGAATTACGACTCTCTTTGCGGCTGGTACGAAATGAGTAGGGTCGGCTTCCTGGTTACGGTAAGCCCTGGTCAACCCATGGCAATCCACGCTTGTCAATTCTTTATAGAATAGTTTTTCAGTTGGAAGTCATGGCCTGCAAGTGACTCTTCATGGGTTACTATTTCTCGGTTTGCTTGTTTAGTTTTTGCTAACCCTTGCTGTTAGCAGGGTTCTCCGGCTTATGCCGTGACTTGTAAATTTGGTTTTACTGGTTTTATGTATAGTTATGTAAAAAGATTTAGCGGATTGTCAAGCCATTCTCTGTTTAAAATTTAAACATAAAGATGTAACTCTCTTGAGCTCGGATGCTCTTACTGTAATTTTATATACTAGGGTTTTTACCCTATTTCGACTGTGTAAAGAAATATTTACTTGTTAAATTTATCTTGCATTAAAATGTATTATTATATCCAATTCTGTTATTTCTTTCTATTACAATAATTTTTTTATAAGTGTTGGTAATAACTCCCGATTCATTGTATTACATAGCCAAATGCAAATATTTATACAATTTACAAGACGGTTGAGTTTCACCTCCCGCCCAGCCTTTTCGGTTTCCTACATCAGTTATATTTATTTATTTACAAAGTATATAATCCCTACGGATCATA
>LPNX010257382.1:1708-25152 GCA_001517045.1 Pseudotsuga menziesii | reverse complement strand
GTCTTTTGTTCTCCAAATGGCCTTCTCTTTCTCTGATTCTGGAGGTCTTGGGTCTATGGTTATGGACTTTCCAGCTTTTGTCTCTATTGTGCAGCCTTCGCCAATGCCGTCCCAAAAGTCATTGTAGATGAAGGCAGATTTGATCTTCCTCCACCATTCTGAATAGGTGTCTTTTCCGGTGAGAGTGGCACCGACTATAGATGCTATAGATTGCATTATTACAACTGTAAGTGTAATTTTCAAAGAGAAGTAAAAAATAATAACCTTGCAAGTCTACAGTCTCTGCCAAGGTGAATACAATGCTATTTTATAACAAACATATCAGTAGATACAAAATATATCACTGTCAGTCATACACAGCCTTCTTTATATCAGTCACTAGCAATCAGTCAGCATAATATACAGCATACAACATTTTCACATATTAGTCTTAGTATTTAGTCTCTGAGATTGGTCTGCAATATATCAATCTCAGTATTCAGGCTCAGTAAGAATACTTTTCAGTCTTCATAGTTTGAACAAGGGGCTCGACAATCAAGAACACCACAGCTCGTATCTCAGCTTCACATTATCCTCCAGGTGCAGCAAACAATATTTCACAAAATATGGGTCGCAGTTCACAAAATGTATGACCAGACTTCAACGTAAATGGGTTGCAGCAATATATATGTATTTATATATCAATCACCAGTATTTATATAGCAACAATGGTGCGCTGTATTCACAAAAAAAATAGTCAGAACGCACGCAGTATATCAGTCTAGGGTTTGTGCATTCCCAAAAAAAACATCATCTCCAACGCATCAAATTTCAGCACAGAATTTTAGCACAGAACTACATCATCTCCAACGCAGGCAGTCACAAGAATGAATCAACACAGTCTCAAATGATCAACCCAGTCTCAAATGAAGATCGTAGTCTCTTCATAAAATCGCAGATATATATCGCAGTAGACTGATACCAATATCAGTCTTCATAGTGTTATTTTCCAACGCTTCAGCGGGTCATCGAGGAGGGCAGCTCGTAGCACTTGGGACTGAACATCATTTCACAAGCTGCAGGAGCAAGTGCATAGGCTTCATGCCAGTATTTAGTCTTCATCACGCAGTATCCATCACGCATAGGTATTCATCACGCAGTATTCATCAGTCTTCATCACGCAGTATTCATCACGCATAGGTATTCATCACGCAGTATTCATCAGTCTTCATCACGCAGTATTCATCACGCATAGGTATTCATCACCCAGTATTCATCAGTCTTCATCACGCAGTATGGTCTTCAATGCAGCAAGTATAATATCATTCACGACAGTCTTCTCTATGCAGGATGGTCTTCAACTGCTTCTATGCTGCTGCAGCAACATCCAGAGCCCAGAGATCGCCGAAGCTCCAAACTCTGGTTCTAAGAGAAGGAGGTGAGAAAGGAAACCCTAATAAACAGTAAGTGGCATATACAACACAATATACAGACTCCTCATCACGCAGTGTGAGTGCAGATGGTAGAGGAAAGGCAACGTCAAATTCCTCATAATCCCGGCCAGTGGATGATAAAAACAATATCACTGAGGCTGGTGCAATTCACACCAAAAAAAGGATTTAAGACGTGACTGTGAAGAAAGGGCTTCCACGCAGTTGAAGATGGAGCGTTAGGGTTAGGTATACACAGACTTATGAGCAGAAAGCGCACATAATGAATGCGCGTAGGGGCAGACTGGCGATGGGCAGGTAGCCAGGAAGCCTAAAATAGCTATGGCAGAACGAAGGTCTGCCAGGCAGGAGTTATGGCAGACAGCCCCGCTCTGATACCACTTGTTGGTAATAACTCCCGATTCATTGTATTACATAGCCAAATGAAAATATTTATACAATTTACAAGACGGTTGAGTTTCACCTCCCGCCCAGCCTTTTCGGCTTCCTACATCAGTTATATTTATTTATTTACAAAGTATATAATCCCTACGGATTATATTCTAACAATAAGCTCGGATATTTGAGCAAGAGTTAATCTTGTTAGTGACTTGTGTATAAAATATTTTCTTTAATTATTCTGTAGGTTTTTAGTTCAATAATAAAGGTTAAATTAATTATTTGTTACAGGTATAGAGTTATTATAATTCCAATGTTATCTTTCTCTGTCCCTACAGGACTGTAATAATATTTTATAGTTTAAAGGTTCAGAATACTAAATAAATCCAAATCCTTGGATTATTGCTTATCTGATTATTAATTACAATGTTATTACTATGGATTACAATGTTATTACTATAAATTATAATGTTTAATACTATAAATTGTAATGTTTAATACTATGAGGGTTTCGAACCTGTACTTTCTTTTATAATTAATCTTTGTTTAGTTTATTTAAATGAATTAGTTCATTTATAAATAATATTTATTAACTATTATTTACCATTGCATTCAATCTATTTTATAAGTACATAGATAGGTTTCGTTATTATTTCCTTGTTACAATATTTTAGTTGCTGTAGTTAGTTTATTTGTAAAAATAACTATACCAGTATTACCCTACTTGAAATGTGGATATTTGTAGATGTAGTTAAGCAGTACGAAAAATGAAATAAACTAAGTAAATAACTTGGTTCTTTCTTCACAGAAATAAATGAGTGTTTATCTAAGTTAATTCTTTTACCTAAGTTACAGGTTAATAGTATCATTTTACAAAATACAGTTTTGAATAAGAAAATAACCTATTTACAGTAATCAACTTGTTAAAAGAAATAAACTTGTTGTTTGTAATGTATTATGAATACTTCTTTGCTAGCATTCTTAATACAATAGTTTGGGTTTTAAACAATAACTTGATTAGACAGATTAGTATTTTTTCCTGAAAACATCTATATACAGAAATAAATTACTCCATTGTTCTGAAATACAAAATAACTTTATTCAATCCAGATTTCTATCATATCTTCATCTATTTTAAACACACTACCTGTGATAGAGTACGGTCTGGTTCGTTCCAGACGGAGAAAAACACAGGTAGGATTATCTCATCCAATTACAGATTCAACATTCAAATAACTAAAAGATTATAAACTCTAACAGTTCACTACAAAACATCTAAATCATTAATTATTCATTCATTCTCAAGTATAAACTTTTAACACGACAAATAAAAGACTATAGAACCTATTTTTAAAGTTGGATGACAATAGCGTTGGGAGGCCGTTCCTCCCTACCAACTCCTGGAGAGCGCTCAAACAACGTCTTCTCAGGACCCCCGAGCCTGTTCCTGGTCTCCTTGGTTGAGAACTGGTGGAGCAAGCAACAAAATACTAGTCCAATGACTCAGTACTAACTTTGCACTCAGCAGCAAAATATTTCAGCTGAAAAGTTGTACTAGATCACTTCTGCAGTTTACCCCTCAAACACCTTCAACAATTTCCCTTCCCAATCAAATCCTTTGAAGTACATTCACCTGAATGATTCTCTTTTTGGAATGAGCAGCCTCAGGTCTCTTCAATGGGCATTTTTATTAAGATTGCCTAGGTCTTTTTGGGTTAGTTGTCATTAATTGAGCCACCTGCTCTGATCCCACTTTCTTGGGGGATCATGACTCCCCAAATGTAGGGAGGTTGCCACCTGCAACATTGGAAGTGTTTGAGGATGCTGCCACTTGTCTATTTGCTCTCCACCCAGACTCCTCCACCAAATTGACCAGTAAACACTCTTTTAACAACTCTCCCAAGCTGTTGTCTCCACTTTTTATTTATTTATAATTAAAATATTCATAATTACATTCAACATCCTTGACTCTGCTGAGTCATCAATTACAACTTAGCATAAAATTTAACATATTGTCTTGAAATAAAATGAAATATGATAATATTATTTTTTGCAAAATTGGGGCATGTGACAGTTCATATGTAGTTTGTGTTTTCTGTTTGCGTCATTTTCGTATGTGTAAATTCTGCTAATGCTTTCTAGAGAAAAAAATGACCTTTCTTGAGCCTACTAAGGGTTGTTGTGACATGTATTAAGCTTTCTAGGACTATCGTGACTGGCTGAAAGTTCCTTGAGTACTTTGAAGGGTCCCAAGCCTTTGTATGAAGGTACCATGACCTACTGTGGGTTACTAAGGGTGTTGTGAGGGTGTGTAAATTTGTTGGCAGCCTAATTGTGTACTGCTTGACTAGGTCATGATATGTTAGTATGGATGGCAGTCTATGTGAGGTCTAGTACGTGGATCAATACCCTTTATTGGACTAGTTATGTAACTAATGAAACCCCTGAGTTGATGCCTCTCACCCATGTGCTAGCTACCAAGCTGGGAGCAAAGATCATAGAGGTCAGAAAGAATGGAACCTACCCTCGGTTGAGGCTTGATGGAAAAATAAAAGTAACCATTGAGTAGAAAAATGAGAGTGATGCATGGTTCCTCTGCGCATTCACACAATTCTCATCTCCACTCAACATGATGAGACAGTGACCAATGAACAAGCTTTATCTAAAGGAAGTGAGAGGTTTCGATTTTTATGCAAGGGGGACATGCTTTGAATAGTAAACTGTAATGATCCCTATAAGATCCTGTTGATTGTTTTGGCTTATTTTCTTATGTAATTTGGTTAAGGGATTTCGTTAAAACACTTGTGAAAAATACCACTGAGCTGTGCCAAATAGTCTTAGTTGGTTTTTGTATTCAATGTACTGCTGGTATGTTGATGCAAGAGCATAGGGTCAAGAGGGTGTAATAATTCATGACTTCACAAGTTCAAGGCCCAAGGGAACTGTTAAGAGACCTAGGGTCTCGTACATTTGTAATTCTTTTTTTGTTTGTAAAAACTGAATAGAATGGATAAGGAATCTAGATCCTTTTCCACATGTAATAGTTAGGATTGAGTTAGTTGTGAGTCATAGGGTTAGAAGAGATCAATAAGGACTATACTCCTTTGTTATAGGATTTGGAAACAGAATCCTCTTGTATTTAAATTAGTTCAATTTATTTTCTTAGCAGCTTAGTTAGCTTACAGAGCTTGTTGGCTCGTAGAATCTTAGGTTAGCTCACATACCTTAGGATAGGTTATAGAGGTTTGAGGATAGCTCAAAGAAGCTTTGATTAGCTCATAGAGCTTGAGAGGGAGAGAAATTCCACATAGCATGAGTGGAGGAATGAGAAGTTCACAGAAGAGTGAGCAAGGAGTGAACAAGTAGAATTCTGTCTGTGTATTTGAATTTCCAGTTCATTGAATAAAGAACAGAGGATTAGGCTTTGCGTGCGGTTTTGATGGATTTCATGTCTTCATATAGTTATGTAGAAGTATGAATTCATTCCGCATTCACTCCATATAACCCTGTATATAAACTCGCAGAGAAGAATTGATCTTGTCAGTGATCAATTAAGTGAATCTTTGTAGAGTGATCAATTTGTTTATATTTTATTATCAACGAATATGTGGGTTATTTCAAAAATTACTTAATTGAGAATATACAACTATGGATGTTACAGTGGTATCAAAGCTATACAGACCTTGGACAACATTATTTACACATTGTATAGATTTGGATTTCCCCAAAAAATAGGATTTGTCCTTAAAAAAAAAGGTAAAAGTAACCCCCCCAAAAAAGAGGTAAAAGAAAAGAAAAGTTAAAAGTTAAAAAAAGAAGAAGGTAAGAGTGAAACCGCATGTGGTTTCTTAAAGTGGGTTTGGGTTTGAATATAAAAAGTGCATAATAATAACTACAAAGAATCAAGTGAGATTTGAACCTAGGTGTGGAAGGTAACACTTATTCCTTCCAACCACCCAATCTACTCACATTTTACAAAATTGTTGGAAAAAAGAAGAGAAGAAAAATGAATATTTCTATAAAAAAGGAAAGTCAAAAAAAAGAGAAAAAGAAAAGAAGACAAAAGTGAAGTAAAAACATAGTCACAAACAATGGCACCTACATATTCATAAATGAAGTCACAGCTACAAATAACAGTGGATGAGTTAGAGCAATATAAGGCGATCAATAAAAGTATACAAGCTGACGTTGAGACGTAGAAGTGGTTGAAAGAGTGGAGAGATAATGAGAATCGTCGCTTATGGAATCAAAATCGATAGCTAGAACAAACCATAAGTGATAACAAGAAAATGTTATCTGATCAGGATAAAGAAATATCATGTTTAAAATTTCATAATCAAAACTTATAAGACAAGATCAGAAAGTCAAAAATGACAACAAATCACCATATGGATGCCATAATGAATTAGAACAAGAAATAAAGCATCTAAACAAACTCATCATGGAAAAAGATGCTGAATTGGCGCAAGTCTGGATGAAGTTAGAAAATCAAGAAGCAAAGTTATGTCCTCATAAACAGCAAAAAGAAAAACTCCAGCAGCAATGTGACGATAGTAAGAAGACACATAAGTTAGAACTAATAAAAGTCAACAAGGTTTTATCAAGCCATTCTGAAGAAATTTCTAGATGAAGTAATCATAAAGAGACACTAGTCACAAAAATTAAGAAGTTGAAAAGTAGTCGGAAGACTGAACAATCTACGGAAGACATTGAAGGAAATATTCTAGACAAACGAGAAGAAAATCGTTGTAACAGAAGGCATAACGAAGATCTTAAGGAGCAACTTAAGAAGTCTGAAGATGATAGAGAATCACATGTAGAAGTGATTAAGAAGTTTCAAAATGATAACATGCAGTTAGAAAGCAAGTTGGAAAAGATACAAAACAAAACCTTAAAACCTCAAGAGACGAAAATAGAAATTTCTGCTCAGATCAATGCTCAAAAGATGACACTCATAAAATAAAATGACATTGTGAAAATTCCATATCGACACCCCAACCATAAAAACAGATATTCTAAAAAATGGGAAATGTCAAAAGATAACGGTACCAATGTGATCAAATCTCCTAACGATAGATCAGTATGGAATGCCAACAGTGCACAACAAATCAATTTGGGATGGATTGATTTGTCCATATATCAGAAGTTGTGCTCAACTCTTAGTAGTTCGTATCGACATGTTTCGTCAGCTGCGACACTGCAAAAAATGAGGCAGAAACATTATAAGGCTTTGAGGACAAAGCCTTTCTAAGGGAGTGACAATGTAACAAACTTAAATAATAACAACAAACAACAACAACAACAATAATAATAAACATCAACATATATAAAAAACAAATAATAATAAATAATAATAATTAATAATGTCTTTACGAAAAGACATGACTCTTAATGAAAGGGTATTCCGCCAAAATATAAATAATGGGCCCTCAATTGTAATTTGGACTTATCTATCAATTTATTCATATTTTATTATCTATGGATACGTGGGTTATTTCAGAAATTACTTAATTGAGAATATCCAACTATGGATGTTACAAACGCCCTCCTTCACTACCCAGAAACATTATGCATAGTCGTAACAAGAAGGAATACTACAATGAAATTACCCAACAATGCTGTAGTAGATTCCTATAGGCATCAATATGGATTGCAACTACCTTTTTGGCTGTAACAACCCTTTTTGGATGAAGCGTGGGGATCATTGTATATGTGTAACTATAAGTGGCCAGCAGAAAGTAAGTTGTCCTCACAAACAAGACGGTGTCCTCTCCAAACGTTGTCACATCCCACGCAGTCCAAAATCAACGAACAAATTAAGAATACGGCCTCCACAAGATGAAATCAACCCATTAGTTACTCCTTTTTTTCAAAAACCTAAAAACCAAAAAAGACTAAAAAGAGAATATGTATGAATCTATAGCATCTTATATCTAGATGCGCCTGAAAATTTGTTGTATGTATTTAACCACGGCATGAGCCTATAATCCTAGGTATAATATAATATTGTTACTTGTTAGACTCAAAGGAAGACCCCATTGGGCTAAACCTTATTATAGAATATGGTATGGGGATGGTCCTAGGGAGTCCTAGCTTCTTATATTCTTATTTTAATTAATGCATAAGCATTTCTAGATTCTATTCTATTGCTTGTCAAGGATATTTATAACTTACATCGTAGGGAGGCTCTATGGGTTAAATATAAATATCTTTCTAATGTGGAGATATCCCAACCTGTATACTAACTAATATATGTTGTTAGTATGATATGATATTGTTGAAGCCTTAGTTGTGTATGTGGCTGAAAAGGGTGTCTAAGGCTTACAACACATAGAAAAGACTCAACCAAAGGCTTCAAGCAATCCCATGCAAGTATTGCTTTATCCCCGAGATGTTTAAAGAAGTGATCTCCCACGGATATTTCAATAGCCTCCATTGGCTTGTGTGAGTTTGATCCACAGAGGATCTGTTTCCCAGATTGGAAAAAAAAGTGGGTGATGTAAAGAAAAGTAAACTCAATTCTAACTATGAAAATAAACTTTAATCTAAATCTAAACTACCTAAAGAAGATTTTGAGTTGATTTAATTTACAGATTATCCTGAGATATTTGAATGACAAGTATTTTAATCACATTGACAAAAATGTAAATTAGACAGTAAACTTCTCGCTTAAATCACAATCGTTTAATAAAAATTAAATGAAAGAAACTCAAGATGAATTCATTCAAGATAACCTACATATACGTATGTTATATGCTAGTTGAAAAACCAACATATTTGCTTTAAAGATTAACTGTTCAATCACTTGCAGGTATAGATAAAAATTTCAGAAAGAAGAAATTCTTTTTAAGTATTATCAATGTATAAATTTGTAACAGAGAAAAATCTGAGTCATAAATAAACACATTTAATGATTTGCAAATGAATAACCAGCAACATTAATCCATTTGAAATGGGAAAAACATGAGATCTATTAAAGAAATTTAATGGAAATCATAACAAGAGATGTGAAAATAGCAACACTTTTTTAATGGCGAGTTCTGTAAAAATACATAAACCTTTAATTAAAAAGAGGTATCTCAAGTCTCCTATTCGAATCTTTCCCCTTCCAAAAAGACCCCGGGCAGCAGCGTTTTCAGAACCCAATTGAATTTGTAAAAAAAATTGATTTGCTACAGCATTTTCTAGGTTTTTCTTCCAGCTTCTGTAATAAATTACAAAGCTTTATTGATTGCAAAGAAATATTGTTAACAAAGTCAGAAGTTTAAACAAGAGTTTGCAGAGAAATAAAAATCATTCTCTAGTCTCTAGCCCATGCCTACTTCCAGTAGTTGAAGTTTTGCACATTATATAGGCCCTCATAACCAATGTTTGCTTGCTATTTATTAACCGAATGATCCGATATGCTTGCTCAAATTCCTGGTGTAGCAACTTCCACACGAGAATAAAGCATCTCCATTTTTTTGCTTTCACTGTATTTTTTTATTCAGGTTTTCGATAAAATCTTCACGGTGTCGGTGAATTAATCGTGCATTTTAAAGTTCATATTAAACAATAGTCTCAATTTAATAGAAAAATAAGTGAACCCGTTAAAATAATTGTGCGAAAGGTTAAAGAGTTCTCGCGGCAGTGTTATTTATGAATTTAACGAGTTAACTTCTTCATCGTAACTTCCTCCATCTTCATCATTAAACCATGAATTCTACTACCCAAATCACAGTTGTTGGACGAATTCGGTGAATAGATAGAAAGAACTCACTAAATAAATCACCAATTATATCTACACATGATAAAATAATAATAACAATAAATATAGTAAAAATATTAGAAAGTGTAAACATAGAAGAAAATATAAAGATTGATTTCTCATCCTTGATTACAGAATGCAGTCCTTTTATTTTTCCGCATATTACAACGACTAACTCAGCATTTCAGTACCGTTAATATCTCAAAAGTTAACCATCAACATTTATTCAAACTCATGCAATCGTTGAGTGATCCCGAGCTTTAATGATTTTATGGTCTTAGCTGGCTAAATGAGTGATCTCCTTGCGATGACAGGGCTGTGATTTCGGTGGTAGAAATACGATGACTAAAATTTGTTTCAACCCTAGAGCTTAGCATGCCGATTTCTTTGACGGTCTTATGCTGGAATTTTTTTTGGTATAATGATCCTAATGGTTAAGAACATGTGTTATCTCCTTGGATGTCACATGTTCAAAACCGGCGGGGGTAGGGATGCTCATTGGCCTGTTGTGACGAGGCTCGAAGGATAGGTGACCCTTGGGATAGAGTCTCACCTCGAAGGGCTTCTGGACGTCTCAGCCTTTGCTAAGTCACAAGTTATTGGTATATTTTGTTTGTAGGCTGTTGGATATACTCTTGAGGGGTTGTTTTTCCCATGGTTTAAAAAATGATCCTCCAACAACATCACATAATTCTCATAATTCTGTGATCTTCATACAAAGTTAATCAGGAAACTTGGTGCATGACTTATGTTTAATGTAAATAGTCGCAAAACATTTGTTGCAGAATTTCTATGAGCAACCATTTCATTTATTCACAATTTGATTCACGTAGAGAAAAATGGTATCTTTTAAACACAATTTTTGGCAACAAATTATGGTGTAATTCCAAACTAAGATTCAGAGCCATAAATTCAAATAAAGCCATAACTTTTCAATGTATCGGTGCCCATAATCTTTTCTTAGCAACTAAACATTCAATGCTCATATCGTTTAATCTCTTCATGTCTTTTAAAGTAAACAAGTTCAAATTTCACCATATCCTCTTTTTCCATGTATAAATTTCCTCCCAAAGATAATAAAATAAACGCTAACGTGGTTATATATCTATGGAGTTTGCTAAGCTAATTATTTATATACATACGTAACTCTTATATGTGATCCTATGGACAAAAGAAAGTTTGAAATAAAAGAAAAAATAAAGTACATAAATTGCATAAAGTTACTCTATAATTTTATATAAAAGTATTATGTTTTGGAAACAAAAATATTATTTACAAATGTTATAATATTTACAATATAGAACATCATGCTATTTAGTTTATTTATTTATAGTTTTAGGAAAAAATAGAAAAGGTATATTTTCAAATATATTCTAACTTTGTTCAAAAAATATAAATTTAGGAAAAATGTATATAATTATAATTTTGTATTTACATTATTGACAATTATTAGGATTATTAATCCTCCCTTGTTCAATATGGTCATATGTCTAAATCAAGAGTCATGTCTAAATCAGAAGTCCATCCAGTCTATTTTTAGTCACTAGCACCATTGGGTCCACTTGGCCTAATTGGGGCACATGTTTTAGTTACTAAAGTGTGGAGAACACTAATTGAGGCCTACTGCCATTGATTGCACTTGCAAGCATCAGTTTAGGAGCCTCCTAGACCAATCCCTACAATTTAGGAGCCACTGGGAGTGCCGATACCAACCAAGGTCAGTTGAGTTGAGTTGGTGACCAGTCAAGCTAAGTTAGGAGTCAGTTACATTCAGTTCTAGTCCTCTACATTAAGTTAGCACTAGGTTTGCATGGATGCATGCAAGAGGGGCACATTTCTCACCTACCACAGTCAGTTAGCCTTAGTCAACACTGAATGTAACACTTGAGTTGTGTTTTAGAACTTCGATGAACTCTGATGATGGTTTAGACAAGGTCAGTTAACCATTGAGTCATCCGATAATGATTTAGACAAGGTCTTATTTACCTACAGTCAAGTAGAGTGTACTCAATTTGAATTTCCTCATGTGGTTTCGAATTGCTTGTGGCTATTTAGCCATTGTACTTCATTGCAATTATGATCTAATTACTTTTGATTAATGAAAGCATTCATAGTTGTAAGCCATTTTTGCACTATTTCATTCTTCAATTGCTGAGTAAATTATGTGATCTATTTTGTGAGTTGTGTGTTTGTCTATAGATCTATGTGCTCAATTTATATGGTATGAGAGCCTCGGTGGACAAGGCACCTCTCCTCCTCAGATCTCCAGCTAGATCATTTTTTTTAGCAAAATTGCTCCTTCTAGTACTGCACCAGAAGCAGAGAATTTACCACTTAATATCCCAAGTTATCAATCTTGCTTGATCAACTAGGCTAGGTGTGAAGGAAATTCCAAAAGTGCAGACTGTCGACCTTGCTTTGTGGAAGGAAGGACATGGAGGTACTGCTCCACACCAAGATCTCTTCAGACTCATCGAATAAATAGAGGCAGTGCCAATTTTAAATAATGACAAAGAAACGTACTAGAACAGGCTTGATGAAGCTCATGGATACTTATTTTCCTCAGTTTCTTGAGATCTTCGATTCCACATCCAAGGATTGAAGACTCCCAAGGATATTTGGGACAAGCTTGCCTCCTTATTTGATAAGCAGGATGAGATGAGGTTCCATCATCTAGAAAATGATTTGATCACTGATCTTAATCCATCCAACTTCGAATCACTGAATTAATTCATCACAAAGTTCAAGAACCTGATATATCAGTTGAAGAAATGCAAAGTGGAGAAGGATGAAGATCAACTCATCCTTTCCATTCTCACAAAGCTCAATGCAGACTACTCAGTCTTTGTATCAACCTTCCAAATAATAAGGCTCACTACTCCAAATTGGAAGATGCCCACTCTTGATTCCTTCATCCAATCTCTCATTTCTGAGAATGATAAATTGATCCAAATGGGGATCATTCGATCTCTCAAAGATCAAGCTCTGGATGTAAGAGGAGATAAGGTAGTGAATGACAAAGGGAAGCAAAGAGATGAGTTTCCTATGAAGAAAGAGAAGTCAAAGGAGCCTTCAGGTTCAAAAAGAAGCAAGAAGAATGGAAAAGGCAAGGTCCTTTGCTCTTACTATGGAAGGGGCTTTCATTCAGAAAGCTCTTGTATGAGAATACAACTTGATGAAACGACTCTTCTTTTGAAGAAACATAACATTTATGCACCTACTAGCGCAAGGAAGGATGACTCCGAAGAAGAAGATGAAGAATACCAAAGGAAAGGCCATGCACTGAAGGCTTGCTGCTCATCAACACATGTCTTCCTCATGGATTTTGGAGCTTCCAATGATATGGCTACATCCAGAGAATCATTCTCTTCTTTTAAGTCCTTTGATGGTCCTAGTATTCAGATGGGAAATAACAGTAAATTCCAAACAAAAGGGAAGGGCTCTATCAAGCTTGAACATGGAAGGTTCAAAGATGTGCTATTTGATCCCTCCCTAGCTTCAAACCTGTTATTTGTCTATCAGATGACCCATACTGGATCTCCAAAGCGAGTGATCTTTGGTCCTGACTCAATGTAGATGATAGATATCTCTACTGGGAACATCATAGCAAAGGTTGTTGCAAATAATGCTTCAAAAGAATATGAGTTCTTACATTTCATGCCTCCTTCAGAACCAGTGCACTCTCAGCAGCCACTTGTAAGGGAAGGTAAAAACATTGCATCTACTTCTTTTTCAGCTTCTACTAGTATTGCAGATCCATATTTATCAGTTTATGAGATTGAGATTCAGGGTGATTTAGATATAGATGCAGTCCCTACTTCCAAACTAGAAGATAGGAAGATGACTGGAAACCCACTTGACACTTAGAAAGGAATGACCCTTGTGTTATTCCATGCAATCTTACCTCCTTTAGAGAGATGCAATAGACTCCCTATAAGATGCTACCTGGAAAGGGCTCAGTCTCACTACATTCAGAAGAATAGATGTGATCGTGCACATCTTCATCCAGCAAGAGAAAAATGTTACATTCCTCCTTCCTTCCATCATCAATTTTGGAGAAGAAGGAGAAGTCTACATGCCAGGCCCCAGAATACTTGTGCACAACACACCATGCATGTTGCTTCTCTACCTCATAGAGATGAAGATTGTAGCAACATATTTTCAAGTTTTCAAACTTGAGACCTGATTCCACCTGCTTAGATAGAGGGGGGGATTTTTTCCCATGTGGTTTTTTCCCCAGCTCCTTGTATTAAGCAGTTACTTTATTTTACTTGATGTAATGGGTGACATATGGTCTTAGTTACCAGGGCCCACAGATTGTCCAAGTTAGCATTCGGGGGGCATATTAGGATTATTAAGCCTCCCTTGTCCAATTTGGTCATATGTATAAATCAAGATTCATGTCTAAATCGGGAGTCCATCCAATCTATTTTTAGTCACTAGCACCATTGGGTTCACTTGGCCTAATTGGGGCACATGTTTCAGTTACTAAAGTGTGGGGAACACTAATTGAGGCCTACTACCACTTATTTCACTTGCATGCATCAGTTTAGGAGCCTCCTATACCAATCCCTACAATTTAGGAGCCACTGGGAGTGCCGATACCAACCAAGGTCAGTTGAGTTGAGTTGGTGACTAGCCAAGCTAAGTTAGGAGTTAGCTACATTCAGTTCTAGTCCTCTACTTTCAGTTAGCGCTAGGTTTGCATGGCTACATGTAGGAGGGGCACATTTCTCACCTACCACGGCCAGTTAACCTTAGTCAACACTGAATGTAACACTTGAGTTGTGTTTTAGAACTCCAATGAACTCCGGTGATGGTTTAGACAAGGTCATTTAACCATTGAGTCCTTCGATAATGATTTAGACAAGGTCTTAGTTACCTACAGTCAAGTAGAGTGTAATCAATTCGAATTTCCTCATGTGGATTCGAATTGATTGTGGCTATTTAGCCATTATACTTCATTGTAATTATGATCTAATTACTTTTGATTAATGAAAGTATTCACAGTTGCAAGCCATTTTTGTACTGTCTCATTCTTCAATTTCTAAGTAAATTGTGTGATCTATTTTGTGAGTTGTGTGTTTGTCTACAGATCTATGTGCTCAATTTATAAAAATTGTTCTTAACTTTGTATGGTAAGATTTCTTAGAGTATAAGGTCTATTTGAGTATCACATGGTCATCTTTTCAAGCATTACGCCAGTTGAATTTTACTAATTGAATGATGAAGAAATCATGAAGACCACCAGGAATTCTTATAAGATGAAAACAAAGCCAAAGAGCAAGCGACACAAAAATCAAGGATCCAAAGGAGATGATTAAACAACTAGGTCAACCCTTTTCGCAATTCGTATCCCACGATTTGAGGGTTGCGGGTTGTGGATACACGCAACAAAAGAATTATAATAAATGAATTCCTGTACCATGCATTCCGCAAGTTGCGGGATGATCAAATCGCATGTATCAAAACCTTTCTGCATCCTGCATTCTGCACTTTGCGGGATGAGAAACTCCAAAAATGTTTAAACTTTGAAACCCCGCATCCTGCAAGATGCGGGATGTGGGTTGCGGAATGAAAAGAGAATTCAAAAAGATAGTCTTCTGTGACTTGTCAAAACACACAATCCACGCATAAATTTGATAAATTTGACTAAGTTAGAGAAAAAAGAAACCAAGACAAATATGATAGGGGCCTCAAAATGATTTAAAGAATTCAGAAAAATTGTCGTGCATGTAAAATTGGGGTTCCTATGTTTTATTGAAAACATGGGATTTGTTGTGCCTACAACAAATGGCAACACGCTGGGACGAAGCAGTTATGTCTGCCTTGAAAAGATAGCATTTGTATGTGTATAAAGGGGTGAAAGACGAGGCTTTTACCAAGAAGAGAAATTCCCCAAAGATATGTGTAACACATTAACAAGTTAACCTTTTAAAGATTTACCCAGCCACAATTTATTTTTAATGATGCCCTTATAACTATCAATTGGAATGCAAAGAAAAATACTAATTGATTAGATTTCGAGCAAAATATGTTCTTCATTGAAACATGCTCTAAACGAACAATTTGTGGTGACAAGAATATGTTATCTCAATGTTTTACCTCTAATACCACAGGTATGTCCCTACTGTTGGCAGGCGTCTGTAGCCTCGACAAGGTTACCTTTTAACCAAATAAGTAGCTTTTATCCCATCCATTAGTTAAATATGCGAAGCTTATCAATCCTTGTTAAAGATTTGCATTCCCAAAAAGAAGTTGGAAACCACTATCCTGACTCGGTGACAATGTCATTCACACTAACTTACAGATAATGACCAAGCTGGCTCGTGATGATACCCCCCTGTCTTTCAACCGTTTTTGCAGCTACAAGCCAGTACCTTGGCTTGATGACCAGATATTGATAAAGTCATTCCATAAGAAGGTATGATCATGAACAAGTTGGCTTGTAGTAAGACCTCGTGTTTCCCAACTTAGTCCTAGGGATGTTAAAGAAAAAGATTGGGCTACGTTCAACGTTAATCTCATAGGAGATTTCTTAATGAATGGGGAAGCCACTACACTCCTTAAGAGAGCATGATGGCGTTAAGAGGGTTTGGATGATAACAATGCAAGCGCCACTCATTTTCTCCTAAAGAAGGATCCCATTAGAACATAATGCAGAAAATAGTTAAAATAGTTTTGTGTATTGACTTGTTATAATTAGAAAAATAATCACTGGAGCTAAGTTTATGTATGAAGGTAAAACTTGGAAATTATTCCGCCATGGGAAAAGGGATAGTCTCTTCTTGAAAGTCACCTTGTAAAGATTCCTTCACATACAAGACCTCAAAATATGTAAGCTTTGAATGACTAAGTTGCCCCTAGAGTATCATTAACTGAATATCAACAATCCCCTATAAAAAGGTTTGATAAATAAAGCATGATTCAAAACAAGGAATTGTAGAATAATTGGAATCAATTTTCGATAATTAAGATTTCATCATTTTGCCCCAATACAAATGACTATCAACTGATAATTTCAAGCTTAATCAATCAATTCAAAAATGAAACAAAAAGTGATATAATAAAAACAAAATTAAAGGAATGATAAAAAACTATCCTATTCTACAGCTATTCCTACACTACTCTAAAAAGCTAAGTACAATAAAATTTCCAATGCAACCAGTTATGTGACTTGAAACTTGCAAAATGAAACAAGTTATGTATTAGTATTGGACAGCAATGCAAATCAAATCAAATCAATTTTCTTATGTACAAAGAATGAAGGATTGTGTGGAAACTTTTTGATAAATGATTCTTCCAACCAATAAAAAATTGGATCATAAAAATCATGTTGGAAGTGACACGATGTTTGTAATGCATTCATGTAGAAAACTGATATCCCATGAGGATCATAACTAAAGTGAATCTTATCAGGAATATGATTGAAAAATTGCGAAAGGGATTCGGTGGAAAATGAATTCTTTAAAACGATATCATCATTAATAAATTGGGAAGGAAAAAAATGATAATTTGGTCACTTACCTTAAAACTAATTACCTCATTTTGTCCTTCAATTTGAAGCTTAGAATTAATGACATTAGATCCCGATGTGGTTATCATGTTGTAATAAAATAGACCCATATCTAATACACCATGAGAAAATATTGTATCCCTTTCCATATTGAAGACTGAATCATAATCTTTAATGACATGAGATGAAGTAGATGAAGATGCATTTATTACATGAGTGATGGTAGTAAGAATATTATTGTCCTCTTCATAGTGATTTAGAGATAAATTGGATTGAATAGAAATATGTCCCTCAATCTTAAAAGATTCACTTTGTATCCTATCAAAATATGACCAAAACGTAGTATCAGTTTGAAAATTATTAACATACAAATGTAATATTGGATTAGGAAAAATATCTAGATACAAAGAGAAATAGGTTTCAAAATGTAGAAAATTAAATCATTCTCTATTGATAAAATAGTTTTCATTAATTGTTTCAAGAGAAACATAATTAGTAAAAATCTGATCTAATAATGAATTTTGAATGAAGGGACCTGATTGATTATGAGAAGAAGATAATGTAATATCAATAATAAAATCATCATTAGCACATTCAATTGCTCGATCCAGAATCTTTAATTCTTCTTCCACTGTATCTTCTATAGCAAGAGTTTCAGGATCGTTACTTAATATAAGAGTTGAATAGCAATCATTATTCTTTTGTTCATGAAACTGTGTATCACAAAATCCCAATTCTTGTGCATGCACAACAATTTCATTATCTTGAGTGGAATTAACATGATTAGATTCTAAATCAACATTGACTGATGAATGGAAATTATCAATATGCATGTCATTAATTTCAGATTTATCATTCTTTTCTAAATCAAGTGTGTCAGAAAGAGAATTAAGATGGGAAAACCAATAAATTATGTCTTTTTCAAAAAGTTGGTGTCTCTCATGAAATATGCAACATATTAGCATAAATCTGGAAAAGAAATAATCAAGAGATTCATCTTTGTATCTACGAATATTTTCTAATTCAAAACCAAGTTTTTTGTGCTATAATTCTCATGAGCACTAAGAAATAACTCTGTGAATTGTTTCCATGAATGAATAGATTTAACTGGTAGCAATTCATACCAACTCCGAATTCTTCCTTCGAAAGTAGCGGTTAACATTCTACATCTATCATTCCCATAAGATACGTTTATAAAATCACAAAAAACATTAAATTCATAAAGTTGTTGCCAGATGTAGAGATCTTACCTTCTCCGTTGAAGCTCAATCATTGCAAGAAATTAGCTGTACCTCTAGGAATACTTCCAGCAGACCTAGAAAAACTGAAAGCATGATCTAGAAAAGTGATATGAGCCATTTTTAAAAATAAATGAAGTTAAAGAAAAACTGCTGAAAAGGGCTTACTTGGCGGTCGACCCTCCTTCTAGCGCCATTTGTTGAAGCCTCGGTTGTGCATGTGGCAGAAAAGGGTGTCTAAGACTTACAACACACGGAGAAGACCCAGCCAAAGGCTTCAAGCAATCCCACGCAAGTATTTCTTTATCTTCAAGTTGTTTAAAGTAGTGATCTCCCACGGATATTTCAATAGCCTCTGATGGCTTGTGTGAGTTTGATCCATAGAGGATTTGTTTCCTAGATTGGAAAACTAAGTGGGTGATGTAAAGAAAAGTACAATCAATTCTAACTATGAAAATAAACCTAATCTAAATCTAAACTAAACTACCTAAAGAGGATTTTGAGTTGATTTAATTTACATATTATCCTAAGATATTTGAATGACAAGTATTTTAATCACATTGACAGAAATGTAAATGAGACTGGAAACTTCTCGCTTAAATCACAATAGTTTAATAAAAATTAAATGAAAGCAACTCAAGATGAATTCACTCAAGATAACCTGCATATATGAAGGTTATATGTTAGTTGAAAAACCAACATATTTGCTTTAAAGATTAACTGTTCAATCACTTGCAGGTACAGATGAACTTTCAGAAAGAAGAAATTCTTTTTGAGTATTATTAACGTATAAATTTGTAACAGAGAAAAATTGGAATCATAAATAAACACATTTAACGATTTGCAAATGAATAACCAGCAACATTAATTCATTTGAAATGGGAAACACATGAGATCTGTTAAAGAAATTGAATGGAAATCATAACAAGAGATCTGAAAATAACAACACTTTTTTAATAGTGAGTTCTGTAAAAATACATAACCTTTAATTACAAAGAGGTATCTCAAGTCTCCTGTCTTCTGTTCGAATCTTTCCCCTTCCAAAAATCCAAAAATCCCTCGGGCAGCAGCGTTTTCAGAACCCAATTGAATTTGTAAAAAAAATGATTTGCTTCAGCATTTTTTGGGGTTTTCCTTCCATCTTCTGTAATAAATTACAGCGCTTTATTGATTGCGCAGAAATACTGTTAACAAAGTCAGAAGTTTAAAGAAGAGTTTGCAGAAAAAGAAAAATCATTCTCTGGTCTCTAGCTCGCGCCCACTTCCAGCAGTTGAAGTTTTGCACATTATATAGGCCCTCATAACCAGCGTCTGCTTCTCGTTTATTAACCGAATGATCCGATATCCTTGCTCAAATTCTGGAAATAATCTGGTGTAGCAACTTCCACACGAGAATAAAGCATCTCTATCTTTTTCTTTCACTATATCTTTTATGTAGGTTTTCGATAAAATCTTCACGGTGTCCGTGAATTAATCCTGCATTTTAAGCTCATATTAAACAATAGTCTCAATTCAATAGAAAAATAAGTGAACCAGTTGAAATAATTGCGTGAAAGGTTAAAGAGTTCTCCTGGCAGGGTTATTTCTGAATTTGACAAGTTAACTTCTTCATCGTAAATTCCTGCATCTTCATCATTAAACCATGAATTCTACCAACCAAATCACAGTTGTTGGACGAATTCGGTGAATAGATAGCAAGAACTAGCTAACTAAATCTCCGATTATACCTACACAGGATAAAATAATAATAATAATAAATATAGTGAAAATATTAGAAAGGGTAAACATAGAAGAAAAGATAAAGATTGATTTCTCATCCTTGATTGCAGAATGTAGTCCTTTTATTTTTCCGCATATTAGAGCGACTAACTCATCATTTCAGTACTGTTAATCTTTCAAAAGTTAACCATCAACATTTATTCAAACTCATGCAATCGTTGAGCGATCCCGGGATTTAATGATTTTATGGTCTTAGCTGGCTAAATGAGTGATCTCTTCGCGATGACAGGGCTGTGATTTTGGTGGTAGAAATACGATGACTAAAATTTGTTTCAACCGTAGAGCTTAGCATGGCGATTTCTTTGACGGTCTTATGCTGGAAAAATTTATTGGTAGAATGATCCTCCAACAACAACGCATAATTTTTTGATGTTCATGCGAAGTTAATCAGGAAACTTAGTACATGACTTGTGTTTAATGTAAATGGCTGCAAAACATTTTTTGCAGAATTTCTATGAGCAACCATTTCATTTATTCACAATTTGATTCACATGGCAAGAGAATGGTATCTTTTAAGCACAATTTTTGGTAACAATTATGGCCTAATGCCAAACTAAGATTTATAGCCATAAATTGAAATAAAGCTATAACTTTTCAATGTATCAATGCCCAGAATCTTTTCTTAACAACTAAACATTCAATGCTCATATCGTTTAATCTCTTCATGTCTTTTAAAGTAAACAAGTTCAAATTTCACCATATCCTCTTTTTCCATGTATAAATTTCCTCCCAAAGATAATAAAATAAAGGCTAACGTGGTTATATATCTATGGAGTTTGCTAAGCTAATTATTTATATACATACGTAACTCTTATATGTGATCCTATGGACAAAAGAAAGTTTGAAAAAAAAAAAATACATAAATTGCATAAAGCCACTCTGTAATTTTACAAAAAGTATTATGTTTTGGAAACAAAAATATTATTTACAAATGTTATAATATTTACAATATAGGACATCATGTTATTTAGTTTATTTATTTATAGTTTTTAGGAAAAATTAGAAAATGTATATTTCCAAATATATTCTAATTTTGTCCAAAAAAATAATATAAAATTAGGAAAAATGCATATAGTTATAATTTTGTATTTACATTATTGACAATTGGCCTTAACTTTGCACGGTAAGATTGCTTAGAGTAGAAGTTCTATTTGAGTATCACATGGTCATTTTGTCAAGCATCACGCCAGTTGAATTTTACTAATTGAATCATGAAGACCACCAGGAATTCTTATGAGATGAAAACCAAGCCAAAGAGCAAGCAACACAAAAATCAAGGATCCAAAGGAGATGATTAAATAACTAGCTCAACCCTTTCCGCAATCTGTATCCCACAATTTGCGCGTTGTGGGTTGCGGATACATGCAAAAAAATCATTATAATAAATGACTTCGCACACCCCACATTCCGCAAGTTGCGAGATGACCAAATCGCGTGTATCAAAACCTTTTCGCATCCCGCATTCCGCACTTTGCAGGATGCAGGTTGTGGGATGAGAAATTCCAAAAATGTTTAAACTTTGAAACCCCGCATCTTGCAAGATGCGGTATGCGGGATGCAGAATGAAAAAAAAATAAAGATAGTCTTCTGCGACTTGTCAAAACACACAATCCATGCATAAATCTGATAAATTTGACTAAGTTAGAGAACAAAGAAACCATGACAAATATGATAGGGGCCTCAAAATGGTTTAAAGAATTCAGAAAAATTGCCTTGCATGTAAAATTGGGGTTCCCATGTTTTATTGAAAACATGGGATCTGTTGTGCCTACAATAGAGATCAAGATGTTAAAGTTGTCACCACCATTTTAACATACCAATGTATTTTTGGGAAGAGTTAGAACTGGCTTCGATCACCTCATTTAATGGCTTGGAAGGTATGGGAAACTTCATTTCCTTTAGAGCTCAACAAAGATCACTTGGGAATGAGTAAATTAGTCAAAGGTGCAGTGAAATGGCCATAACATTATTAGAGATCACTTGGTTCAATAATTTCATATGCCACCTGTCGTTGACTCTCCAATTACCTAATTGAATAGAAATTCCCATGCAGACATCTGTAAATACTACTACACTTCCACCACTACAATGGTTCATTGAACAATGCAAATACATAAATGAGGTGGAGGCTATAGATTGGCATCACATGATTAAATGTAACAATGTATATCTCTTCTCATTATTCTAATATTCATGATTACCTAATTGATATGTCAATTAAGAAAGTAGATTTGTAAGGTATACTGCCTTTGAAATGTTAGCTCGTATGATTTCAACCACAAGAAGAGAGATCATAAAACCAAGCAAGAAAAAAACAAGAAGTAATTGTTTGAATGCATATGAATATATATATGTTAGTACGGCAAGAAACAATAATGAGTCATACCATGCTAGTAGTTACAAATAGCAGATAAAAGAGAAAATATCTTGTGTATAATCATAAGAGAGTCTATGGAAATAGATCAGGGTCAGTGCAAGAAGATGATGGACCTTTTTGGCGCGTTAGATGCAATAGAAACCTGAAAAATCAGGCATCCCTCAACTTACTTGGATTTTTTGAGATACTTATGCAAAATATCTTGCATTGAGTAAAAAACATGAAATGTAGGAAATTGAATCACCTTTCCGAATATATAACTTTTATGTATCGAAAATTTTCATAGCTATGTCAAATTTCATTTTTCCTAACAGGCACTTTTTATTTTTCAGGGAAATTATAAGGTATATGTTTTTGTGGGTGCAGCCTCTGAGGGCCTAAATGATCGAATCAAGCTACAAAAATTGACATCCATGTAGAGAACCCATAGCACTAGTGCGGCACTATTTTTTGAAAATTAAATTAGTAATTTTATAATATTTTTATAATTGTCTAAGTGAGAAAACCTCGAAAATGGTACGTGTTTTGTGGGTGCGGCCTTTGAAGGTATTAATGCAAAAATCATGAAATGGGGTTTTGATAGAATGTAGAGGTTAGTGTCTTCTTGTGCACCATATAATTTTTGTTTGAAGTGATCAAGAATTGAAAAAGTTATAGAAGAAACACTAACAGTGTGTTTTTTGAGTTGAGGAGTGATGACAGAAGATAAATAAGAAAAAAATAGAAAAAATTATGTATTCTTGTTAAAATTTACATATTTAGAATCTGCAAAAAAAACCATATCTGTTTCTAAAATCTCATAAAAAATGGAGGTGTGCAGCACCATCAGACGAACCGTTAAACACGAGCATATTGAAAATATGGATATAATGCTGAATTTGCCATGGTTTATCATACTCCAAGGCACAGGCATGTTAATCCGAAGCAAAGTACAAAGCAAACACATAGGAATAGGAATTCCACGAAAACATGGGTGGAT
>LPNX010257377.1:103673-120328 GCA_001517045.1 Pseudotsuga menziesii | reverse complement strand
TGGAATACATGAGATACAAAATGTGATGAGATGCCTAACTAGTCATTTGGAAAGTTTTCATAAATACATGACTTACATTGATGCATAGATGGAGGCTCAAATGAGGAATCATATAGAATTGAAATCTCATATTGAAGAATAAAGGTAGATAATTGATAAATTGGGTAGTGATATGGAGATGCATTAGAATACCACTTTTGGTTTTTTTCTCAAGATTTACAATCTCTTGTGGGATATGTACTTATGTCTATAGGCTCTTTCAAGGAGCACTTGGATGAGGAAGCCATTGTGCATTAGTTTGGAGAGGAACCAAATAAATAACAAATAAACCATATATACACAAGTCTTAGAAGTTAAGACATATTTTGAATGGAGGAATCCCATAGTGGGCATGTTTTCACACAAGAATAATAGATCACTTTTAATGCACATGTATTTGATTTTTGGCCCTAATTTAATGGGAAGTATAGTTATAGTTTATGTTTGAAAAAACTAGATAGCTAGTGTAGTTAAAATAGTCTAAGGTTGGACTTAACTATATTGTTTTGAGATGTATGTATCTATCATGGATATAATTTGAACTTTTTATATTTTTTGTTATATAATATGGCCACAATTCCTTAATGTATGTGTGTGTGCGTGTGCATGCCATTCGTTTCTATATAATTAAAAAAAATGTGCTACAAATGGTTGTTTCATGTAGTCCAAATATTTTTAGTCAATTTTGTTTTGAAAAAAATGTACTTTAATGGACACCACTAGCTCATTTTTCAAATGGGATTTTGAATAAGATAACAAAAAATGTTTTAGCCTATTGTGAACATGAAAGTAAGAAAAAGAAGGCATACATTTTACACTTGGTTATATGGTACAAAATAACCAATCAAAAGAAGGCAAGCGTGTGGATGGGGATAAAGAATATCTATATCTTTGATAAGAATTAGTAGTTAAGAGTATGTAGAAATTAATTTGAAATGATGGATTGTGGGGGCAAAGTGTCAAAAGGGAAAGACATTAGAGAAGGCTTAGTGAAAAAATGGATAATATTATAAAGGAAGTTGGCGAAGGGTGCTTCCATAATCTAGAAAGCCTTCGTCAAAGCTTATTTTGTAGTGGTTAAGTGGTTAGCATGCAAAATTGGAAAAGGGAAGAAAGTGAAACCAGGAAAAGGCCACTGGATGGGATGCATGAAAAATTATAAGTTGTCTCATGCTTTATTAAGGATATTAATGAGTTAGGTTTGTTTAGTTTGGAGGATGTAGCATAAATTTCTAATGGACCTTGGAAACAAGGTTGGGAAACTACAAGGGATATAAATTTGTAGGAGGAATTGAGCGGAGAGTGTTCATGGTATGTAAATGTACTTAAACATAGTGCTATATTGCTTAATCATAAAAAAATATTTAATTAGATGGAAAAATAATAAAAGTTTAGGAGAAAACACCTCCAAGTTAAATTATGTAGCCAAATTAGGGAAGAAAAACAAGGAGAGGAAAAGCTATGGTGGTGGAAAATAATGTAGAAACACAACTAGCCATTAAATTCAAGAATCTTCTTTTGGTGAGATATTTCCAACAAAATTTTAACTTGGGACAATAGCAAAAAAAAGGGAGTTGGATTGAGCTTAATATGCATGTTTTTTGCAAATAAGCTGATGAACAAATGATCATATATTTGTTAAATGCCCTTTTTCAAAGGAAGTTTCAGAATTTATTCTTTATACGACTGTAATTTTTTGAAAATTAGTAAAGTGATAAATATGAGGTTGCTCATAAATATCTTCCTTGTTTTGTTTTATGGGGTTTGTGGTTTTCTGGAAACAATATGATTTTTGAAGGGAGGAGATTCATCCTTGGTAGGTAGATCATCCAATAAGAATTTCTTATGGAGGATATTGGAATCCAATAAAGGAAAACCTCAAATAAATATCAAGGATCATGAATTAAACTTCTCAATGGATTGGGTCTTTTTTGAAGAGGCTTGTTAAGGAACTCCAAGTATGTGTCATGTAGGTGGATTTCTATTTTTAAAGGAAACAATTTCACTATTTTGAAATATGTTATGGGGAAAGGAACTACTAATTGAGTTACATTTTTTTCTCTATAGCTACTCATGAAATGAGTTGTAGATAAAGGCTTGTTAAATGCGTTGTAGGTTCGGGGTTTAGATGTATAAAGTTTTCTCCCCACTCTGAACACACTTTAGTCACCTTGCTTGCTACCATGATTGGATTTGCTTCAACAATATAAGGTTTTAGATTTGTGGAAACTCAAGCACCATATCGCATTGTTCTCCACATCCAATGAAAACACCTTCAAATTTTCCCTCTACCTCTAACCCTAGCTCTTTCTCTTTGTTTTATAGTAACCAATATCTTCCAGTCGGCTAGTCTACAATCTTGGAGTTTTCATCACCTTCTTCTTTGTTTTTTTCTCATATTTCCTCTCCCAAATCATTGACCTCACCTCATGATGTACTACTTACTCTACAATTTATCTTCAATCATCAAGGCCACTTAATAAGGAACCACAACTAAACAAAAATTTAAGACATTAAATTCATCTTGAATGACAAAACTAAGACCATTCACAATCCTATCTATGGATATTATATTTTCTTCATAATGTACCTGATCAAATGTCTATAAAATTCCGCATTGTATTGTTGCACAATAATATTTACTTGCTTAAAATTATTGAATCTTCCAAACAAATTCAAAGCATAATACATAATATAAATTCTCTTCAACTTCATTATCATTATATTCTAGGTTTTAATTCTCTCTTTTCCTCCACTCTCCATTCTAATTAAAACTTATCCAACCCTAAGGAAGCATGACCTTTCAATTTTGTACATGAAAACCTAACTCTCATATGGTCTTTAAATGGTTTAAATTCAAAGCATCTTTCCATTTATCTTATCCAACCCATTGATATATCGATATTTAAACCTTAGAATATAATGAAGTTTCAACATTAGTTTTAACTTCAATACTTATTATTGCTTTGATTATTCTTTAATCAACTATCACTTGTTCTTCCAACTCTTCTCTTGTATTCTTGTACTCTGCTTCATCTTCATTGTCATCATGCGCCACATGGGCAGTGTCATTTCTTTGTTATCCTTAAATGGCATTCATTCATTCCATAATTGTCCTCATCATTGCTGAAAGGTTATTAACATAATTCCCCTTTAGTATTCTAGATATTCCCTTCCCTCTTTGTGACATCTCTCCTTTTCTATTTTGAAATGTTGCCACATTTTCTCATCTACTATCCTTTGAACTTCACTCAATACACTAGATAATGTGCTCTTGACATTAGACATTTCTTCCCAACATCCCTCTCTTGTTGGAATTGTCTCTCACTTAGGAATCCTCAATATTGGGATCATATTTCTTTGGAATGCAAAAAAACTATATAAGGAATGTGAATATGTTGGAGTGTCAAATTTGACCATGGAGAGAACCTCACAAGGAATGAGCCTATAAAAGTGCTTGTAAATATATGAGATAATCCATATAAAAAATGTGCGATGATTATGTACTAAATATGGAATCAACATAACCTCCTTGGTGTGTATATCGGTTGGTGGTAGGGTGCATTAAGTGAAGGAACTCTTTGTGACGTCGTTGGTTCAAACCTTGACTAGTCTTTTTTTCCATATGTGGGGGAGAGTGGGAATGAATATAGGTTTATAAAGGTAGAGTTCAAAATTGGCCCTGTGTCATGAAAATATGAGCCTGGACCAATTGTTGATTTTGCTAATTACAAATAAAATCTAGAATCAATTTGTGCAAGCATGATTGTCATGTTTGTATGGCATTTGACTTAAGGTTGAGGGGCACTACAATTTTGCATAATATTTCAACATATTCGTAGATATAGGTGTGTTTTAAAACTTGGTGTTGTAAAATTAATCAAATGGATGTTTCAATCCCTAATTCATGTAATATCCCCTATGGTCAAGAGTATAATGAGTAGGGGTATTGTATGTTTGGTAAACTTTGTAATTACCATTTCATTATATTTGACTTAATAGATCTAATAATAATAAGAAAAATCAGTGCACTTAGGGTTATATCTCCATAGGAGCACTCTGGGTAAATAGGGGTTGTCAAATAAAATACAATATTTGTCTTATTCAATAAATAAAATAAATGCCTTTTATATTATGTTCCATATATAATTTTCCAAGTTTCATGGATGTGCATTTGTACTCCATGCAAGCCTAAAGTTCATGCAAGATTTTAGGAAGGAAACCTTTGGGGGGTATTCATCCATTCATTATTTTGAATGGAGTATGGGTGTGTTGCTACTGAGAATGGGTAAATGTTTCTAGAGGCCTATTATAGTTTCTACCTTGAAACCATAAGGATCCATGATTGAGTTCATGTGTGATGGTTCAGATTAAATGATATTAATTACATTTGAGTTTATGTGGTTCCTAGCATTAGGGATTTCCTTACCAACTTGCATGGGAGATACTTGAAGGGAAGTGGAATAGCTTAAGGTACTATTTAGGAACTTGAAGGGGATCTCATTCCTTATGTTGTGCAGGGATGAGGGGCAAAGAGAAGCTAGTGAGTGGGATGTTAATTGTGGAAATACGTTAGAATTATGTTTCCCTTGCTGAGATGTTTATAATTGTATAGAGTAAGGAAACCAAAACCATAACTAGTAACTTAATCCTTGTTATTGCATTTCATGGAATAGGGGTGGCACATACACAAGCTAGTGCCTATGGCTTGGAGGAAAATCATTTCCATGGTGTTATTTCCCCAAGTGCAACTTATGAAATATAATTAATTTAGTTTATAGTTTATAAGTTGGGATAATGTTTGTGGTTAATGTTTTAAAAGATGAACATGTGATTTTTTGAGGAAGATACAAGCTTGATAATAGGTATTGGTTCAAGAATAAAATTCTAGGTTGTTTGGAAATTATTTTGTACAAATTCTAAAGGCTTATACAACCATATTGTAGTGCAAACTATGACATAATGATGTCTCTTCTCTGTAATTTTGTCTTTAGTTAAGTTTAGATGATACCGAAGAATATATAATGGTTTATAAGTGTAATGACTGTATATGCAATATGATGTGTATATGTTCCTATATAAGTTATTATTATTTAAAGTTGAGCATAATTATGATTATATTTCCAAATGAATGAGAGATTTCATGGGTAATGGATGATTTGCACGACCAATGCTAATTCCACTACTCACATTATAATTGCTTATAATATCCATGTAATACTGTTAATTAGAACTCAATTATGTGACTAAGTATGTGATAGAGTGGCACCAAAGCTATTGGTTATAATACTAGGGTTGTATGGGCCAAATTAGAATTTTCAATTTTCATACAAAGTGTTTGATCAAATGTCTGAGCATTGAAGATTGAAGAAAATGTATGCTAGATCCATGGATTGATTTGATGGAGAAAACCATCTTAGTATTACTTTGGATGGGCATATGTTGTAGGATTTCAGGTTTAGTATTGTGGTTGTATGTGTTGAAGGTTTCACTATACATGAAGAAGTTACAGTCTACATGTAAAGTGTTTGGTATAATGGGATTAATTTAGGAAAAACAATATTTGAATATTGTAAATATTGAAATGATGGATCTAATTACCAAATTGGATTACTATTGGAATAATTGGGTAGGTTATAGAGGTGTAAGTGAAGTGATTCTTGAAGTTCAAAGTACGGTTGTGTGAAAATTGGGAAAATGTAGTTTGCAGGCTACATGCATGATAAAATTCCCATGTGGATGAAGTATATAATTCCATAATTGGAAAAAAAATATGGCTTGAAATGATAAACTATGTCCTTGATGGAGCACATCATCTTGATGGATTACATGGTCCAGGTATGTGTGCACTACTAGTTATAGCAGGAATTGTAGAGTTTTGCCTCTATGGTGAAATTGGGTATATTGTAAGACATGTTAAAATGACCATTTATATTATATGACATAAGCTTAAATCAGCGATAATGGGATTGCAAGTCTATTTGTGGCAAGAAGGTGATCAATGATTCATAGTTAAACCACCAAATCCAAAAGAGTTGATTGATTTCGGTGTTTTGCGGTTGTAAATATGCAGTAAATGAGCTAGATTGAATTGGATGAATGATATCAACGGTTGACAATGCATCATAGTATTTGGGGATGTTGAAGAATATGAGGAAATCAAGTGCCATGAGTGACTGAATTAGTTCCCCCCATTAAATCAACAATTGATAATCCATCATGGAACTCTAGTGGAAAGGAGGTTTGATGGGATAAATTGTCATGAACGATTGAGATTCCATTAACAAATGAGATCAATATTTGTTATGCTATTGGGGATTTTAGTCCATTAAGGTTTTAAAATTTAAAATTGTCCCAATTGAATCGATAGGATCCAGATCAATAGTGAAAATCATCTTGTAGGATTAGTGGAGATCATGTTGTAGGACTTTATTTTGTTGGAGATGTAATGCACCTGAAATTAATAATTTATTATTAATTCTGCTAAAAAATACTTTAATTATTATCATTTTATTATTTTTATTTTGATAGAAAGTAAAAAATAAAACATTTGTAATGAATTATTCTTATTAATAAAAGATATTGAAGGGGGACATAAGTGGAAATAACTGTTAAAGAGTGTTTGCTGACCCACAAGAGGAAAAGACAAGTGGTTGAAGCCACTAAGTGAGAAATCAAGATGCAGGAGGCACCATCCCCAAAAATCAGGTCATAACTCCTAGTTGAGTGCTAAAGAGAAGAAGGCTCATAAATGACCAAGTAATAGGAAAAATACCATATATTAGTATTTCCATGAGAAGCAGTAGGCTAGCATTGGACGATGATTAAATTTGAGAATGCAAGAGATGGCGCTTTGAAGGATTTTGTTATTGTGGTTCAACGAAAATGCTCGGAGGTTCTAGACCAAGTAACTTGGTTGCTCTGGGAGTTGGTTGGGAGGAACAACTTTTCCACTTTTGTTTTCCCAGCAGTGGTTCCAGGTTCTTATTCTATGTTTAAAATTAAATTAGAATTTCTTATTCTAGATCTGAAATGGTTAATGTAAAACCTAGTATGCATCGATTACCCTATTTCATTTAACAATTTTTATTTGGTTATGTTTGATTATAAATGTTAAATAGTAATTAGGAAAGTTCTTAGATCAGGCATCCATACCTAAGTTAGGTTATTCTTTTTACTTGTTATATGCTGAAAATCGAATTATATACTTAATGGATATGTTATCGATTATATATCTATTTCTTTCCTATGTGACAGATTTAGTTAGTGTACCTCTGTATTCTTTTCCTTTATATTTATTTCATAGTCTATAAATCGAAACTGATAGTAAGTATAATCACCAAATATTATAATGGTGGTTAGTATAATCTAAATATATCACGATCTAGACATAGGGAGGAACAATTTATATTCCATTCTTTAAAACAACAAGTTTATATATAAATCTAGTTCTACACATATCTAGAAACATATTGATATAATTATTATAGGATCTTATCAATTTGCAGAACCAAACTTCTATAAATAAACTTACAACATAGCTAATTTTGGGATAATTACATGCATAATAAACATAATAAAATTATAAACAGATCTTTTAGGGATCTACATGTATTTAGTCCTATTTGTATCGAGGATCCGTAAGTAATTAAATCTATCCAAATCACATACCTACAGTAAAAAAATCTCGAAGGAAAGTTAAATAATCTAAATCAATTTACACACGACAGGTAATAAGAAATCGAGTTGGGATTCATTAGTTATCTCTATGATCAAGATATGTAATCACTTAAAAAATCCTTTCTAGATCCATATAAACAGTCATAACCGGATCAAAGATCCAAACAAATAGTCATAATTAGACTATATATCCATGAAGTAATCAAAGTGTGATACAAGTAAATCAAATCCAAAACACAATAATAGGCATGCACACTAGCTGTTGCAACTATGATTCCATATCTACACTACATCACTAAAGTAAATCTTTCCTTCCCAAGGACTAACATTAAGCCCATCGTTGATGGAAGCTGAGCCTTCTTAAAAGACTGTAATTATTCCACATGTAATCGCAGACCCTATGGGTCATAATAAATTAAACAAATGCCAAGTAAAATAAAGAAATGGTTTTAATTCCATGTAATGGTTTCCATCTTTTACGCTAAGGATAAGAACTTAGTACAGTGGCTAACCGATGCCGCTAGAACGCTAAACTCTCAAACAAGGTTTTAATGACTAAACCATCTAATTCATACTCCACTGTATTTACAGAAGAAGGAAGCATTACAATAATGAATTAATCACTATGTTCATGGCCATAAGACCATTGAAAAATGGCAACCATTGAATTAAGTCAAAGAGTATACAAGCATAATTACAAGCAAAAAATCATAACAAAAATTGCACTGAACCTAGGGTTGGGTAGTCTCTTTTTTCATTCAAGACGCATACAGAGAAGTGGCTGTAAGACCATCCTTGATGGATTCCACATTATTTAAAAAAAAAAAATCATTAAACACTATAAGGATATGGGAGTAAGTCCATCTGAGATGGCACCCAAATCTTATTGAGAAGATTAAGAAATTTTATAATACATTCAAGATCATTGCCGAGGAAAATGGTTGCAGAGACTCTGCCAGGTAAAAGCTAAGGGTTTGTATTTTAAAACAATTTTAAACAAAAGGGAAAAACTATCTTAACAAACTGGCATGTTTTCCATTCTCGGCCCCAATCTCGTACTCATCATTACCTGCAACCAATGTTTACACCAGTCAGTGAATTAAAGACTGATTTCATAATAGAAAGTTTAATCAACAAAAAAATTAATCTTAGATAACTTGGGTGTTTAAAAACATATGCCTGGGAGGAGGTGTTAAAATTGAACCCAAGAGATGGAACAATTACACTCACAAAATTGATAATCAAACATGCAAAATTAACACCAAAGGAGTCTGAAATTGGAAAATAACACTAATCTGTATTGAGTAAGTGTACAATAGCCAAACTTATGAAGTAATAGGATGATGCAATATATAATTACATGATGCCATTCGAAAAGGTCAAAAAGTAGGCTTACTAAATCTAGTCAAATCCCCCATAGGTACATAAAGCAGTTTCCAAATCCACCAAGATGCTCACGAGTTGGCTAAGTCGAGTAGGAAAGCTAATGAGGGATGGAAAGAAAGCTCATAAATGCTTTTATTAGGAGAAAAGGAGGGAGGATGATGTGGGAAAAAAAAATTCAACTACACTAGTCTAGCTTTTCCTTTTGCCTTAAATCTCAATAAAACAAGCAGCTTTTCAGAAAAATCATATATGCACTTTGGAGGATTTGGAATAAAGCAGACATGCTAAAATGGGTTTCCAGGATGTTTCCCAAGTGCTCCATGACTCAGTTTTTGCATGTTTATACTTCTAGGACATGTAGAAGGCAACTAGCATAGAGTGGAATCTAGAAAACTAGGTAATAAGACAAAAATGATTTAATTAATGTCTAAGGTAGATAACTATGGGTTGATTATTATAAACCCCCCTCCTTAAGCCTGACTTTATGAGTAAATATTAGAAAACTATAGGGCCTAGAAACAAGGCTTAGTCACCCTTTACATACTGCTTGTCCATACAACCAAGGAAAGAGGCAAAAGCCCAATGGGAAAATCCTCCCTTAAACATGGACATGAAAACAAAATTTAGAAATATTGTCATCAATCATGCTTCATAGCATGATCAACAATCCCCAACAGTGATTTGAGATTGTTGAATGTCTTCTCACAAAAAACTTTGGTGAAGATGTCTACTACTTATTCTGAGGATGCACAGAAGAGTAGATGAATGGTACCATCATGCACAAGTTGTCTGATGTAGTGCATATGGATATCAATGTGCTTGGTTCACTGTCTCTGAACTGGATCATTGCAGATTTGAATGGTGCTCTGATTATCAAATTAGATAATAGTTGAAAACTCTGATTCAAAGCCACATTCTCCAACTATTCCCCGCAACCACAAATATTGAGTTGCTACATTTACAACTCCTCTATACTTTGCTTCTGAAGATGAGAGTGCTATGGCACTCTGCTTCTTGCTTGAACAGCTGATTGGTCCTTATACAAGCATGAACACATAGGTCATGATGTTGAATTTTGATCTATGTTGTCACCTTCCCAATCATTGTCAGTAAAACCAATCAAATCAAGATCAAATTTTGCTTTGTAGAAGATCCCATGAGTTCTTGTTCCTTGAACAAATTTTAGGATCCTTTTGGCTGCTCTCCAGTGGATCTCATGAGGCTGATACATGTATATTTAATCCATACTAATTGCATAATATAGATCAGGTCGAGTGTGTGCAAGATAAAGCAAAAACCCAATCAACTGACTATACTATGTATTATTTACCATAGGAGAAGAACCTGCTTCTTCAAGCTTTACTCCTGAAAGGAAGGGAGTCTTTCTTGGATTGCAATATTTCATGTTGAACTTGTTTAACAAATATAAGGCATACTTGGACTGATGTAATTTGATTCCATGTTGGTATTGATGAATTTTGAGACCCAAGAATTGACTCAACAATCCCAAATCTATCATAGAAAATGCATGGTTCATTGCATTCTTCAAGGAGGTAATCTCTTTCTTTGAACTTCCTGTAATCAGAAGGTCATCCACATACAAGACAATAATCATCAAATAACCATGAATCAGCTTCAAATAGACATTAGGATCAGACTTGCATCGAACAAAACTCAATGACAGTAGAAAGACATTAATCTTAGCATACCAAGCCCTGGGGGCTTGCTTGAGCCCATACAATGATTTCTTTAACTTGCACACTAAACATGGATTAGAAACAAACCCTTTAGGTTGCTGCATGTAAATATATTTATTGAGATCTTCGTTTAGGAAAGCACACTTCACATCCATGTGATGTGCCTCCCATTGCTTCGAAGCTGTAATGGCTAAAGCTAGCCTAATGGAGTCCATCTTTGCCACTGGCGCAAAGGTTTCATTGTAGTCAATACCATGTACTTGTGAGTAAACCTTGGATACCGATATTGCATTATATTTCAAAGGTGAACCATCATCAGAAAACTTAGTCTTGAAAACCCACTTACATTGAACTAGCTTCCTCCCTGGGGGAAGATCAACCAGTTCCCAAGCGTTGTTCTTTTGGAATGAGCTGAATTATTCTTTCATGGTTGTTTTCCATATTGGATCATGTGTTGCATCTTCATATGTCCGTGGATCTGATTCAACCATCAGATAGCACTTCTCATCAAATAGAGGATCTTTCACACAAAGGGCACTCTCAAACTGAGATATAGTCCTCTCAGTGTCACTAGGATTTCCAGCTAGTTCCCCAGTTGCATGAATGGTATTTTCTGCCCATTTTGGTCTATTAGGAATATCAAGATCTGCAATCAAATCATCACTATCAGACATATCAGAATCAGCAAACTCATTAGTCTCCCCACTTACAATCAATGGATCTGGTGTTGAAGAAGACTCTCCAACTTCAACTGCTACTAAAGGCTCTTCTTGGAACTGAACACTTCTTTCAATGAAAGATTTTAAGTGCTCAAGTTGATTAGATTTTACCCTTTTGAATCTTTAAAATACCCAAAAAATAGGCACTCTTGGCTTTGGGGCTGCAAGGCCTTTCTTTTTTCAGTTGGAATTCTAGCCCAAGCCTTTGAGCCAAAAATCCTGAAATGGGTCACATCTAGCTTGTGACCACTCCAAGCTTCGAAAGGAGTCATACCATAAAGTTTCTTATGAGGAACCCTATTTTGGATGTAAGATGCACAGTTTATAGCCTCGGCCCAAAACTTTGGTGGCAAAGTCTTAGGATCCATCATGTAGGTTGCCATCTCCTTCAGTGACCTGTTCTTTCTCTCAGCAACACCATTTTGTTTTGGTGTGTAAGGGAACAAATACTACATCTGAATACCTACATATTTACAATAATGAATGAACTTATAATTGACATACTCACCACCATTGTCATATCTGAGGATCTTGATTTTCCTCCCAGACTGGTTTTCAACCAAGGCTTTAAAGACTTTGAAGAGGTCAAAAACTTCAGACTTATGCTTTAGGAAGTGAACCCAACAATACCTGGAAAAGTCATTGATGAAGGTCAATGCATATTTGGCTTGACTAATGGACATATGAGGAAATGGACCAGTAATGTCACTGTGGATCAACTCAAGAGGTGCAGAGGTTCTCTCATGACTAGCTTTCTCATATTTGTGCTTTGGGTGTTTTCCTAAGATACAACCTTGACAGAATCCCTTAGAAAACTTGATCTTTGGTAACCTTATGACCATATCTTTTTGTCTCAAATCAGAAATATACTTGTAGTTAATATGGCCAAATATTTCATGCTAAAGCTTTCTTTCCTCATTCGCATGAATCAGAAGAGCTGAGGAGTTTGAGTAGGGTAGAAAATGGGAAAACATGTATACCTTCGAAGTGTGATCAACAACACCTTTTTCTATGACTTTACCATTCGAAATCTCAGTGATTTCAACATCATTAGGGGAGAAGATGACCTTTTTTGGAGACCCAGTGTGATTCATCTGATACACTGACAAGAGATTTGTAGAAGGAGCAAGTTGACATAAGTCAACTTGAACGAAGGCCGACTTAGTCGATCAAGATGTAGAAGGAGCAAGTCGACATAAGTCGACTTGAATGAAGGCCGACTTAGTCGATCAGCCGACTAAGTCGATGGGCTGACTTAGTCGATCAGCCGACTAAGTCGGCCTTCATTTAAGTCGACTTATGTTGACTTGCTCCTTCTACAAGATTAGAGGCAAGACCTGGAACATACAACACATTATTGAACTTACCATGGTTAAGATCAATCCTTCCCTTCCCTAAACTGTCAATGAGAGAGTCATCTCCCAAAACTATTGGTGGACCTTTCGACATGTCAAGAGAGGAGAATGCTTCCTTTGTCGAAACCATATGTCTAGAAGCTCCAAAGTTTATGATGAAGCTAAGTGAGCTTGATGTGCCAGCAACCACGACATGTACTCTCTCTCTGTCCTCTGAAATTGATCCTCCTTCCCTCTTCTTTGAGCAATCAGGAAGGGAGATGCTATTCTTCTCTAGCAGTTGGGTCAACATGTCAATTTGCTTCTTCATACAAGATCTCTCAGGATGATATCCTTTACTGTAGTATGCGCACTTGCTCAGTTCTCCTTTGTTCTTCTTCTGGGAGTTCGTCTTAGAACCTTGGGGCTCCTCTTGAGACTTGTTCTTGTCTCTCTTTTGCTCAGGTGGATTTTTAGATTTTTTCTTGCATTTTGAATCCACCCTTAAATCTCCAACAACCAAATCTTGGTCTTTGGAAGGTTTGATGGTGCCCATCATCACCAACTTATCTTGTTCCTGTGTGAGGGATTGCATGAACTTTGCAAGCTTAGGCATCTTCCAAGCTCAAGCTGTGGACTTGGTGGCATGGAAGGTCGAAACAAACACTTAATAGTCAGCGCCAAGATTAGAGAGTATGGAAAAAACTAGTTTCTCTTCCTTCTTTTTGATCCACACTGTTTTAGCTACAAAACAAGGGCTTTAAACTTGGAAAAATAGAGTTGCAAGGAATCGAAGCTACTAGGACTCAAGGAGATCAGCTTATTCTTGATTTGATGTCTTCTCATATCATCTATCTTACCAAAAATATCTACAGTCTTCTCCCACACTTCACTAGGTGATGTCAATCCATCAAGATGGAAGAGGAGGTCTCTTGAAGTGCTCAGACACAAAAGACCATAGGACTCATCCCTCTTGTTGTGCCATTTGATTTTCTCTGCAGCTGCATTGGGCTCTACCTTAGTTTCCATAGTCACCCTGTAAAGACCTTTCGCTCTCAACAACATCTCCATCTCAGCTTTCCACTCAAATAAATTGAATGGAGTCAAGATGATCTTCTGAGATTGGTCCATAGCTTAGAAAATGTGCCCTTTAGTCAGTAGAATATGCTCCCAGTCAAGATGTTGAACCTGCAATAGCAATATGGAAGGAGAGAAATCGATCTACAAAGGCTCTGATACCATGTGGAAATTGAACCCAAGATATAGAACAATTACACTCACAAAATTGCTAATCAAACATGCAAAATTAACACCAAAGGAGACTGAAATTGGAGCATAACAGTAATATGTATTGAGTAAGTGTACAATAGTCAACCTTATGAAGTAATAGGCTGCTGCAATATATAATTACATGAGAGATTCGAATGCATAAGGATGCCATTAAAAAAGGTCAAAAAGTAGGCTTACTAAATCTAGTCAAATCCCCCATAGGTGCATAAAGCAGTTTCCAAATCCACCAAGATGCTCACGGATTGGCTAATTCAAGTAGGAAAGATAATGAGGGATGGAAAGACAACTGATACATGATTTTATTAGGAGAAAAGGAGGGAGGATGATGTGGGAAAAAAACAAGTCAACTACACCTAGTTTATCTTTTCCTTTTGCCTTAAATCTCAATAAAACATACAACTTTTCAGAAAAAGTAGATATGCACTTTGGAGGATCTAGAATAAATTAGACATGCTAAAATGGGTTTCCAGGATGTCTCCCAAGCGCTTCGTGACTCAGTTTTAACATGTGTTGACTTCTAGGACATGTAGAAGGCAACTAGCATAGAGTGGAATCTAGGAAACTAGGTAATAAGACAAAAATGATTTAATTAATGTCTAAGGTAGGTAACTATGGGATGATTATTCTAATAGGAGGTGACCTTTTTTCCTCCCTCTCCAATGCCTTCAATCTACACACATTTCAAGTTATAGTTAGAAACGAAATTTAATTAACAAAACAAAAAGGGGGGAAATGCTTAACCCTTACCTTGGCGTGTTGCAGAGAGGGCCAAGGGTTGATTCCTCTAGAGTACTCTTATCCATCCTCTACCTACACCCACAACAAAAACGTTTATCAACAAACTTTGTAAATAATGGATCTTTACCAAGTAAATTATAGAGATGAGTTCCAGGATGATGTTTTACCTATTAGCAGGAAGTTTGCTTCGACGAGGTAATGGAAAACTTTGTTGTGATGCAAGCAATGGAATGTAGTCCGTCGGGAAAATGTTGGGAGCCCATGACACCTTGAGAAGGTTAAAGCACCACACCATTAACATAACGATAAACCAAAAAACCCTAATTTTTCCATAGCCATTACCACAGAGGAGAGCTTCAACTCTCATCAGTTTTAGACCAAAAACCACCATTGCAATAACAAGGGTTTTGACAACCAAAAAAAATTGAACCTTGTAAAAACCCTTACAATCCCAGTGTATAGGTGTAAGGCCAAGATCACTTCTCGGGCCAACTCAAGAGCTTGCCTGCACTGTCAAATCGTAACAAAGACAACATTTAAGTCAACCATAGTACTGTTTTAATACACAACCAGATAAATCATGGGCCTTAATCATTGCAGGCATCTTATAATATTGAAGTTCGAAACATATGTGCAAAACCCATCGAGCAACTTTATAACATATCATATGAAACATGGCGTAAATGTATCATACCAAACCTTTTATTTTATGCCAAAAAACCTTACATCGTAAACGATGGTGTAAGACATGCCATAACATAACCATATTATGTGCCAAACAAAACATTGCTTAAAACCATTAACCTTTGCATTATATTATAACGAAGGATTACAATAGGGTTAGTACCATATGTCTTACAAACCCCAAGCCATCACGCTTAAGGGGAGGGTCACAACGCATACCATAAGCTTAGGATATGGTAAGGCCTAAGGCCTTTAAACCACTCTAACAATCATATTACATATTGGACCGGATCAAGACCACGGATAGTCTTCCCATCCTTAGGGAAATTAGAGCCTTAGTAAAAACTATTAATTATAAAAGTAATACAACTGAAAACATCAGTGTAACTGAATGTTTCAAAGAGAGCTGGCCTTTGCCTCAACCAACTAAACTTGACATAATAAACATGATACTGAAATTAATAACTTGCATAAGTTAAAACTTGAGTAATTTGCTAATAAATTACGATAAAATCAAGGCATGAATCCATGTGTAAAAAAATGACCAACCATATACAAAATTAAATAAGAGAATCTTAAAATTTCATTGCAAGATTCTAGTTCATCTTCAAATTATAGAAAGAGCCACAAAAGATTGAGATTAAGCCACCAAACTTGATCGATGGCTTATATTTCATTGTGGGGTAAACGTTTCAAGAAAAGTGAAAAAATAGAAAGTCCACAGTTCAAAAAGTGGAAAAGCGGAACTTTGAGATGAAGCTCCGTAGTTAAACAAATAGAGTTGATGGACGAGGCATCTCTTCTTGGATGGGCATAGTTTGCAGTTCAAACTTTTTGTTGGTCTAGAAAATTTAAGATCCAAACTTTTTGTTGGTCTAGCAAGATTCACACATTTTGAACTGAAAATAATCTTACAATACTACAACATACCATAAACAAATTTATATGAAATAAATTTTCAGTTAGTATATTTGTCAGACCCTCACACGTCCAAAGAGATCTAGCAAACAGATTTTTTACAATACATGATTGCTTTGAAATATCTACAATGCTTTTCTTTTTAAATATATGTAATCATGCACAAAAAA
>LPNX010257377.1:92142-103610 GCA_001517045.1 Pseudotsuga menziesii | reverse complement strand
AAATCAATTGTTACCTTATAATTAAAATTTAAATGTTACCTTATACCATTATGACCTTATAATATAAATGTATTATATATACATTGTTTTTGGTCATTCAAAATAATGAAAGGAAATGTATTATAAATGGTTTTTTCTTAGGTCATGTAAAATAATAAAAAGAGGAGGTATTTTGATTTGAATTTGGGTAAAAATAATTTTAAATGGATAAAATTTTAAATATTTTTATTATATATTTAGATTGTAATAATAATAGGTGTAATCTAAACATTTTATATTTTTAAGCATATTTTTGGTCTTATTTAGTTTGGAGTTTGGTTGAAAATTAAAAAGAAAGAATAGAATCACATATATTAGTTTTGAAAATTGCATTTTTGGATGTCATGTAGGTATCTAAGGGTGCTGAATTTATTATGTATTCAAAAACACAATTTAAAAACTTTCAAATTTGGATTTACCAAAAAACGTTATAAGATTATGACCAAAGCTCACCATATAATCCAAAAAAATAAAATGAAAAAATCACTCCCTAAGAATATTAAGGATGTCCAAAATAATTTAAAAAAATGCATTACAAATAGGTTTTTTTGGATGATTTAAAATAATAAAATAGTTTTTTAGATCCTTTAAAATAACAAAAAGGAAATGGGTATTTTGATTTGAATTTCCAATTAATTTTAAATTGATAAAAAATGCAAATATTAATATTGGATAGTTAGATTGTTATAAGAATATTAAGAATATTAAATTGATTTTTATACCAAAAATATAATTTCAGTTCAAAATTATAATTTTAATATAAATGGTTTAATAGAATTCGAGTCTCAAAAAATATAAAACCTAAAGTGTTTAGATTTTGTTTACAAAATTGTTTTAGAAATATTCCTTTGCAATGTAAAATTTTATCTTAATACTATATCTAAAATAACAATAAATATAAATACAAATTTCAATGTGTAATAAAAAACAATTTAGGTCCAGTAATTAAACTTATGAAGAAATACTTAACCTGCTATTTTAAATTATTTAGTTTAAAATGTTCATATTTTTTTTAATTCTAAATATACCATTTCTAATGAAGAAAATGTTATGTATAAAAGAGTATAAATTTTTTTCTCCAAAATGAAAAAAAAAATGATAAAAGCAATCAAAGAAGTATATTTATCACATAAGTAGTCAAAAATTTTGTTAGTAGAATGATCATTTCCTTTGGTGAGATCCATTAACTTAAAGATGATGCAAGACTCATATACTTTTAAAGCGACCAACCCATTAACTTAAAATCATATACTTTTTAAGGCAAACAACCTATTAACTTAAAAGTCATGGTATAGTAAGACATATATTTTTAGGCAAACAAAAACAACCAACCAGCAAGGCCAAGCATAAATTTAAGATAAAAATGAAAAAAAGTTGAATAGAAAGAATTTGAAACTAAATTCAGTGAAAACCACCAAAGAAATAAGGGAATAATCAAGCTTTAAAGTAACAACCCAAGGAAAATAATCTCTGGACTAGGAAAGAGCTCAGTGCAGAATGATTAATGCAGAGATTTAATTTGGAAGTGGTAAATCATTCTTCATCATCACAGTTTTATTTTAAATTGTGTATGTTATATGTGATATATTAGCATATTCACATTACATACGGCCGATAGGAATCAGTGGAAAATGAATCAATCAGATTTTTAGGCATCAATCTTCACCCATCAATGTGGCAACAGACGTGGATTAACAATCAAAATGAGGGATTAACAATTAACCTTTCGGTTGGCTGTCCATGGTCATTAAATCTCCACCCATACTACATTAACCTTCCGAGGTCATTAGCCTTATGATGTCTAGCCATTTGTTTCCCGATTCAAAATTTTCTCCTATTGCGGATAGATTTATCTTGTGCGGCTCCGCCGTTGCGGCTATCATTTCACTATGGTCCCGACAGGTTTTTCTTTCGAGGTTCCGTTACGGTTATCCCCGTGGACAGTTTTATGTTTTGGCCTGCTGCCATTACAGAAGGAGTTATACTTTCAACCTCTGATTAGAAAACTCTCCGACGCCCGATCTTTTGCCTGCCCGTGGTGGTTGACTATATATGCGGGGTCAAAGGGCTATTTTTTCTATTATTATTTTCAACTGCCATTTCGACTATCGCAAGCTGTCAAGATCATGCTGTCGCGCTCGCCCGTCCATCATTTCCAATACACGCAGTCCAGGTGTCTCCACCGCGGAGCCTAACAGACCTCTCCACACCGGTTACACATCAGTGCCAGGTAGGCTTCGTTTTCCTTTCCCTTCCCATTGAGCGTTTGGTGGTTATGCTTGCTATGGTGGTTTGTTTTCCCGGTCATTTACTCGACCCCGTAATTGCATATATATTTTGAGGATTGCATATCATAGTAGGCTGTGGGAGGGCGGTTTGACAGGCGGAGTAATATTCTGACCGTCACTGTTTGTGTGCAACCTTGCGCGTAGTGGATGGGGGTTTGGTGCAGGCGGCCGTTACGCCGTTTGCACCAAGATACCCTGTGTGTGATGATGGGTTTGCAGGGGGAGGTTGTTTGTGGTTTTTATGTAGCATTTGGTGGTTGCCCTTGTTGTTAAGGTTTTCATATTACCCGTATCCTCGAACCCCCAATTATGTTTTCCTACACGGTCCCGCGCAACCCAATTCGTGATCAGTGTCGAACCTAGGCTGAGGAAGAGGGTGTACCACTACTATTAGCTTGTTGAACCTAAGTGCGTAAGCATGGCTTCGTTGATAAAAATAGTGTAGCTACTGTTTTTCCCGCGCAGTGAAACGACCATGGCGTGCGCAGAGAGCCAAGACTTGTTGCACATTAATGTAGATTTATTGCCGTCCTAAATTTGATTGATAGAATTGTTTGATATCCTACAACAGCGGTAGATTGCACCTTTTAATGTATATAACTATGTTTCATCAAGCTAGATGTGGACAAGGTCACTGAACACTGTGCATTGGGTTGTAATAGTTATGTTGGTTAGGCCATTTCAGGCTATACATGCATACATTTGCTTCATTAACTGATTGCCATCATGTTAAACATAGGAGAAATGGCACATTGCATATTCATGTATACAAGTTTTCCACTCAGCCAAAGGGGCTTAATGTTACAATTTTATGGTAGGAAGAGCTCACCATGTCAAAGAGACAAAAGAAGAAGTCCCCTGTGGTCGAGGAAGAGCCAAAAGTAGAAGTTGTAACTAAGACATAATACATATACGAGGACACGAAGTGCATTTATGGCGTTGAACCTGAATACCAGTGGGGGGAAATCTATAGAATGATCTCCCAAAGAGACGTTCCTGACATGGGCTTAGAAGAAGAGTCTATATATGCTAAAATAGAGAAATCTTCTCTTATGAAGGTTGCCACCAGGCCAGAACTGTTCCCCTGCTCGGAAGTAATTGGGTGGATTCTGCCTCGGGCAGATGTCACAACAATGATTCTGGAAGATGTTAACAAACAGGGCTATGCTGCATATAGCCCCGGATATGTAGCTTTGGCCTACCACTTTCCAGAAGCCCAGGTGTTCTTATCTGATGACTGGTTAAACAACATTAGAATGGACTTTGTAGAAACCATGAAAAGAATGATGTTGACTGGAAAACATTTAAGGACCAGAGTAACAGGAGAATATGATACTACAAGTTTAAGAGCTCCACACAGATTCATAGCCTTGATGCTCAACAGAATATTTGGAAGAGCTCATGGCAGGTTTTTCAAACTAGAATGGATACCTATCATTTTTTATGTTGCAACCCAGGGGACAATTTTCAACTGGGCCAACCTTGTCTCAAACAGTCTCTCTGCTTGCTTGGCCTCAACCTTGGGAGGAGAGTCCCAGAAAAGGTCTGAATTTTATATGAGTTTAATACTTATAGACTGTATGTTATGCAACTAGCCTTTCCCTGGTCTCAGGTGCATCTGGGACAGGGAAAGAATGCATGTCTATGATGCTTACAAACCATTGTGGGTACATAAATATTACAGCCATTACAAAGAGATCTGTGAACACTTCCTTATGCCTCTATACACACTCATTTTTCTGAAGGAGTGTGATTGCATGTCGGAGGAGGCCATGCAAGTGATAGAAGAATACATAGATTACTACTTGACTAAAAATGGCCTGTACTTCAGGATGTTTGGAGGATCAAGAGCCCCTTCCCTGTTGCCCAAGTTCGCCACTGATTACATTATCCACAAGGAGGCAGTCAGACAAGTGTTCCTGGATGGAATAGGCAGTTTTCTGTTCGAACATAAGAAGACTGTGTACCCTCCTCTGCCCTTCAAGCTGGGAAGCTACAGGTTCACTAGGGTGAAACAAGTTGATGAATTCGTAGAAGAGCTGCAGAAGTTCCACTTTGGCGAGATGCCCTACCACAAAAATGACTCCCAAGGTAAAGTTGCGGAACATTGTAAAGAAAACAAGGTGCATTTTGAGTATACCCACCATTTTGATAGGGAAGAATCTATCTTCCGAAATGCCTCGAACATGACAGCTCTGAAGAGAAGATTCAAGAAAAGGATCACCACCAAAGGTGGGAAGGGGGATGAACAGGCAAAGGCAGAGGAAGAATCCAAAAGGAGAAATGAAGAGGCTCAAAGATTGGCACAAGAATCTGCAGGATGGCTGCATACAGAAGAAGAGGAGAAAAGAAAAGCTTCCCAAGAAGCAGCTAAGAAAGCAGAAGAAGCAGCTAATTCAGAGGAAGAAGAAGCGAAGAGAAAGCTCGATGAGGAGCTACAAAAGCAGGAAACAGAAAGGATGAAGCTGACACAAACTGAAACAAAATAGTCAGCCGCTGATATAGCTGCAGGGCAAACCCAGGAGATGGAAAACCTAGAAGTCCAGGACCCACAAGTGCCTGTTTCCAGCACACCTGTGGTCCCCTCACTCAAGCTGGTTCCTTTTGTTTAGAAAAAGGGAGAAGAAATCCCTGACTTCAACACTGTCTTCTATGATCGGGCAACAAAGAGGATAGTAAAGAGAACAGAGAAGAAAGTTGAGTTAGAAAGTCTACCAGGAAAAATGATAACGGATATAGCTGTCATGTTAGGAACAGATTGAGATCCAAGATTCACCCTAAGAGCTGGGGTTGCACTAATCAGCGCCTCAGAAGATAACATGGACAAGGTGATGAATGACTTGGAGTTATCTAAGAAATCCTCTGCACAGTTGAAGGACACCTTGAGGAAAGAGAGAGAGGAAGACAATAGGTTGAAGCAAAAGTATGAAGACATGCAGAGGGAGATGAAGGCTTCTGAAGTTGAATTGCAGGCCCTCCAGGTAGAGAGACAGGTTAGAGAAAATACCCAAGAATTCCTGGAGAAAGTACAAAAAGAGTATCAAGAGCTGAAGAAGGAGAAGGAGCAACTGCTGCAGAAGGTTGAAGAGCTAGAAGAGCAACAAAAGATTATCTTGCAGGGAAGCGAGATGCATTCCCAAGAGCAGGGAAAGAAACATCAAGAGCAGATTGCATCTCTAACAACTGCTCTGGAGGAAGCAAGGGAATAGTAGGTCAACCTCCAGCCATTCAAAGAACATGTCTTGGCACAGAAAGCTAGGATGCTGCAACTGCAGACTGCTATAGAGGAGGAGAGGTGCAAAGTTCTATAGATAAATGGCCGCTTAGAAGAAATCATGGAAACCTCCTCTTACCTCGTGGATAGATCTCAGGATGTTCTAGAAATCGTGACTGCCAGAATGGCGAGGCTGGAAAACAATGAAGAAACCCCAGCAGGAATACTGTCAAAAGACCACCAGGCCCTCAAGCAAGATTATGACCTAGTGGAGTTTGCCATCAACACCGTTGAAGATTTCAAGAAGGCAGTTAAAAAGACAAAAGGATTGTGCACCGAGTTTTTCAGAAGACTTCTCATTACCTACAACCGGTGCCAGATAGAGGCTGAGCAGAGATTGGATGCTTTCCTGGATCACAACACTTTTTTGGAGCTATTGTAGAAGAAATACTAGGATGAGGAAGCTAAGGTGCAGCAAATGAAAGCCCTGGATGAGCAGATCATGAGGAATGAAGTAGACCACTCAGCTGTCAGTGTGCAGCTTTTAGATGACCAACTTCAGTTAAGTGCAACCAGGATCGAGGCTATAAAGAACCAGGATGAGAAATTTGAAATCAACATTCAGTTTTTAGAACCCTGTGCATTTGAAGGCATTTCCGCTGAAGCTTTGGCATGGAAAAAGTTTCTAGACACCCAAGTGGGACCCTCCTCATGAAGGAGTAGTCACTTTTTATATTTTGTAACAATTTTGTAAAAACATTTGGAAAAAGCAAAACGTGGGGAAATGAAGGGTTGGGAGGCCCAAAGGCTACTTTGGGAAGCCCAACCGTCTCACCCTTTTTGTATAAATGTAGAAAACTTAGAAGGAAAAGGGGATTTTTCCCAGTGAGACTGGAAAACAATATTGTAAGTAGAACTATTTCTCTTTGCAATAAAGAATTGTGGTTTTCTTGTTGGAGAAGGATGGGTGAAATTTCCAAATGTTATGCAGTGGATGGCGGAAAGATGAACTATTTTGTTTTTCAGCTTTTGTCCATTAACCGTGAGATTGTTCTAACTCTTAGAACCTATGTTCTCGTTTAAATGATTTCTGGTTTATTTTGTGGAATTTTCACCATGAGTAATGTATGTTGTTCATAAAGCAATTGGCTATCTGATTGTTGAAATATCTTTAATCATTCATTTGTTGTATGTAGGAATATCAGCTATCTGTAATTTCTATTTATGATACATGAATGAAACACATTATTCATAAATAACTCACAAATTGGCTCCCCGGGGATAGATAGATAGATAGATAGATAGATAGATAGTTTACTTCATTCTTGCATAAGTGATTCAGATGCTGGTGAGCCTAAGACGAGAGGTAAAAACATGTGCATCACATTGTGACTGCTCCCTGCATCCTTCACCACCCTGCATGGTTAGTTAGGCATATGCATATCATCCTTAAGTCAAAAATTACAAAATTCCGGTGGACCAGGCCGCAACCGGTAAAACCTTTTGTTTTGTTACTTGACCTATAGTAGCTGGACCGCAAAACCAGACGGATTCCCTATACCAAACAGTCAATGGGCTAGTTGGGAACGTTGACTGGGGAGAATCCCTTTCTGTTGTTGCCTGCGAATTTCTAGGCCTCAACACCGTGGATAACCATCGATCCCTTAAAAGCTGATTTGAATGGCAGTATCAGCAAGGTTTTTATGGAGGCATATCTTCAGTGGCCACGTTTACAAAAGATACAAAAGTGTGAGTCATATTGCATCTAGTTTATAGTTGATATCTAATTTATTTACTGGAGAAGAAGGAGATCTGTGGTGGTGATTTTTGTTCCTCGATAGTTTCAGACCTAGAAGCAGGTCTATCATGAGAGGCTTTCCTAAGGTAAGTTCAATGTTCTTATTTTTATTAATATTTATTCTTAAGTTGTTTTTTGGGTTTCAGTGGTCTTTTATTTTAATTTATTTACTTAATAAATTTTTGCCTATTAAGAATTATACTTTCAATTTTTTTTTTTTTATAATTTCAATTTATTGTTTATAATTTTTGTATTTTCAATAAATTTTGTTTTTTAAATATTCCAATTAATTAGTGTTCAATGATCGAACATTAGTTCTAGTTTTAAAGTTTTCAAGGAACATTGTTAGTTTTTAAGTTAATAGTGTTTCAAATTAGTTTTAAAAGTTTAGTCTTAATGTTTATTGTTATGCTTTTAATAAAGTTTAGTTTTAATGTTTATTGTTATGTTTTTAAGGTGTATTAAAGAGCTTAAGGTTTTTTTTGAATTTTTTGGAATGTTTTTTAATGATTTAATGTCATTAAGAACTTAATTAATAAAGTGTTTTAATTTTTTGAAAGATTAGCTTAGTGTTTTGGAAAAAATGTTTGTTTTTCATTTTATTTTAGTATTTAGTTTAAAGTTTTTTTTAAAAGAGTTTTACATTTTTAAAGGTTGTTAAATAATAGGTTTAAATTTTTAAAGAAAATGGTCTCAAAATAATGTTTTAGTAATTATAAGTTTTAAAAAAAAATTAATTGAAATTTTTTATTAAGTTAAGCTTAAAGTTGAGGGGATAGGATTTGTCTAAGGAGATTTTGAATTTCTTGTTAATGTTTTTTATTTTTGTTTTTGAGGATTTTGATAACAGGTTTCTAGGAGTCATTGAGTTTTAGGCCATCGTCTCGGTTCAGGTTGTTGGGGTATTTTTCGATTTCAAGAGCCTCACTTACCTTTCTCTTGAAATGGTGGGGTACAGTTGCGAGTACTTCCACTTTTTCAAGACATATATGGTGCGTAGTGTTGCACAAGTGTTGTGCGACTGCAGAGTTCTTGACCCTACAATGGTGTATGTCAACGCCATGTTCCTTTAGTCTTTTCTTGATGGAGCGACCAATCTCGCCAATGTAGACTTTATCACAGGAGCAGGGTATGGTGTAGACTCCTTGGAGTAGTTTATTCTCAATGGGGTCTTTTGCGAAGTCTAGCATTCTTCTAAGGAAATTGGGGCGAGAGAATGTTAAACTAATGTTTTTTTCCTAAGAATCCTAGCGATCTTGTTGGCGGTTCCATGGATATAGGGGAGGACTGCTAAGGGTGTGTCTTTGTTGTTGTTTTCTATCTTTTTTTTCATATTGTTGTTTTGCTCTTTTTTGTTGGCTTTCTTGATGGTTTATTTGATTTGTTTGTCCCTATATCCATTTTTTATAAAGGCTTTTGTGAGGTGGTTTAACTCTTGTTTTAAGTGGTCTTTATCTGCTATTCTGATGGCTCGAGTTACTAGAGTGTTAATTAAGCCAATTTTCTGGGAGGGGTGGTGGTGAGATTCAGCATGAAGGTACCTATCAGTGTGTTTTTGTTTCCTGTATACCTGGTGCCCGAGGGAGCCATCTTGTTTTCTCATTATGAGGACATCTAAGAATGGGAGACAACCTTTTTCTTCGCATTCTGTAGTGAATTTTATGTTGTCAGATTGGTTGTTGAGGTGGTCATTAAAGTCCTTTAATGCTTCTTCTCCATGTGGCCAGTTGCTATATACATCGCCTACAAACCGTAGCCACCATTTTGGTTTTAGGGGGAAGGAATATATCACATATTTTTCCAATTTCTCCATAAATATGTTGGCAACTATTGGTGAGAGTGGTGAGCCCATTGCCACTCCCTCTTTTTGCTCATAGACTTCCCCTCTAAAAATGAAGAAAGTGGACTTCAGGCATATTTCTACAAGTTTTGTAATTTCTTTGTTGTTTACCATATCTTTGATGAATTTTATGGCTTCATCAATTGGTATCTTCATGTAGAGAGATACTACATCAAAACTTGTGAGAATGTCTCCTTCCTCAATTTTCCTATCATCCATCATATTTACTAGATGTGTTGAGTCTTTTACATAAGAGAAGGTGTTTCCTACCAGAGGTTTCAGTCTCTCCACTAGGTATTTTTCTAGGTTGTAAGTCATTGACCCTATTTTGTTAACAATAGGTTGCAGAGGAGTGCCTTGTTTGTGGCTCTTGGGAGAGCCATAGATATGCGGCATTATTGAGCTCTTTGGGATGAGTTTTTGTTTCAAGTGATCATCCAAGGACGATTTTTTGACAGCTGTGGTCACCAGTCTAGTGATTTTATTCATTGGATCCTTATTGACCAACCTGTAGCTCCCACATACTAGATGTTCTCTCATTTTTTGATCATACTCCTCCTTTCTCATTACAACGGTCGCGTTACCTTTATCAACTTTGAGAATAATAATGTTTTCTCTCATCCTTAGCGATTTTAGAGCATCCCTCTCTGTCTTTTTTAAGTTGCTTCTCGGAGGTTTGGCGTTTTTGAGGACAATGGCACACTCCTGCCTAATGTCTTTTGCGTTGTTTTTGAGTATGTTTCTAATGGTGTTCTCAATATTGCATATCAGCTCCTCCAAATGGATACACTTGAGTGCTACGATGAAGTTCAGGCCTCTTTCTAGTAAATGTTTTGCTCCTTTACTATTAATTCATTTACTCTTTAACCAAAAAAATACTTTTGTATTGTCTAATGTTGTAAATAAGAATACAAATATATTTTAAGATTGACCTATTTGTCCGACCATTTGCACCAATAGGACGACCGGCAACATCAGATGTGACCGCTTACATGATCTAGGTCGTCCGATCAGTGCAAATGGTCGCTTAGGTAGTTTACTCCATATATTTTGTACTGTATGATGTTGGTAATAAGAAATAAGTTCCTAATATTATATTATGTATTTAACTATATTGAGATAAGTTTATAAAGATTTTAAATAGACTTTGCAATTTTCTCATGATCTGTTTATTTATCACATACATGTACTTTTCATTACACATTCACATGCGACACCATATTACACACTTTTTCCACCTACAACTTATCCATCTTTTTAACAAACTTGTACCATGCAACCCAACGAAATTATAGTTAAAAGTTGGGAGTGTAGGTTCTAATAATGTTGCAACAACTTCTTCATGGTTAACCTCTTCACGAATACATTTCGGCATTCTACAATTTATTTCAAGAGACTTTTCGTTATGTCATTTTGGATTGTAGCAGGCCTTTGCTACGAGGAAATGACAAATATTTGATCAAATGCATGATGCTAGGTAAGAATATCTTAAAATAATCTAAAGAATTTATAACCAAAATTCGTTAAATTTATAATCTGATAACCTGGTTCACAACAAGATTCCCGAAGTGAATAAACAATGGGAATATCGCTTGAGACATCGTCTAGCTTGTCATCATATCTGAAAATAACAAAACAATTTAAAAATGTCCTCCCATAGGACCTCGTCAGGCCCACTCTCAACTATAAGTCTGATGGTGCTTTTCCACACTCTCACTCTTAAATGCAGCATTAGCCCCTAAATTCATTACATTAAACATAGTGGGTGGGTCCGTCCTTTCTATTGTGTAGATATCTTTAACCCATTGACTATTTCACCACTATATTTTAATCAAAGTCTATCAACTCAATGAGTCCGCTCATTCAACTTTTTTCGTTTATTTTCAGTGAGTTTATTTCGATTGCAAATTCTGTCTCAATGAGTTTATTTTGATTCCAAATTCTGCAAATTCAAATTTTTTTGGTTTATTTTCTTTGAGTGTATTTAGATTTGCAAATTTTGTATATTCAATGGTAGATGTTGCTTCATGAGTTAGAAGGAAAGAACTCAATGTAAAATGATAGATGAAATTTAATTTGGATGTAGTAAATGGCTAAAATTAACCAGACAGCTGAGTAACTACCATAGCATTAAACATGGGCAGTAGGTTGGTTATTGATGGCGGTAGAAAATCATTCTCTATAAAGACTACTTTTTTCAAATGCATGTACTATATTGCATATATTAAATTTTAAAAGAATAAATTAGATATTTCTATAATATGATATTTTAGAAAAAAAATTATTATT
>LPNX010257377.1:40866-87151 GCA_001517045.1 Pseudotsuga menziesii | reverse complement strand
AACCCATCATAGTGGTTGGGATGATACCTCTACATGGATATTCATGATATTTTCTTTTTTAAATTTCCCATTGTGTTGCATGAGTGGTTGTCTAAGTTGGCAACCCGATGGAGTGGAATCCTCAGTTGATTCAGTGACTAAAAAGTGTGAGAAACACTATGTTGAGAGCTATTTATTTTTGGGTAGAAATTATTTTGGAAGCATACATTACTGAATTTGTTTTCGATACAATAACCTCATAGTGAGGCGGAGCAAAATTTTTTCGAAGGACCTTGTAGAAAATATTTGTCGACCCTGAAAACCTAGATAAAGATACTCCTATGTGAAAAAGGAATCCTACGAATGTAACAGTTGAAAATTGTGTGAAGAATTTTGGATATGTTGCAACAGAACTGTGTGAAAATTGAGCAGTTGAGATGTTCCCTGGAGATAGATGAACTAATCTAGAGGCTGGTTATTTAAGAAGCGGAAGAAGATTTAGGTCGGTAAAGAGAAGAAAGACTCTGATAGGAAGAGGGAGTTGTAGTACAACCAGATAAGAATACTATGAGCTCGTGTTGCACGTTGATGAAGGTTCTTTCAATGAAGAATAAGAATATCGGCCGATATCTAAAGAATAAGAAGAATAATAAGAGGATTCAGTAGAAACTCCAAGACCAAAGCATGAGTACAGTACACCTACAATGACACATACATCACCAGAGGTAAGATATAGAAACTCATCTCCATGTAGATCTGTAAATAAATAACACTAACACCATGAATAATGGAAAAGGGAGTCCGACGAATCAAATTTTTTTCCCAAGTGTATAAGGAGCCAACATAATGGCTGGAACATACATTAAGTTGCCAATATTTAATGGCAATGGTTTGAAAGACCCATAGCAACATTGGCTTCTCTATGAAGCCATATGGTTAATGCGGCAGATACAAGCTGAGGACATAAAGAGAGCACAGATGGTCGCGACTTGTGAGGTCGTGCGCTAGAATGGTACATGAATGTTTTCTATAATGCTAGTAGGAGTTGTGCAGAAAAATGCTTGACCAAATTCGAATCTGAATTGTAGATGAGTTTAGAAAACTGAATTCTGAGTTGCAGTGCATTACAGAGATTAAAGAAATTAAGAAGCTACCTATAGATTCTGTCTGGAACTTTGACTAGAGATTCAAGACATTAATGGCCAAAGTAAGCTTCTAGATGTCAAATGTACAACATAAGGAATGGTTCATTGTTGCGTTGTTACTGCACATCGAGATTCCATTGATGCAACAGAAGATTGTGTCACAGGAAGAAGATATGGAAATAGCCATGAAGCTAGAATCCTCGCCGATTGGAGAAACCGACGTATGAATGATGCAGATTCAATCGCAACTGGATAATATTACGGTGCAGCTCCAAGACATCAAGAAAGGAAAATAAGTTCAAGAAGATTTATGGTTTACAAGATGTAGAATAGATAGACACCACAAAGATAATTGTTTGGAACTCATGAACTATGTTGCAATAGGAGTGTCAAACCCAATAAACACCCAAGGGATTCCTTGGTGTAGAATATGTCAAACTAGAGTCCATCGATCGAAAGAATGTTTGTATTTATAGAATATTGTAAGTACACCAGCTATTTTTTATTGTAAGTTTTGTAAATCTGTAGGACATTATGAGAAAGATTGCAGAGCATTTTGACTACTGCAAGAGAAAATGGTGGATACCTACTTGATGAAGAATGATGAGCAGATGCAAGATGAATGAGTGCAACCTCAATATCATCCTGCTCAATATCCACCAATACAATTTCAACAACCACAATATCCTCAGCCGCAATATCAACAGAATTAGTATCCATCGTAGAAACACTACCCTCAGCCAAGGGGGGTGGAAATTTTTGAGGCCAAGGACAATGACAAGAAGCAAAAGGATTTGGTCGAGTAAGAGGCCAAATCATATGTTATAATAGTGGAAATCACGACACTTTTCTCAAGATTGTGCAAGTCCTAAAAAGACATGTACATATTATAAGCATTTGACCATAATGTCAAACAATGTTCACAATTTGGCAGGCTTAAACCATGGGAAATACCAATCCTGTGTAGAATTTGAACCCGAAATCCAACCAAAACATCCAGATGATTTCAGTCGAGCCAAGAGAACCAAATATTTTTGTCATTACAAGAGGAGGTGTTGTGATGCAAACATACCAAAATACACTGCATGGACAACCACAAGTGTGACCGAAGGCACAAAAGAAAGTACCATTAGAAATCCAGAAGGAAAAGGAAGTCTTCTTGTATGTGCGACTAGAATTTGTTGATAACAATCAAGCGTCAACATCTGGACAAGTAAGACAGATGCTTGAAATATTCGAGCAATTACTCAAGAAGAAACCAATGAAAAACGTTAGTAAGCACAATTTTTTTTTCAAAAGTTGTTTAGCACAAATCCATGATAGAGATGATGTCATAGAATTGAGAGCACTCATAGAAGAAATTCTAGAATAACTGCAAACCAAAAAAAGAGTCGACCATGTTGGGAAAATCTTGAAAAATGGTCGCAAGTTACGAATGACTATGCATATAGGAAACTACGGCATGGACTATATACTCTATCTATGGGTTGTGATGTCAATATCTTGACAAGGAAGACATGGAAAGCATGAATAAACTACGAATGGATTGGTATCCCATTCAACTAAGGATTTAGAATCAATGGAAGGTTATACCCATTGGTTGACTGACTAAAGTAGCTGTCGAAGTAGAAGGCTTGGGGACATATGCAGAATTTGAAGTGATTGACATTGTCGATGATACAAACCCACATCCCACACTTTTGGGGATTGATTGGGAGATAGATAGTCACACCGTAATAAATTTTAAGAAAAATATATTGTCACTTGAATATTCAAATATAAGGGTGGTCGGGCCAATTGACCCACTCGAAGGGAAAAGATATGTCAAGCCAGTGAACAGTAAAGGCCAAGGTAATTACCTCGATCAACTATATAATATCATGTCTTCAAGAGATGACTATATAAATCCAACAACTGATGGAAATTTGAGCTGGGGGAGTGTTATCTCCTGTACATATGATTCAGGAAAAGCATTAGAAAATGGTAGAATCGATTGCATGAAGTTTCCATGTGAATATGCAAAAGAATTACAACATCTGTGCGACAAGTAGGATCCGAGGCAAGTGAGATACCTACATACAAAGGTCTACCTAACCTTACGTCTTTTCTAGTGGAATTTAAAGTAAAAGTCACAATCACAGGGATTGTCCACCTTGGACTTTGTGCTGAAATTTACGCCCGCTATATGGTGGGGTACACATAACCAATCTATCTCGGAATGGCCACAATGTAGAATATTGGTGGAGATTAGATTTCGAGAAGAGATCAGTTATACTAATCACAAATATACAAGTGAAATCCTGTCAAACATATTGAGCATTTTCACATGACATGGCAAGAGTATCCACAAAAAGAATGGGTTCATCACTTTATACATACATTGGATATGGTACCAAGGAATTGGTACACATTAGTGGAGCTACGACGAGGAACTCTTGAGTGGGAAGAGTTAGCTATAAGATTCACACACACATTTGATTTTCCAAGTGATCATCCAACAATTGATGCTACACTATAGATAATGAAAGAAAATATATTTGAGGAAATCCATGTCACAACTACAAATTTCCATCAGTGCAATGCAACAATCCACCATTGGATGGAATGTTACAATGTCATGGGAGAATTGGATGACGATGACCCACTCAAAATAGACATACCTGATTTAGAAGGTATTCCCTTAGTGGAAGGATGTGGCATTTCCAATGACCAATTCCTAAGTCCACTTAAAATTAAGAAAGTAAATATTGGCTTGCCTGAAAATCCAAAGTTCACCAATATTGGAGATTATTAGGATGATGAGACTGTGGGGAAGATAACTGATTTGTTGCATGAATTCCAGGATTTGTTCCCTACCTTATTTTCATATATGAAAGGAATAGTTGGCGACCTCAGTGAAATGAAGACACCTTTGAGGCCCGATGCAAAATTGGTCAAGCACCAACCATACATATTGAATCCATGATACAAAGAAATGGTTAGGGATGAATTGGATTGAATGCTAGAGGCATGTGTTATAGAACCTATCAAGGAATTAGAGTGGATTATCCTAATTGTAGTACATGACAAGAAGACCTCAAGTGAAGTAACAAATTGTGCTGACCTGAGAAATTTGAATGATTCTTGTTTATATGACCCGTTTCTGACTCCATTTACAGATGAGGTACTGTAGAATGTTAGAGGGAAAGAGATATACTCTTGCACTGATATATTTTCTGGTTACCATCAGATCAAGATTGTAAAGGAGGACTGACACAAGACTACCTTTGCGGTGGAGTGGGGATGTTTCTAGTATACGGTAATGCCCTTTGGACTTAAGAATGTTCCTACGATTTTTTCTAGAATCATCATATCCACCTTTAAATGTTTTATACAAAATTTCTTGAAGTCTACTTCGATGATTGGACAATATTTGGGCTCATAAAAGACCATATAGAGAGCCTGAGAATGATACTAGAACGTTGTTTCCAATATCAAATTTCACTGAATTTGAAGAAATGTATCTTTTGTGCACCTTTTGGAGCTCTGTTGGGCCATGTGGTCTATCATGACAAAATTTTGGTTGACCCAGCCAAAATTGTGCTCATCCTCGACCTACCACCACCTACTACAGTTAAGCAGTTAAGAGAGACACTAGGACACATTGGATACTACAGGAAAATTATCAAAGGATATGAGGAGGTGACTAATCCGATGGAAAAACCATTGAAAAAATATATTACGTTTCAATGGACAATTTACTGCCAATAAATTGTATACAATATGAAGAACAAGATGGCTACTACACCAATACTTGTGTTTCTAGACTAGAAAAAAGAGTTCCATGTTAATGCTGACGCATCGTCTATTGCGCTCGGTGTGGTACTGACGCATCCTTGTGAAGGATCAATTGAGCATCACATTTCCTTCGCTAACAAAAAATGATCAACTACAGAGAATAATTATACCACAATGGAGAGAGAAGGGATAGCAATGGTATATGCACCAGAGAAATTGTTTTGCCCAAAATATACACTGGTTCCTAAACACCCTTCAAAGCACTTGGCCAAGGATTCTTTTGGATTGTTTTTCCCACTCTTAAGTTGGTTGGCACACTTTCCCTTCTATGACAGAGCGTCAGCTCCTATTTTTCATTGACATTAGGCACCACCAACGCCTTTACCCTGTTCACAAAAAGCGTTGATTCCTTTACCCTCTCTACAAGAAGCGCTAGTAGGATTAAAAGGGAAAAAAAGGAAGTTTTGAGAAGCTTCCAAGTGAAAGATCTCATGGAGGAAGTTCCTATCAGTTAGGGAGAGCTGGAACTCAATCTCCTCACCTGTAGGGATCATCCCCTATCATTTTTCCAATAGATCTCATCTCATATGAGCCTCCTTTGGTCTCTAAAAGAAGGCTTCATGGTCTATGTGAGGGGAGACCAAGAAGAGAATCCTTATACTATTGATTGAAGTTTGGTATTGAGGAAAAGTTGAGTGAGTGTGGTGAGAAAAGATCTTTGTGTGAGTGAAGAGTGTTGGGAATGTGCTAAAGACCATTGTGGAGACAAAGATATTGTCATCAAGGATTTGGTTGTAGCTTTCTCTTATTATTTGATTAATACAAAAGTATTTCCCTTTCCCATATTTTATTTGTGTGAATATCGGTCATTTATTATTAGATTCCTTGATAACTAATATGGATTGTTAATCTATCTTTCTACTCTTATCCTTGTCTTGTTTCTGATGCTTCTTTGCAGGTACTATAGATCGCATTAAGGACACTGAAATACAGGCCATAAAATCTAGATATGAGGTAAAGAGTCACTTTATTCAAGTAGATTGATCATCTAGTAAAAGGATATACTACTGTGGTTTTTTTGTTATATACTTGTACCATACATGCTAGAGGAACAAGCAATGTCCACACTGGTTTAAGAATTCCTACAAAAAAAATTGGAAACCAAGATCCTTGCATTGCAACCAGTTTCCTCCGTATTAATTCAATGCTTCCAAGTCATTTGTCATGACACAATTTGTTCAAAGGATGTCTCTTCTGTAATCCACCTCGTCAGTAACTTTACCTTCCTAAAAATTCAATCATTTCTAAGTCAGTTTCATAGTTGTTTCGTCACTTCAAAATCAACTCTTGTTCCATGTTTTGTGATGATGATGGGGAAACATTATGGCCCTCCTTCGACGAGTCTATTCCTGTCAACCTCATCACATCATCCTGGAATTAGGCTTAGAAACCAAGTCAAGTACCTTGAATCCTCCATGCCTCAATGGAAATTTTCCTCACTTTCGAGAGTAGGTTTTCATCAATGACCTTTGATTGAAAGATTATATCAAATGTTCAACTTCAAAACCTTTATTCACACTTGGGAGAATGTACTAAGATACCTTGGGGATCATTGGCATCAATGGTGATTTCCCTTGCACTTTTCAACAATATACATCAATGAATGGTAATCAAGTGGTTTCTACCATGTTTGACATCAAGACATCTATTCACATGGATAGAATCGTATCGTTTGGGGATTGAAATGAATACCCTGAGTGGTTAAGCATTTATCTAGATGACTGCCTATCCTTAGGTTGCGACAAGGGATTATTTGAAGTTATGACATGGATCCACATTGTATGTTTGGTGGCTATGTTCAGTATTGGGTTTAGATAACATGGATCTAATTTGTATGTCTCGTAGCCATGTTTTTCTTTCGACATCATTGATCATGGATGTATAGTGTATTCTTGGTAGCCATGACATGGTCATCTTCATGGATCTGCAGTGTATTGGTCTGCATCCGTGATTGATTCAGATAAGTTAGTTACTCATCTTATGTCAATTGTGATCTCATTTATATTCACCTTTGATACTAGATCGATGGCTAACAAAGTATTTTACCTATCACATCCTTCTAGCTTCATACTTTGGGTGGCATTCAGTTGCACTGAAATATACACAGATTCCTAAACACAATTCAAAGCACTTGTCTAGGGATTATTTTGAATGTTTTTTCCCACTCTTAAGTTGGTTGGCGCACTTTCCCTCTTATCAAAAAGTTTCGATGCCTTTACCCTCTTTGCAAGAAGTGCCAGCAGGCTTAAAAGGGAAAAAAAGGAAGTTTCAAGAAACTTCCAAGAGAAATCTCTCATGGAGGAGGTTCTTATCAGTTAGGGAGAGATGGCACTCAACCTCCTCACCCATAGGGATCATCCCCTATCCTTTTCCAAAAACATCTCATCTCATATGAGCCTCCCTTGGCCTATAAAAGATGGCTTCATGGAATATGTGAGGGGAGACCAAGAAGAGAATCCTTATGCTGTTGGATTGAAGTCTGGTATTGAGGAAACATTGAGTGAGTGTGGTGAGAAAAGAGCTTTGTGTGAGTGAAGAGTGTTGGGAGTGTATCAAATACCATTGTGGAGACAAAGCTATTGACATCAAGGATTTGGTTGTAGATTTCTCTTCTTATTTGATTAATACAAAAGTGTTTCCCTTTACCATATTTGATTTGTGTGAATATCAGTCATTTATTATTAGATTCCTTAATCACTAATATGGATTGTTAATCTAGCTTATTACTCTTATCCTTGTCTTGTTTATGATGCTTCTTTACAGGTACTATAGATTGCATGAAGGACAGTGAAACAAAGGCCAGAACATCTAGATCTAAGGTAAATAGTCACTTTATTTAAGTAGATTGATCATCTAGGGAAAGGATATATTGCTGTGGTGTTTTTGTTCTAGAATTGTACCATACAGGCTAGAGGAGCAAGCAGTGTCCACACTGGTTGAAAAATTCCTACAAACAAAATTGGCGACCATACAAATGAAAAGATATTCCCCATTCCCTGAATTTCCCCATCATGAAGGATGAGCGCATCTTTTCATTTTTACGAGTTCAAAGAGGATAAAAAACACCCGTTGTAGCTCATCGAATGATGATACCATTCCCATATGTTTTACAAACCTGAGAAAGGAGAGGTTCATTCCTAAAAGAGGGTATCTCAGTGTTTTATTTAATGAGTCCATTGAAATTTAACTCGGTATTGTTCGTTTTAAGAGAGTCTAAACGAAGACAGAAGGAGACTCCAAAATGTCCTTTTTCATATGATTTAGTCCCTAGGGCCCGAAAAAGTATAAAATAATGCCCAATAGAAATCTTCTACCTGAGGTCAACTAGAGTATTCATTTTTCGTAATTAGTCAATTCGAACTGAAAAAGGGGTAAACTATAGTCGGAAAGATGAATCTTCAAGTAATTTTACGAGCGTGAAGAAGACAAGTTCACTTGACAATTTTTTCTTATTTTAAGGAGTCTGTAAAGAGCTTAAATGTGGCTCCACAAGGGGTCCTCTTTTTCATAAACCAAATTTAATGAGTCTAAAAAATAAGAAAAAGCGTACTTGATATCCTTTTATTATATTTTAACAAGCATGTCAAAGGTATGAACGACGCTCGATACTTTTTGATCTTAGCCCAAAGTGTGAAAAACACAAAATAAACTCACAACATAGCCATAATGCTTCGTAAATATGACCTAGAATCTACAGTGTATTCTTGGTAGCCATGACATGGTCATCTTCATGGATTTGCAGTGTATTGATCTGCAACAATGATTGAGTCAGATAAGTTAGTTACAGGTCTTATGTCAATTGTGAGTTCATCTCTCTTTGCCTCTGATACCATATTGATGTCTAACAAAGTATTTTATCTATCACATCCTTCTAGATTCATAATTTGGGGGGCATTCTATTGCACCTAAAATATACATTGATGCCTAAACACCCTTCAAAGCACTTGGCCAAGGATTCTTTTGTATTTTTTTCCCACCCTTAAGTTGGCTAGCGCACTTTCCCTCCTATGACAAAGTGCTAGCGCCTATTTTTCATTGACATTAGGTGCAACCAACGCCTTTAACCTGTTGACAAAGAGCACTGGTTCCTTTACCCTTTCCGCAAGAAGCGCCAATGGGCTTAAATGGGAAAACAAGGAAGTTTCGATTAGCTTCCAAGTGAAATCTATCACAGAGGAAGTTCCTAGCAGTCAAGGAGAGATGGCACTCGATATCCTCACCCATAGAGATCATCCCCTATCCTTTTCCCAAAATATCTCATCTCATATGAGCCTCCCTTAGCTTATAAAAGAAGGCTTCATGGACTATGTTAAGGGAGACCAAGAAGAGAATCCTTATGCCGTTGGATTGAAGTATGGTATTGAGTGATTTTGGTGACCAAATATCTTTCTGTGAGTGAATAATGTTGGGAGTGTGTCAAATACCATTGTGTAGACAAAGCTATTGAAATCAAGGCTTTGGTTGTAGCTTTCTCTTCTTATTTTATTAATACAAAAGTGTTTCCATTTCCGATATTTAGTTTGTGTGAATATCACTCATTTAAGGAATCACTAATATGGATTGTTAATCTAGCTTGTTACTCTTATGCTTGTCTTGTTTCTGATGCTTCTTTGTAGGTACTATAGATTGCATGAAGGATAGTGAAAAAAAGGCCAAAACATCTAGATCTAAGGTAAAGAGTCACGTTATTCAAGTAGATTGATCATCTAGGGAAAGGATATATTGATGTGGTGTTTTTGTTCTAGACTTGTACCATACAAGCTAGAGGAACAAGCAGTGTTTGCACTGGTTGAATAATTCCTACAAACATAAATTTAGACACTATTTATCGGGAGAACATTTCAAGATGTACACTTACCATTTTGCATTGAAATACCTGGCCAATAAGCCAGTGTTGGGAGGCATATCTACCGGTGGCTTCTCCTTTTCCAGGAATTTGATTTTGAGATAATTGTTAAACCTGGTTGATTGAATTTGGGGCCATAACATTTTCGAGGATCGAAAGTGGAGAAGAACCTACTAGTTTGGAAGATAATATTCTTGATGCGCAATGGTTTGCGATAACGATGCTTGATGATTAGTACTGAGATGTCATACAAAAAATATGCTAAGTTTAAATGGACTGATGAGGATCAAGAAGCTTTTAGATGCATCAAGGATGCAATTACTAGGTCACTAGCTTTGGTTAGCCCTAGTTATTCTAAAGATTTCTTTATTTTCTCCTTTGCTTCCAAAAGTACTATCGTGGGGTCTTCCTCCAGAAAAACAATGAAGGATATGAGAAACCCATCACTTCATGAGTTGAGCTTTACAAGATTCAGAATTGAAATATAAAATCAAAGAAAAGAAGGCTTATGCCTTGATAAAGTTGTTAAAACATTTCAGAGCATACATTGGCTACTAAAAAATAATTGGTTATGTACCTCATGTAGCCGTAAATGATATCTTGTCTAAAAAAGATTGTTTAGGCATAAGGGGTAAATGGGTCTCTAAAATTCAAGAATATGATATAGATATTAGTCCCACAAAATTAATCAAAGGTAAGGGTCTATCCAAGAATTTAAATCAAGGGAATGGGGATGCTTTAGGGATGCTGTGTCAGAACAATGATCTAGAGCAAGTAAATTTAGTAGGAATTCAACGGTTAGAGCAGGATCGATGGTATGCAGATCTAATATTTTTTCTCCTTAATATTACATGTTTTGATCACCTTAATGGTCACAAAAGAATATCTCTAAGGATAAAATTAGTCAATTATTGCATCACTCAAGAGGGACTTGGTTGGAGAAACCCTGGCGGAATAATACTTAGATGTGTAAATGAGCAAGGGTCTAAACAACTCTTAAATGAGTTTCATGCAAGATTTTGTGGGGGGCATTATTCAGCAGACACAACATCCCATAAGATCCTTAGAGCGGTTTATTATTGGCCCTCCTTATTTGTAGATGTACACAAGTTTGTAAGGGGTTATCTCTAATGCTAGTTATTCACAGGAAAGCAAAGGTTAGGATCATTTCCTTTGCAACAAGTTGTTGTGTTATCCCCTTTCCAGTAATTGGGGCTTGATTTCATTCAGAAATTCAAAGAAAATATTATGGATTTTCTTGGATCCTAACTGAAATTAACTATTTCACAAAGTGGGTAGAAGCAATACCCACCAAAAAGGCTACTGATAAAGTTACTATCAAATTCCTAGAGGACAAGATTATCAAGATACTTGGGGTTCCATCCAAAACAACAACTAACAATGCCAAAGCTTTTAGTTCGGTAGAGATCACATCATTTTGCTTCAAATATGGCATTATCCTATCCCACTAATCTAGCTACTATCCCCAGGGAAATGGTCTTGTAGAGTCAAGCAATAAAACTTAATGACCATCCTTAAGAAAATAGTTGGAAATAATAAAAAGTCTCAGGATAGTAAAATAAAATATGCACTTTGGGATGACACAATAACTACGAAAAGTGCAACAAGAAAGACCCCTTTTGAGTTGGTATATGGTTTAATTGTCTTCTTTCTTATCTACCTTCAATTTCTAGTTTATTATATGCTTCAAGAATATGGTTTAGAAGAAGATTCCAATCCCAATAGAATCAAACAGTTAATTGAATTAGATGAAAGCCGAAGTAATTCTCTTGACAAGAGTATTAGAAACCAAGATAAGGTTAAAAGAACATTTGAAAAGTCTACAAAACCAAGGGCCTTTCAGATTGGAGATATAGTTTTATTATGGGAAAAATGAAGGGAGAAACCAATCAAACATTGGAAGTTTGATATTAGTTTCTGGACGGGGCCATTCATCATCTATGACATGTTTGGAACCAATTCATTTCCTCTCAACACCATGGAAGGAGAAAAGTTGATCTTACAAGTGAATGGGAAACATTTGAAATTGTTCTTCAACGATCCTATCTAATGCCCAATGGGTCATTATGAGGACTTTTCTAAACCTTTTTCTTTGTATCATATTTATTTTTATATCTTAGCTTATTGTTGTATGTTATTTATATCATAGTTTTGTATTATAGTTTTTGTATCTTATTTTTGTATATTATCTTGTATATTATGCTACAACTTGTATTTCATTTTGGCATTAATTTACATGTATATGAGACTGATGCACTTTAGTTTCTTGCGGGAACTTGACATTCTAGGGTCCTCACCCACTCTCTTTGATTGAAGATTAGTCGAGTGCATGTCCCATAGTTGGAGCCAGATGTTATCCACTAAGTTGCACTTAGGGGACCTTTTCAAGTTATCCACCAAGGATCGGAACAAATCAATTGTTCTTACTCAATGCTCAAGAAGTTCTGTGGTTTCATCAGGGTCAGTTATGGTCCCTTTTTCACATGTTTGCACACCCTCAGGGAAATTGTAATAAATGACATAGCATGATAGTTTCTTTTTCAAAATATTTGGCCTTATTAGGACTTGGTAATCAAGGTCATCATACTTGAGTGTTTTTTCCCTCATCAATTATGTGACTCTTTTTTAAGCGACATATAATTTTTGAGTTTTTCACTCAAAATTCTCCAAATTCAGGATGGTGAAATTGGTGATTATGTCTTAAAAGGTTATTAAATCCTAGGTTCTATGTAGTATACCATGCTCATCATATTCCCAACGTTTTGTGGACATGCACTAAGTCTTTCACATGATTTTTTAATTTTTACTTTTTTAATAAAATCATCGATAAGGCGTATTTTAATTGTAAAAGTTCAAAAGATCATAAATTTGGGTCTAGGGAGCCAGTTTGGTCATGTGGATGCTCGTTTTGGACCCAAAACCCCCACTTAACCCCTAAACCTGCCTTTGAGAGTCAAAGTAGTAATTTCCAATTATTAATTTTTATTTTCTCTCCAAAATGACTCAGAGGGTCGAATAAAAGGGAAAATTGGAGAAAATCTGATTCCTAAATCAAATCCAACTTGTATTTGTCTCTAAGGTGTAATGGTTGTTGGGGATCTTGTCTAGGAAATTTCTGAGCATCTAGGAGCACCTTCATACATCAAAGGAGGAGCTCCAACTCACCTCCATCAAAGGGGGCACATTCTCTCATGGAGGGTTGTCTTGCCACTTGGATGAAGTGGTTAGAAGAGGTGGATGCTTCCCAAAAAAAGTGGGATACCCCATGAGAGGTGGAATCCTCCCCTCCCATGAATTCAAACCTCCTCCCACCATTCTCTCAACCACCAGAACCACCTCCTCATTGGAAATTTCACCCCCTTGGGGTTTGGGATGTTTTTTGGCTATAAAAGCAGGGTCTTTCTCCTCATTTAGGATGATGTATTGAACATATTCCCATTGTAATTTTGTTTCTAATATTTCTTTAATAAATATTGAATTCTTTGGAGGATAGTCTGTGGCATTGTATTGTGAGTTTGTAACTTGTTTGATTTTGAGGTGAAATCGACTAAATCTCATGCTTTATTTTTGTCAAATGGTGTGTTTAGATCCAGTTTAACTTGAATAAGTATTTGTTTCTATAAATTTACTTATTTTCATTTCATTATCATAATTTTGTAGGAGAAATAGAGTGTATTTTTTTATACTTATGCTCTCCTACTTTTTTGATTGATGAGATTGACTGGATTAACCTTGTTTGTATGAGAAATTGTCTAGATTTTGCAAGATCGTCTCCGATAGAAGGGGATTGGAGCTCGGTTGCATCCACTTATATTTTAAAAAATCCATTTTTTTCCTAACATATTTATTTTTCATACCCCTCTCTCCTTCACTTCTTTCAAGCACATGCTTGGGGATTTCTCTCGTTCTTCTCCAAAACATTCAATCTCTCTTCTTGGTTACTGTTTTTATATGATTAATAAAATTAGATGCATCAATTTGATATATTAAATATGATTTTAATTATTCATATATATCATATATAGGTTCCTTTTAAAAGCTTCATCTTCAACTAGATTCAATTTAGTCTCTCAAAGTGTTATTTTCAATAACAAAAATTACAACTTTTTTGAGCATTTTGAGCGATGTGTATTATGAATTTGTCTTGATTAATTGTGACATTATAACATATTCAACCCACTATTTTTATCAGTTTTTGGTAAAAGGAGGAGGACATACTGCTCAAATTTTGCGTTTCGGTCACCTCGGACATTAAAAACTCCATCCTCCACCCCTTTTCTTCTTTCCTTTTTTGTCCCAAAAATATTGTAATCCTTTCGATTCTTATTCAAGTATCAAAGTGAATTTTTAATTTAGATTTAATCATATTTTAAAGTTCATTAATAAATAAATCAAGTGGGCTACACAATGCCCACACTCCATCCCCCCTGGGGGGATTCACAGTCTCCTATATGGTTTGATTTTTACTAATCAACACATGCACACACTATGAATTCTAGAAAGGTTATATAGTTTAGTTGATTTTATTTTATTTCATCTTTAAATAAGTAATAATTTCATACCCGACTTGTTTCCACGAAGTATGCTCTCGCCACCAACCAAAGGTTGTTTGCTAATTATTGGTGGATGATCAGAAAGTGAATCATAGTTTGTGGTATTAATTTATCATTTCTTTACAAATATATTTTCTTTATCAAATTGGAAAAAACATTTTTTCATAAAATTTGTGTATAATCTTTCCCTCTATGGGATTTACCTGGTCATCGGGAAATCAAAATCTATTTGTGACACTTTCTAAATTCCACACATTAATCTAATAATCCATTAATAAAATCAAATCCCCAAAAAACATTACGAATATATGGTGTACGATATTTGACAATCGTGGGAAAATTCTTCAAAGGAAGTGAGAACTACTAAATATCAACCTCAAGATACTTTCAGGATACATCCTTGTTGGTGTTGTGTTGGACACCTCTCAGAGACTCTAATGCAGCCCACATTTCAGCGTGAGGAACCACTTTCTCCATATTCCAAACATATTCTTAGTATTTTCAGTATATCAAGAACCCTACCCATAACTTAATTCATATTTTAATAATGAAAACTAACCAAGACACATTCCAAAACATTTGATTTTAAACAACATTATTTCTTTACTTTGACTCCATTGGCATTGATCTAATTCACAATATTTCAATTTTTCTTATGTGATGATGTTATGATGGTGAAATTGTTTTTTAAATTTGCAAACAATCTTGTTTCAGTATTTTACTCCGAAATTTTTTAAAAAACTTACTTCCATCATTAACAACTAAAACACAAGATCCTTAGTTAAACTCTTTCTTAGGGACCACCCCTTGGCTTCATTGGGAGTTTTTCCTAAATGGAGGAGTTAAGATCAAGTGACAATACTTGACTCAAGACTTTCCCCCAAGGACGCACCTAGCAGCTTGAATATTTTTGTTGCACTTAACCCCTAGGTGTGTGAAATGAGACAACACACATATTATTTGTAGCACTTTGATTGACCTGCAATTGTTGGTACCGATGCATGAACTCATGCTCTGTAATCTGAGACTGCCAAACTCTCATGTCTACTCTCATCCTTCCAAACTATGTCTGCTGCAACTAAATTGATGAATGAAGGATGTTAATTTAGCTATTGAATCTCTAAAAGTAACAAGACATGATGATTGAAGAAGAACTCAAAGCCGCAAAAACCAGAACAAGATTGACAAAGAATGAACCAAGGTGATGAATTAGGCATTAAACAGTTCACTTATAGAATTGGAAGGTGGCTCTCCACAAACTCGAAAGTAAATTGAAGAGACATTGAATTTAATGGATTTCATGATCGTGTGATTCGAAATGGTTATGGAAATGTCAAAAATTAATTTCATGAGTTATTATTTTTGGAAAAAGGAGAAAAGTGGAAATTGAATTCATTGAGCTATGCAAAAAAAATAATGTTTCCCAAAACGTTTGAATATGAAAGTGACACATCAAAATCCACACAATCTAATGATCATATCATCTCATTTCCATGCAAGCTGATAGATGAAACCATGTGTGAAATCTCATGATGAGATTATACATAGATCGCATTAATTAATACCTAGTCAATATCAAAAGTTAATGATATGAATATAAATAAAGGCAACACGTGTAAATACGAGCTTGCAGTGAAATTAGACGTAGAAATGGAGCATCTGCAAAATTACAGTAAATTCAGCATTAACAAGATGAAGCATGATGCCAAGGGGAGTTTATTTCCAAAGACATCCCTTTGTCATTGATGTCAAAGGGGGAGAATAAAATAAGAATAGAAGGAGAATAGAAGAAAGTGAAGAATTGGAACTGAATAAGGATCTATGAAAAAGAACAGAACAAGGTTAAAAAAGGCATGAACATAAGGGTAGCATTTTTATGCATAGAAGAAGAGATCATTTTCAGGGAGAGCTTGTTGTAAATTGGTGTTGACATCAATTCCAAAGGGGGAGATTGTTGAACAATTGTGTTTTCATTGATGTCAAAGGAAGAAAATTGTTGAACCTGTGTGTTGTCATTAATGTCAAAGAATAAATCAACAAGTTGGTTATAGGTTTGATGTCAGAAGATAAACCGTCAAGTTAAGAAAGAAAATGAGACTAATATCAAACATATGAGATGGATAACTTGGACTAAAAAATAATTCCATCAAGAAAACACTTTCTATATACAAATCCAATTTGAATAAATGCATAGAGAAGAAATGTGGAAGGTTAGGAAGTGTGCAAATTCCACCAAGGAATGGGACTTGTGTGCGCAAATACCACCAAGTCAATGGGCATTAGTATACAAAACCCAAGAAGGTTGAATTAGAAAAGGATGCACATCGACACAATATAAAAATGGTGGTTAACTTGATCAAGAAGCAAGCAAGTTGAGGCATCATCTAATAAAAGGAATTTCAACTTGTTGACACATTTCTTGAACTAAAAAGAGTATAAATAATCAAGAGATGGAAGCATTTTAGAAGCTTGGAGTTTAAACTTGAAGAATATAATATGTTTGGGAAAGATTCTAATTATCTAGAGTAACAATGGATCGTTGATCGCAAAAGAAGTTTGTTTATACAATAGAGTCGAATTGTGTAGATACGAAGAAGATGAACAACAAGAAGTGTGCAAATAAGAAGGATACCCAGAATTAGAATGTGCAAAGGTTTCACTCAGTAAATGATGTAGATTAAACAATTATAGAAGTGACAAAGTGTTGCAGAATCACATAAGTACAAAATTACAAGTTGCAAAAGTATTTACTGTCACAGATCACAGGTTGATGCAGATAACAAAAGGCTAAGATGTAAATCAAGGAAGCTACAACAACCGTAGATCACAAATTCACACATCTTAGATAAGATAATTGCATTTTTCAGTTTTGATACACAATCGCTTTCTTATTAGGGAGGAAGGAAGGGGTAAGGAAAGGGATTTGTAGCTTCCTTTCCAATTGGTGCTAGTAAAACTAATCAAGGAGGCATGAAGGGGCAAGGAAAGGGAGTTGTAGCTTCCTTCTAGTTGGTGTTGGTAAAACAATCATGGATTCATATTTTTCTTTCAGTTGGAGCTGGTAAAACAATCAATGGGTTGTATCCTCCTTCCAATCATTGCTGGTAAATATAATAGGGAGTTGGTTCTTACATTCAATCATAGCTGAAGAAACAAATATCTCGGTCTTTAACAGGCTAGTTCTTGTATACTATGAGTTGGAGATTATGCAAAATGGACAAATATATGTTCAGGTTGGTGCCTAAAGTTGAGTAAGTTGGTGCTTGTGGAGATAGAAGTATTTACAGTTCAATGTCTATAATCAATAGGTTGGTACTTGCAAATCAAGTTGGAACCTAAGTGAGTTCGTTCTCACAATTGAATATTGTTGTCTTCCACTTATGTAATCTTTCTTATACATATACATATATAGATATACAAAGTTACTTTTATATATTTGTGCACAACTGTGTCCATTTTTATTTCTGCAGAAATTTTTTTGAAGTACAAATTTTGATAAGCTCTAAAATTGTAATAATTTGTGCAATATACTGATTCACCCCCCTCTCAGTATATAACAATTCCAACAATGTGTAAATAAAGAAGCAAATTGTTGCTTATGTTCACTGTTATTGTAAGTTATCCATGTTTGTAGACAAAATTAGCATGGATAAGATCTATTTTATTGGATAATTTACTTTTTTGCTATATGTTGTTCCATATGAAACAAACACATCACCTTAAAAAACATTTCTTGGTTTGTGCATATAAAGTTGCACAATTGACAATGTTGTTTGGATTTGTTTAGAAATGAAATATTCAATACAAATTGGTATATATAGATACAAAGTTCATAAAAAAGAATTCTTGACTTTGATTTACATGAAAAGAAAACTACTATTATGTTACAACAAATGGGTAGAATAAAGACTAATGTAACATAAACATGATATGCATGTTGACTAAAAAAACCAAAATTGTTCACGACTATAATAATTTATTTATTCGATTGTTTTGAGATTCTATATAGTAAGTGTAACACAACAACTTATTGATGGAGATTATAATTCCATAGATTTCTTACTGTGAAGATTATGAAAAATAGTGTTTTCGATCCGATATAAAGTGCTATTAATTTTTTATCCATTCATGAAATGGATATTTGACAAAAGTTGGAATAATTACATAAATAAAAGATACTCTAGTAGAAGAGGTTATTAATATATTTGTTAAAAAATAAATAGTAGTTGTACATTTTGCTGTAAATTGAATGTTTACATCAACATAAATGATTTATGTATAGGGCACTCATCAATAATGGAGTGGAAAATTGAGGTCATTATGATCCATTCAAAGTAAAATAAAAAAAACAAATGTTGTAAATATGCACACAAATTTTGGTGTTTGCGTCAGACAAACTATAATTTCAGTGAATATACAATTAGTTGAATTATATGAATACAATCTCGGTTTTTTTGTCACTTGTGATGAAGTACCGTAGCAATGAGGTTAACTGTAGAAGTCCATGTCTTCATTTTAACACTAGAAGTAAATGCAAATTGTATTAGAGTCACCTAATAATTATAATTTAACTATAGGTGTATAAACAATGAGAGTGTGCATTGATTGAATATAAGTTCTATAAAATGTAAAATTAGAAACTCACAAGCATTTCTTGAAAGGTTCAAAAGAAGCATCATTATTTGTTTCTTTATATTTATTTCATGACAACTACAAATAGTTATTCGTAAGATAGATCTGGAAAAAAATGAAGCCAATATAACTCAACACACAAGTCCTTACTAGGCTCTAATAAACATCGTGACAATGATGAAAAAAAAACAAAAGTTCTAAGAGGTGTAGAGAAGGAAGATCACACTAGAAAAAGAGCATGGATAGTAATAAGAGAAGAGTAGCATGTGAGTTCACCAAGTCAAATGACTCATAAATGCCAATTATTAGTAAGAATTTGTTCATTGATATGTGGTAAATCTTATAAGTATGTGATGAGTTAGGATATATACCTATTTCTCTTGTCTGCATCAGGTGAGAAACATTCCAATATACATGTATATAAGGAAAAACCATATTTCTACCTAGGAACACATGATACTGCTATGAAAAATTAACATGTGAAGGTTTTTGTTGAGGAAGTTGTGTCAAATGAGCTAGTAGTAGTTAGGAGAGAACTAAACATCATTCTTGTTTTGATAGACATGATGGGCCAATTGTCTCCTAGTGCGACAACTACATATATTTAACGACTCATCCATACATAATAAGCATTATAGGCTGTTCTTTTATACATGAATAGATATTTTTTTATAGAAAGTGTTTTTCGATATCATCGAATGTGCTTCCTAAAATATGAACTACTCAACGAAGAAGAGTAACTAAGTAACTAAGAAATCTTCACTATTTAACATATTTCTATGTTTTTAAAGTAATTGTGATGGGCACTAAATCTACAAGGTATATTTTTCTAGTTGGCACTATTGATCAAAGTCATGTCAAATAAATAAAAAACATTGTGTTCATGTCACCATGATGAGCAAAGTCCTCAAACTATAGAGAAAATATTGATGCTCAGATGCCAAAAAAACCACATTCTAGTTTATGTTGCTAAATGAGAGACAATAATCCTAAAGCTTTCATGCACTTCCTTTATCGTATAATGCCTACTTGAATAGAAACATGAACCACAGATCTTAAATTTAAAGAGAAAATGGGAGCTTTTTCTATTTATGATACTATTGATAAAGGCAATTTGTTCAATTGTGACCATAGAAAGATTCAAATTACTTAGAAAGTGTAATCTATCAAAAAGTAGTATATGCAAAATGCTAAACAAGGGTTGAATTAGAATATTCAAAATTGGAGTTCTGAAGAAGTTTTGTCAAAGAAATGCTTGCTTTGCAATATTGTATGAAATCAATATAGTTTCCCAAACAAAAGCAAGTAACAAAGTAACTAAGAAATCATTGGTATTTAACATGTTTCTATGATTTTAAAGTAGTTTTAATGGGGAGTGATTCTACACACTCTATTTTTGTAGTTGGAACTATGTTAAAGTATTGTAACTTTGAAATATAGTCCAGATGTATTGATTGTATTCCTCAATCGGGAGATGAGTTTGGTCATGTAAGAGTCATTGAAAGAATCAATGTAAACCTCTAGATGTAAGTCGGGTCAATAGTACCCAAGTGCCATTATAATAAATTTTATTTTTGGTGTATTGATAGACAAGTTGGCCCTGTTAGGTCCTAGGTCAAGTCAAATAAAGAATATAAATAAGGAGGTACTCCCCTTCATTTGGACACACTCACTCCATCAAGTTTGCAAGAGAGAGAATAACAAGTGCGCTAGAAAGAAGAGAGAAGCACTTGTATGGGTTTTACACTGCTCTGCTTGAGTTCTCTACTGAGGAAGTTTTGTAGGGGTTTTCTCCCTTGTGGTATCCCTGAGAAAAAATATTTTTGTTCTTTTGTTTCTGTGCTTATTTTTATTTAATTGATCCTACTAGTGAAATAATTTTTTAAGATATCATCTAAGTAATTAATAAAAGTTAACATGGTATTAGAGCTACCCTAAAAGGAAACACTGCACAACTAGGGTTTGTTATTACAAACAAATACCTCAATAGATCAAGCATAAAAGAGGGCTCACTCAAATCACCCCTGAAGGGTGCATCTTTCTGTGGAAATAGAATTGAATTCCAAGAAGTTTCAGTTTTGGACCAAAAATTGCTACTGGGAAAAACTAGAGCTTCAGTGTTCCTGAGACTCTATCATCAATCTTAGAAAAAACAATATATAGTATATCTCACCTTGGGAAGGTGCATATATTCCATCACTTGTCCCTACCAATGATCCCAAATAAAAAATTAGGGTTTCTGCATCAAACCCTAGGCCATCTAGAAGAAGGTCATCCATAAGTTTTATTCATCGAGTACTACTCCTTATTCCATTCAAAGTTCTCATTCTGTTAAGATGAAAAATAATACCAATCTAGATGAGAAGCTTGAAGGGGATGAAAAATTCAGAGCATGGAAGTATGGGATCATGCTCATTCTAGAGGAAAATGGTCTAGATGGATTTATAAAGGAGGAAGTTGTAGAACCAGAAGAACATGAAGATAAGTCCAAATATAAGAAGGATATGATCAAGGATAAAAGGATCATGCTGAATCCATTAAAGATAACTTGATCCCTCAAGTATCCTTAAGGGAGACACCAAAATAAATGTTTGATGCTCTTTCCATCCTATTTGAGGGAAGAAAGATCAATAGAAAGATGACCTTGAGGAATCACGTCAAAAGTATAAGGGCTCAAAAGTCAGAGACCATGCAATATTATTTTACAAGAGTAGCTCAAATCAAGGAACAATTGGAAGCTATTGGTGACATGGTTGAAGAAGAAAAAGTTGTAATGACCACCTTGAATGGTCTTCCAAGAGATTGGGAATCCTTTATCCAAGGAATCTGTTCAAGAAGGAAACTAACCAAGTTTCAATAGTTATGGGAAGAATGTGTTCAAAATGAAGAAAGAATAGCATCCGGAGAATAAAAGCTAAATGAAAATGAGGGTCAATCCTTAATAGTCCATACCTGTTAGAATATAATCCGTCAGGATTATTGTAAATAAATAATTAAATAGGAATTTGAATAGTTGCCCGGGAAGGTGAAAAGGCTGGTTCTCAACCGCCTCATTGTAATCTATAAATTAATGTTTCAGTCGTGAATAGAACATTGAATCGGGAGTTATTACAAACAATACCAAAGGCAAGGACAAGAGAAAGAGTTATAACCATCCTCCTAGAAAGACTCAAGTGTTTAAGAAGCCCAATAAAGACTTCTCAAATTTTGAATGCTTCACTTGTCATAAGATGGGACACATTGCTATAAATTGTCCCATGAAAGCAGAAAAAGTCAAAAATATGAAATTATTTCAGGCCCATGTTGCTAAAGACAATGATCAAGAAGATGAAGAGAAAGCTAAGAAGGATGAAGACTCCAGTGAAGAATATGTCTTGATCTCTTCACTCACAGGTTCACTCTCACCAAGAAATGGAACCTGGCTAGTAGATAATGGTGCTTCCAAGCACATGGCAGGTTACAAGGACTCACTCTCATGTCTTGTACAAAAATAATCCCCACACAAAGTAATGCTTGGAGATGATTCCCAATACCCCATCAAAGGAATGGGAGAAGCATCCTATAATTTGGACTATGGGAAGTCCATGAAGATGAAGGATGTCATGTATGTCCCAGGACTAAAGAAGAACCTCCTTTCTATCTCAGCCTTAGATAAGAAAAGATTCAGAGTTTCTTTTGTGGATGTAGAATTTCTCATGTAGAAAAAGGAAAAACCATAAATGATGCAATATTAATTGGACTTGAATAAGGAGGACTCTACAAATTAAAGGGATGTGTAGATTCAACATTAATGACTAGCACCATAATCCCATGTGAGCTATGGAACATAAGAATTTCTCATATACACTACAAAGAATTGCCAATTGTGAGAAAGGTTGTGACTGGTTTACTAGAGATTCAGATAGATCATGAAGGTATTAAGCCACAGTCAACACTCAAGTTAACCACATATCAAAACCCTAATTGACTCAACTGATCCCTAACTAAAGTTGGAGTGTAATAAATGATTGAGTCTAACTGAAAGTAGGTCAGACACATGTCACAGCAAACCAACCATCAAGTGGTAGCGCATTAATGACTCCAATGAACCCCGATGAGGTTAACTGAAGTGTAACTGAACATCAGAAGTGGTTGGAGGCACCCCTGTTGACTCCAGTTCATTAAATAATAAATAAATAATCAATTTAATGATGAAGGGTGCCTTCACTTCTCTATTTAACTAATTGTAACCATCATTTAACAATATGGGGAATTAATGACACTCAGATCACCCCTGGAGTGCTCCAGTTAGCCTCCCCGAATGTAGGAGAAGGCTAAGTTAGCATCCTTGACTGAAGGTAGGAATGGATGTGATCTAGCTGATGTCATCTAGTGCTCCTCTGATGTCAATTAAGTCAATAATACTTAGGATAGTGGTTTAACTAGGCCAAATTGACCAAAATGAGTGTGTAAGGTGGTAAATGTCTCTAACACCCCCCGTTAAGCTATACTCAGGAGGAGCTAGAAAACATAAAATGCATAAAAATTCTAGGGCCCCAGCAACTAAGGCCACAGGTCACCTTGTACAATGCTGAAACTGAAACAATGCTAAAAAACAAACTAAGTGAGGAAAAGAGGGAAAACCTAGTGGGAAACCCCCCCCCTCAAGCTGAACACTGAAAGTAGTATGATCACTCTGATGGACTCACCCCCAATAGTGAACAGAGGTAAGTGACCCTTTTTTTTTTAAATCTCTTGGTGAATATGTCTGCAATATGCTCATTAGTCAAGCGGTATTGTAGAATGATGGTCCTGCCATGCACTAGCTCCCTGATATAGTGCATGTGGATCTCTACATGCTTGGTCCTATGCCTGGTAGCTTGATATGTGGATATCTTAATAGAACTTTGATTTTCACAAAATAGGACAATGAACAAAATAATACCAATATAAAACTCTAAAAGAATGCCTTGCAACCAAACTACTTGAATGCAAGCATTCACCGCTCCTCGATACTCGGCCTCTGCTGAAGATAATGCTATGGCAGCCTGCTTTTTGCTAGACCAGAAAATGGGGCCACCACCAAACATGAATACATATCTGAAAGTAGACATCCAATCAATAGAATCACCTGCCCAATCAGAATCTGTGTATCCAACCAGCTCTAGCTCGGATTCTGCAACATAGTTAATGCCATAGGTCCTGGTTCCCTGAATATACTAGAGGATCCTCTTGGCTGGATTCCAATGATTATCATGAGGCTACTAAATGTATCTTGATATAGCATTCATGTCATAACAAATATCATGCCAATAATGTGTCAAGTACAACAAGCTACCAATCGGCTGTCGATAGATAGTGCAGTCCATGGGAGGTGTGCTTTTTCCTTCTTCAAGGCTGATCCCTGAAAGAAAAGGGAATGGTGCAGGCCTACATTCAGCCATGTTAAAATTGAATAACAGATATGATATGTATTTGTACTAAGTGACCATGATACCATCATAATTTTGCTCAATTTCGAGCCCCAAAAATTGTTTTAAGAGCCCCAAATCGCTCATTTCAAATGCATTGTGGAGAGCAGTTTTGATGGTTGAAATGGAAGCAACTGTCACTACCTGTGATTAGTAATTCATCAACATATAAAAAAATAATAATAAAATTACCATCATACTGCTGTAAATACACATTTGGATCTGATCTACACCTTTGGAAGTTTTGCAAGAGAAGGAAGGCATCCATCTTGGAATACCACTCTCTTGGGGCCTGTTTTAACCTGTAGAGTGACTTCTTTAGCTTGCAAACCAAATATGGATCAGAGATGTATCCCTTAGGCTGCTTCATGTATATCTCCTCATGAATATCTCCATGCATAAATGCTGACTTAACATTTATATGATGCACTTCCCAGTGCTTAGATGCTAAAATTGCCAAAACTAGGCGGATGGAGTCCATTTTTTCAACCGGTGCAAAGGTCTCATGGTAGTCCACACCTTGGACCTGAGAGAAACATTTTTCCACTAGCATTGACTTATATTTGTAGGTTCTTCCATCAACAACAACCTTGGTCTGAAACACCCACTTGCATTGAACCAATTTCCTTCCCGGAGGAAGAGAAACTAGCTCCCAAGTAGTGTTTTTTTTAAGAGAATTCATCTCTTCATCCATGGAAACTTGCCATCTCGGATCCTTCCGAGCATGGTAGTAGGATTTTGGGTCTGAAATAATCATCAAATAACCATTTTTATATAGCAAATTATCAGGACAAGAGAGTGCAATACCTGCTCTTTGGAAATCAGACCGGGTTCTCCTTGGATCATCTAGATTTCCAATGTTATCTCCTATGGAGGAGAGTGTCTGTTGGGCCCATGTGGGAAGATGATTTTGTACTTCAGGTTCTGATTCAGCATCTAATTTTTTCTGCACACTGATATCAGAAATCAGAGGATCCAAATTAGGGTCATCACCCCCAATTTCATCATCCAAATATTCAATAGAATAGGAAGAAAATTCAGCAGTTTTCTCCTTCACTAGTTCCACCTCCTGAAGAGGCTCATCAATCTTGACACTTCTGTCGATGATGATCTATTTTGTTTTGATATACAAAAGATTGAAACCTTTTGATTCATTAGGATACCCAATAAACATAAATTCTATGCTTTTCGGTTGCAAAGCCCTTCTTTTATCGAGTGGAATTCGGGTCGGGCCCATGCAGTGGACCCAAACACTCGCAGGTTCGACACATCCAGCTTGTGTCCGAAGTATGCTTTGAAAGGGGTATTCCCTTTCATATATGAGTGTGTAACCCTATTTTAAATGTATGTTACAGCATGGATGGCTTCATCCCACAAATTTTCAGCCAACTTCTTTGATTCCAACATACTGGTGGTCATCTCCTTGAGAGACTGATTCTTCCTTTTTGGTACACCGTTCTGCTGGGGAGAGTAGGGAATTGAATGTTGGACCTGAATACCACTTTAGGAGAATATGTGTAGCAACTAATTTCTGACATACTCCCTGCCATTATCATATCTCAAGATCTTGATCTTAATCCCAGAGGCATTCTCGATCAAGGCCTTCAATTCAGTGAATTTTCACATACTTCAGACTTCTTTTTAAGAAATAAAAGCCATGTATACCTTGAAAAATCATCAATAAAAGTTAGAAGATACCTTGATCCATTCATGGATTTGACAGGCATCAGACCGCTGATATCAAAATGTTTCAGCCCCAATATGCATGTAGCTCAATTTGCCTTCCCCCAATCGTACTTGTGCTCAGGGTGTTTTCCAACCATACGGCCCTTGCAAATTCCAGTGGTTTCCTTGATGACCAGGAGGCCTTCAAACATGGATTTTTTCTGTAATTGCTGCAAATATTTGAAATTTAGATGGCCAAACCTTTCATTCCATAGCCTACTAACTTCATTTTCATGAGTTAGCAGTGCGGTGGGCTTTGCATCCCCCACAAAGTGGGAGAACTCATAGGCTTTTGCATGATGGTTTGCAAGGCCTTTAGCAATGAGTTTCCCGGACGCAAGTTCTATTATCTCAACATCATTCAGGTTGAAAGATACTCTCTTAGGCACTCCTGTATGTGTCATCTAATAGACATTAAGGAGATTTGATGCCAGAGACAGTACATACAAAACATTTGAAAAATAGCCATTCTCAAGATCAACCATACCTTGTCCTTCTAAAATGATTGTGGAGTCATCTCCCATGTGGACGGGGATGGATTTATTAGTCTCCAAGGATGTAAAGGAGTCTCTTTCATCCATCATGTGGTTCGAATCTCTAGAATCAATCAAGAGTGCTTTGGACTTCGAAGTGCTTGCCATAAGGGCATGGCCTTTTTCATGTTGTGGTTCCTGATCTTGCTGACCTCTCCTCCAAAAGCTTTCTAGAAGATTGATGTGATTTCTCTCAAGGAGAGAGGTAGCTTCATCAAGCTTCTTCTTCATGCAGGCATGTTCAGGGTGGAATTCCTTCCCACAGTATGAACACTTGACTTTTTCTTTTCCATGATGCACTTTCCCTTTGTTATTCCTTGAGCCAAAAGACTCATCATGCTGTTGGTTTTCAACTTTAGGCTTAGGAGCTTCAAATTTATTTTTTGGGTTCTTCTCTTGCTTTCCTTTACCCTTCAAATCTTTGGGCCCCAATACATGGAGGGCTTGATCACGGGAGGATCTGATGATCCCCATCTGGACAAGCTTATCATGTTCACTTGTTAGGGACTCAATGAAGGCATTGAGTGTAGGCATCTTCCATCCAAGGGTTGTGAGCTTCCTCACACGGAATGTAGAGACAAAAACTGAATAATCAGCTCCAATTTTGGAGAGTATGGTGAGCATGAGCTGATCATCCTCATTCTCCACTTTGCATTGCTTCAACAGTAAGAAAATGTTCTTGAACTTTGTGAAAAAGTAATTCAAGGTCTCGCAATTGGAAGGTTGGAGAGACATCAATTCATTTTCAAGATGGAAAACTCTCAAATCATCCTGCTTTCCATACAGGGATTCCAATTTGTCCCAAATTTCCTTTGGAGTCTTCAATCCTAAAAGATAGAAAAGAAGATCCTGGGAAACAGAGAGACACAAGAATATGAATGCTTCATCCTTATTGTTCGAGAATCTTGATTTGTCTATTGCAGAACCAGGCTCTTCTTCAATGTCCATGGTGACCCTATAGAGTCCTCTGGAGCATAGCTGGATCTCCATGTTTCCTTTCTGTGAGTGGAAATTGAATGAGTTAAAATATCTACGAAAGAAGCCATCTGAATTTGCTGGAGTGAATGCTTTCACTTGTCAAAAACCTGAAAATCACAACAAAAAGGGAAATGTAAGGTTAGACAGCCTACACATTTTAGGATTTCATCACACCCAACATAGTCAATCAAGGTAGCTTGACCAACAAGTTCTTTACTTGGGGTATTAAGTGGTAAGCCTTAGCTTCTGGTGTAGTGCTGGATTTTTGAGCTATTGCTCAATTATCATGCAAGATCGGTCAAAAACCTTGTTTTTGAGAGATCTGAGCTTCGTCTTGCCGTGAGATCTGATACCATATTAATTTGTCATAGTAATCTAGGGACTAGACACAAGTCTTATCAAAGATTAATAACAATAAGTCATGAAAATGGTGTAATTAGGCTACAAAATGAGTAGCCACTATGTATATTCACACAAAGAATGAGTAACACAATACAAGATCATGCTGCAAGCATGAATGACAAAGCAATTAGAATTCCCAAGGAGGTCATTCAAATTGAATGAGTGAGTCTAGCTTAACTGAATGTAAGCCACAGTCAACACTCAAGTTAACCACGGATCAAAACCCTAATTGACTCAACTGAGCCCTAACTAAAGTCGGAGTGCAATAAATGACTGAGTCTAACTGAAAGTAGGTCAAACACATGTCACAACAAGCCAACCATAAAATGGTAGCGCATCAATGACTCCAATGAACCCCGATGAGGTTAACTGAAGTATAAGTGAACATCAGAAGTGGTTGGAGGCACCCCTGTTGACTCTAGTACATTAAATAATCAATAAATTTAATGATGGAGGGTTCCTTCACTACTCTATTTAACTAATTCTAACCATCAGTTAGCAATATGGGGCATTAATGAGACTCAGATCACCCTCAGAGTGCTCCAGTTAGCCTCCACGAATGTAGGAGAAGGCTAATTTAGCCTCCTTGATTGAAGGTAGGCATGGGTGTGATCTAGATAATGTCATCTAGTGCTCCTATGATGTCAATTAAGTCAATAATACTTAGCATAGTGGTTTAACTAGGCCGAATCGACGAAAATGAGTGTGTAAGGTGGTAAATGTCTCCAACAAAAGGAGTGTGAAAATGATTTGCACAAGGAAAGAATACTAAGAACCCTCATTCAAATAGTGACAACAAAGAAAAAGGGATCTTAGATATTATCCACTCAGATATATGCGGGCTAATGCAAACCGCTTCATTAAGTGGGTATGTTTACTATGCTTCCTTTATTGATGATTATTACCGCAAGACTTGGATACAATACTTGAAAATTAAGGATGAAGTTTTTGAAAGGTTTAAAGAGCTTAAGGACCTGGTAGAAAACCTCTCTGAAAATAAGATCAAGATATTAAGGTCAGATAATGGAGGAGAGTTCACATCAAGTGAATTCAATGGGTATTGTAAAGAAGCTAAGATTAAGAGGGAGCTCACCATTCACTATAATCCACAATAAAATGGTGTGGCAGAAAGAAAACATATATCTATCATGGAACCTATGAAAGCTATGATACATGATCAAGATCTACCAATGTACCTATGGGAAGAAGCAGCCAGAACAACAGTATATGTACATAATAGAATCTCTCATAGTGCCCTTGGGAACAAGATTCCATAAGAGATGTTTACCAAAGAAAATCATGAAGTAAGTCACCTAAAGATATTTGGTTGTCCAGTATACATACACATTCCCAAGGAGAAAAGATTAAAAGAAGGGATTGTTTGTAGGATATAGTGAGCGATCAAAATATTATCATATCTATATCCCAAGATATCGTTAATTTGAATTAAGTGTAGATGTTACCTTTGACAAAGATACAACCTTCAGAAAATCAAAGAAAGATAAAAAAGATGAAAAGGGGCATGAAACTCCCAAATATGCAAAAATTCCTAAACTAGTTAGGAACGAAGAAGAAGATTAGATGCATGAGGATCATGTTTTGACAAAACCTCAGAGACGTGTTTAATTTACTAGTGAAATGATCTCATGAAATAGAAAACCTTCCTAGGCTCATGAAGTAATCAAAGAACCAAAAAGACATGGTTCCCCAGAAGGAACCATTAGGGAAAGGAAGAAGCCAAATCCATACCTTAGTTATGTAGCTTTGATTTGTGATATCGTTGATAAAGAACCAACATGTTTTGAAGAAGAATAAAATAGAAGGAGTGGGTTGATGCAGTGGTCAAGGAATACCAATCCATTATAAATAATGATGTATGGGAAAAAGTACCAAGACCAAAAGACAAGTCAAGGGTATCCTCGAAATGGATCTTCAAAACTAAGAACTCAACAAATGGTAGTATAGAGAAGTACAAGGCAAGATTTGTAGCTCACGGATTCTATTAGAAGGAAGGAATCAACTATGAGGAGACCTTTGCACCAGTAGCTAGGTATACCTCAATCAAAACCATCCTTTCCTTTCCATCTAGTATGAGGTAGAAATTACATCAGATGGATGTGACTAAAACCTTTCTAATGGCTTAATAGAATAAGAATTATATATCTAAAACCACATGTTTCGAGACTAATGATCAGAAAACTCATGCATGTAGATTCAAGAAGGCATTGTATGGGTTAAAGAAAGCACCTAGAGCATGGTATGGAAGAATCGATGGATTCCTAATGAGCTTAGGCTTTACCAAAAGTAAAGAATATTCCAACCTCTACTATAAAGTTGAGGGTGATGGACTTATGATATTACTAATATATGTAGATGATCTATTATTGATAAGTGAAGATAAGCCCATCAACGAATGTAAGAAGAAGCTTATTGCAGAATTTTAGATGAGAGACCTTGGAATGATGCATTATTTTCTAGGTCTTGAAGTATGGCAATATCCAGACGATATTTTCCTAAACCAAGGAAAATATGCAATAGAAATCCTAAAGAGATTTGGAATGATAGATTGCAAGTCTATGACTACTCCGATGACAACAAATTTGAAGTTATTGAATGATGATACTTCGAAAGCAGTTGATTCCACCTTATATGGACATATTATTGGTTCTTTGATGTACTTAACCAATAAAAGACTAGATATATGTTTTGTTGTAAACACTCTAAGTCAATATATGGTGAATCCAAAACATATTCACCTAGTTGGAGCAAAACATGTGATGATGTATCTAAAGGGGAATTTCGATTATGGTCTTAGATATGCATCAAATGAAGAGATCATATTACATGGATTTGTGGATTCAGATTGGGTAGGAAGTGCCAAATATAGAAAGATAACATCAAGAATTTGCTTTAGTTTTGGATCAGGCATGATCTCATGGTTCAGTAGAAAGCATACCAGTATTGCACTTAGCACGACATAAGCTGAATACATTGCAGCATGCTCAACTTGTAGCGAAGCAGTATGCATTCATAAGATGTTGGTAGGATTATTTGATGCAGAGATATAAGTTATTGATATCCTTTTTGATAATCATAGTTGTGTCAAGATGACAAAAAACTCGATGTTTCATGACAATACAAAGCATATCGAAGTTAGATATGATTACATATAGGATATGGTTTAGAAGGGACCTGTAAAGCTCAAGTATGTTCCTACAGAGGAACAAGTGGCAGATGTGTTGAATAATCCTTTGTCTCATGTAAATTTTGAATACTTTAGAGACAAGCTTGGTGTAGTCCGAAAGGACCTCTCTCGAAAGAGGGATTTCCAGTAGATGGAAGAACGATGCAACGGTGGGAGCTTGGTCTAGACTAGGGTAAGTTTGGCTAGGATTGTTGGCCTGAATGGGTTAGTAAGTCATATGAGTCTTGTTGATCCTAGGGGGATTAGTATGTCTGGCTAGGCTTGTTTGTCTTGAAAGGGTTAGTAAGTCAGACAAGGCTTGTTTGGTCCCTAGGAAGATCCATCTTTCTAACTGGGCTTGTTGTCTCTAAAGGGTTGGTAAGTTAGACAAAATGCCTGGATGGATCTACCAGAGAAATCACTATGATACTGCTCCGAGATAGTTAATGGGAAAGATGTGGTTTCAGTATTGTTATATTGATGATTGTTGAGATAGTTTTAGTATTCCTATACTGATATAGCAGGTTCAGTATTCTCAAACTGATGATTGTTGTGATGATTGTTGATGAGATTGTTTCAGTATTTCTATACTGATGATGATGTTGATTTTTTCAATGTTTTTATGTTGATGACGATGATGATGTTCTAGCATCTCTATGCTAGTAATGTAGATGAAGATCTAGCATTTATTGATTTTTTTTTTAGCACTAGCATGCTAATGATGGTGTTATTGATGTTTTAGTATTTACATATTGATGTTGTAGATGATGTTTCAATATTTACATACTAATGTTTGAGATGATGTTTTAGTATTTACATACTAATGTTGCAGGTGATGTTTCAGTATTCACACACTGATTTGGCAAAATATGATTCAGTATTCACATACTAATGTTGCAGAATATGATCCAATATACTCAGAACATGATTCAGTATCCACACACTGATTTTGTATAAGATGATTCAGTATCCACATATTGATGTGATAGAAGATTATCCAATACGCATAGAATATTAATCGGTATTTACATACTGATATTGTAGAATATGATCGAGCTGATATCGATGATGAATATCTATGATGATGCTCCAAAAATTCCTATGACATATAGAGACTCACTAGTCATATGTACAGTTATGGTAGTAGTTGCTTTAGTACCTTCCTAGTTAAGAGGGAGTAAAGTATTGTAACTTTAGAATATATTCTAGATGTATTTATTGTATTCCTCCATCATGAGATGATTTTGGTCATGTAAGAGTAATTGAAAGAATCAATGAAAACCTCCATATGTAAGTTGAGTCAAGAGTACCCAAGTGTCATTATAATAAATGTTATTTTTGGTGTCTTGCTAGACAAGTTGTCCTTGTCAGTTAGAAAAAATCGGCACTGTTAGGTCCTAGGTCAAGTCAAGTAAATAACATAAATAGGGAGGCACTCCCTTTCATTTGTACATGCTCAGTCAAGCAGTTTTGCAAGAGAGAGAAGAACAAATGCGCTCAAAAGAAGAGAGAAGTAGTTGTCTGGTTTTTACACTGCTTTAGTTGAGTTCTATACTAAGAACCCTCATTCAAATAGTGACAACAAAGAAAAAGGGATCTTAGATATTATCCACTCAGATATATGCAGGCTAATGCAAACCGCTTCATTAAGTGGGTGTGTTTACTATGCTTCCTTTATTGATGATTATTACCACAAGACTTGGATACAATACTTGAAAATTAAGGATGAAGTGTTTGAAAGGTTTAAAGAGCTTAAGGACCTGGAAGAAAACCTCTATGAAAATAAGATCAAGATATTAAGGTCAGATAATGGAGGAGAGTTCACATCAAGTGAATTCAATGGGTATTGTAAAGAAGCTAAGATTAAGAGGGAGCTCACCATTCGCTATAATCCACAATAAAATGGTGTGGCAGAAAGAAAAAATAGATCTATCATGGAACCTATAAAAGCTATGATACATGATCAAGATCTACCAATGTACCTATGGGAAGAAGCATCCAGAACAACAGTATATGTACATAATAGAATCTATCATAGTGCCCTTGGGAACAAGACTCCATAAGAGATGTTTACCAAAGAAAATGCTTAACGAATGTAAGAAGAAGCTTATTGTATAATTTTAGATGAGAGACCTTGGAATGATGCATTATTTTCTAGGTCTTGAAGTATGGCAATATCCAGATGATATTTTCCTAAACCAAGGAAAATATGCAATAGAAATCCTAAAGAGATTTGGAATGATAGATTGCAATTCTATGAATACTCCGATGAAAACCAATTTGAAGTTATTGAATGATGATACTTCGAAAGCAGTTGATTCCACCTTATATGGACATATTATTGGTTCTCTGATGTACTTAACCAATACAAGACCAGATATATGTTTTGTTGTAAACACTCTAAGTCAATATATGGTGAATCCAAAACATATTCACCTAGTTGGAGCAAAACATGTGATGATGTATCTAAAGGGGAATTTCTATTATGGTCTTAGATATGCATCAAATGAAGAGATCACATTACATGGATTTGTGGATTCAGATTGGGCAAGAAGTGCCAAATATAGAAAGAGAAATTCAAGAATTTGCTTTAGTTTTGGATCAGGTGTGATCGCATGGTTCAGTAGAAAGCATACCAGTATTGCACTTAGCACAACATAAGCTGAATACATTGCAGCATGCTCAACTTGTAGTGAAGCAGTATGCATTCATAAGATGTTGGTAGGATTATTTGATGCAGAGATATAAGTTACTAATATCCTTTTTGATAATCATAGTTGTGTCAAGATGACAAAAAACATGATGTTTCATGACAATACAAATCATATCGAAGTTAGATATGATTACATCTAGGATATGGTTCAGAAGGGACCTGTAAAGCTCAAGTATGTTCCTATAGAGGAACAAGTGGTAGATGTGTTGAATAATCCTTTGTCTCATGTAAATTTTGAATACTTTAGAGACAAGCTTGGTGTAGTCCGAAAGGACCTCCCTCGAAAGAGGGATTGCCAGTAGATGGAAGAACGATGCAGCGGTGGGAGCATGGTCTAGACTAGGGTAAGTTTGGCTAGGATTGTTGGCCTGAATGGGTTAGTAAGTCAGATGAGTATTGTTGATCCTAGGGGGATTAGTATGTTTGGCTAGGCTTGTTTGTCCTGAAAGGGTTAGTAAGTCAGACAAGGCTTGTTTGGTCCCTAGGAAGATCCATCTTTCTAACTGGGCTTGTTGTCTCTAAAGGGTTGGTAAGTTAGACAAAATGCCTGGATGGATCTACCAGAGAAATCACTATGATACTGCTCCGAGATAGTTAATGGGAAAGATGTGGTTTCAGTATTGTTATATTGATGATTGTTGAGATAGTTCCAATATTCCTATACTGATATAGCAGGTTCAGTATTCTCAAACTAATGATTGTTGTGATGATTGTTGATGAGATTGTTTCAGTATTTCTATACTGATGATGATGTTTATTGTTTCAATGTTTTTATGTTGATGACGACGATGATGTTCCAGCATCTCTATGCTAGTAATGCAGATGAAGATATTTCATTTATTGAATTTTTTTTTTAGCACTAGCATGCTAATGATGGTGTTATTGATGTTTTAGTATTTACATATTGATGTTGTAGATGATGTTTCAATATTTACATACTAATGTTGCAGATGATGTTTCAGTATTTACATACTAATGTTGCAGGTGATGTTTCGGTATTCACACACTGATGTTGGCAAAAGATGATTCAGTATTCACACACTAATGTTGCAGAATATGATCCAATATACTCAGAACATGATTGAGTATCCACACACTGATTTTGTAGAAGATGATTCAGTATCCACATATTGATGTGACAGAAGATTATCCAACACGCATAGAATATTAATCAGTATTTACATACTGATATTGCAGAATATGATCGAGCTGATATCGATGATGAATATCTATGATTATGTTCCAAAAATTCCTATGACATATAGAGACTCACCGGTCATATGTATAGTTATGGTAGTAGTTTCTTTAGTACCTTCCTAGTTAAGAGGGAGTAAAGTATTGTAACTTTAGAATATATTCTAGATGTATTTATTGTATTCCTCCATCATGAGATGATTTTGGTCATGTAAGAGTAATTGAAAGAATCAATGAAAACCTCCATATGTAGGTTGAGTCAAGAGTACCCAAGTGTCATTATAATAAATGTTATTTTTGGTGTCTTGCTAGACAAGTTGTCCTTGTCAGTTAGAAAAAATCGCCCCTGTTAGGTCCTAGGTCAAGTCAAGTAAATAACATAAATAGGGAGGCACTCCCTTTCATTTGGACATGCTCACTCAAGCAAGTTTGCAAGAGAGAGAAGAACAAATGCCCTCGAAAGAAGAGAGAAGTAGTTGTCTAGTTTTTATACTGCTTTGGTTGAGTTCTATACTAAGGAAGTTTTGCAGGATTTTCTCCCTTGTGGTTTCCCTGAGGAAAAATATTTGTGTTCTTGTGTTTTTGTGCTTGTTGTTATTTCAGTGATCCTACTAGTGAAAAATTGTTTTAAGATATCATCTAAGCAATTAACAAAACTTAACACACTATTCATTAGTCATTGTGAAATAAGTTCGAAACATTGATTTCATGTTATCACGATGACCAAATTGCTTGACTCTAGAATGAAGTTGAATGTCAAACCACGTTTCAATTCATATTGTTGAATGAAAAACAAAGAGGCTAAGCCTTTTCATTTCCTTTAAAGTTAACACCTATTTCATTTTAAACTTGAAATAATGTTTAAACTAAGAGTTCAAAAGAAAATTTGTCAAAGATGTGCCTCATTTGGACTATCGTCTAACAAGAGAATAATTTATCATATCCTTATTTTCGAATATCCTCAAATGTGCTTTCTAGGATCTAAATTGTACAAAGAGAATGAGAAACAAAGTAACCAAGAAAATTTGACTATTTAACATATTGCCATGATTTAAATGTAATTTCCATTGTGGGATGATTAGTGGATGATTGCACAAGTTCCATTTATCTTGTTCACATTATTGATCAGAATTATTGTTAAATAAGTTAGAAACACTATGTTCATGTTACCATGATGACCAAAGTTCTTAACTCTAGAATAAAACTTGATGTTAAGAAAAAATACTACCAAAAGATGTTAAAAATATGGTCAACATTAAAAAACCTCCAGTCTCCTATTAATAGTGCATTGAGAACATAGAGTAAATGTAGGCCAAATAAAACTTTGAATGTTGGATATAATAACAGTACACCAGGAATATGATGGGAATTCAAAGTAAACGCTATCCAAAACAAAACCACATTCCAATTGATGTTATTGAAAAGGAGACAAGGAGGGTAAACCTTTCCATGTCCTCTATAATTAATGTCTATCCAAATAGAAACTTGAATCAGAGACCTCAAATATGAAAAAAGAATTTGAAACAAGTATATTTTGCATCAAAACCCAAAAAGATTAATTCAGGAACCTTAAAACTAATATCTATTAAGAAGCTTTGTTTTTTTCTAAGGGATTTCCTATCATGTTTTCATGGGACACTAGTATGCTACATATCTATTGAAATTTGAAAGAATAACTCAAGAGTCATTTTTTTCCATCGAGAGAATTGTTCTTCTCAAAAAAGTGCAAAATGCACTTTACCCATTTACACTTTGAATCATAATACTGAGTAGTAGACATGCCAACGACTAAACACTCACAAATGAGTTTGAATGGATAAGAAGTATATGTCATGGTTATCATTTGAACTTAGAACAAGACATAGGGAGATCATTACTTGATATGACAAACCATTTATCATTTTTCTATTTTTAGTTTTGGCATTTCAATGAACATGAACAAACTTATACATGAATCTAATGCATATTAAAATCTATAATAAAATATTATTCACAATAATTAGTTTCTTATCTTGGAAGAATGAATTCACAAATAACATGAACCTCCTGATTAAAAAATATCAATTTCAACCGTGCCTAGAAAACAAATACCAATTCTCTTTAAACTTCATGTTATGGTTCTACTTGTCTGTCGATTTGGAAACTATGCACTATAGTATCTAAACAATTATTTTCCCTATATAGGAATTTAAATATAAGTTTTCATGTATTAGTCATCAAGCATATAATTATTACATGTCTTGTCTTTTTTTCTTTTTGAAAAAGTACTAATGTGTTTGATGAAATATGTTATCAAGACCTTAAAAAAACATAATTCATGGGATATCAATATTGTGAAAAGAAGAGCCAAAAAACCAATAAATTATCTCAAATAGCCAAAAACTATATTAATTTGATAAATTATCTCAAATAGCCAAAAACTATATTAATTTGATTGGAAGAAAGAAAGAAATTAAAAGAACTAAATAAACATAAAATTATTATTTTTTAATCATAAAATGACTTTGAAGGAAGAGTGAAATTCGATACAGAATGCACAATGTAAAAACTAAAGCAAAGAACAAACATTGTCAAGTAGAAGAAAAACTACCATTCAGTTTCATGGAACTATGATAGTCTAAAAGAGAGAAACAAAGTTTTATGGAACTATGATACTCTAAAATAGAGAAACAAAGTTACCTTTAGAAAATGAAATAGTTGCTAGGGTTGAATAAAGAGCTTGGAGGAAAAAAAATTAGCAAACGAACAATTCATGTTAGGAACTTGTACTCTCATTAACAATTAATTAAAAAAATAGAAAAAAATTGCATAAAAGCAAGAATAGAAACAAAAATTATGTAGAATACATAGAAACTGATCAACACAGAAAAGAAAGCAAAAAGATTAAAAAAAAATTGTATTAAACATTAATTTCATTTTTTTATTAGAATAACATAAAGTGTTATTCTTTTATCAAATTTGTAGATAACAATACATGCAAGCTTAAAGCATGGTTCATTAAGATATGTAATAAGAAAAAATTATCTGAAAAAATGATCTATTATGACTTAGACAAAAAAATTAGCTTCGTTGAATGTAGTGATGAGAAAACAGTTCTATTATGTATTTGAAAAAAAACAAAAATAAAATAGCAAGAAATTAAAATGATTTATCAAAGTAGGTTGAATTATGTTATCTAATTTAGACTCTTGTGTACTCATTTTGAACAGTAGTGTAAGTCATATCTTTTGCAACTGTGTACAATAATACAAAAATACACAAGCACGATATATATAATTTCAATGGGATATAGTTTTATAGAATATTTAGAAAATGAGAATTTGTGTGAAAACAATTAAGTAATTGCAAGGGCTTGTGCACTAATTGCAATATTGTAAATATAGATCAAGTAAATGTTTATTGTTTTTATTGTTTCAATAGAAAACATATTTTGAGCAAGGGTTTGTGTTCTAATTGCAATATTGTCAATATAGATCAAGTAAATGGTTATTGTTTTTATTGTTTTAAAAGAAAATATATTTTGAGCTTTTATGAGATGGATAAATATTCAAAAAAATCTTTAGAGGAATTAAAATACAAATAGCATGGTGATTAGCCTAGTAAGAATCAATCTCATGGGGTGTAGAATAGATGATGAATGGGTGTACTGTTAAGGTGCTCTTTATGTAAGGTCACTAGTTCAAAACTCCATGGGTACTAGCTTACCAAAAAAGTAAAGTAAGCATCAAATGTTTAAAGAATACAACTATATTTTGGCAATGTTGTCTGAAAGTGGTCTATTACTAAACCATTGTTAGTTGTTGGTTTCCTTGAATGAAACACTAACTTATGAGCTTACATGAAGGAAACAAGTTTTTATTGTGCACCGAGTTTTTGGAACATATTGTAGTTGAAATCGGGTCTAGTGACTATGGTATGCTTAGTCTATTTTACCTTTGTTGTTAAAGTGTTGATAAAGTGAAAAAGAGCTTCAAGGAAATGTTGCAAGGAAAAATATCCTAATGGTATTGGTTTGAAACCATAACAAAGTGGTTGACTTTTAAAGACAACTTTTGATTCCAAAGAGGAAAGTCAATCTAAGATTCATAACTAATAAATAGGTAGACAAGAAAGATAAAGAATAAATATCGAATCCAAAGTTTGGTGAATATTCCCTTTCTTAAATCCTCTTCTCCAAGGGTTCCTTATATCACCTGTACCAAGAAAGACACAAACAATGAGATAGATGCCTATAAATGTATAAAGAAATCAACTAATAGTAAACAAATTAATGTATTTAACAATTAAGTTTCATATACCAAAAACATAAAATTAATACAATGACGAAAAAGAGAGATCCTTATTTAAAATAACAACATATAAAAAGATTGATAAAACATGTGGTTTTTGTGGCAATGTTATGAAAATGGTGTTTGAATTCCTCCACTCGTTCCACAAAGATGAAACATGATCTACTAATGATATACTAATGCTTTATTTAAAGGACATGTCCAGAACATAGATTATGACTCTTTATGAAAAGAAACATGAAGCAAAAGCTACTAGAAACAAGGGTTTCTATATATATAGGAAAATGACTTGCAGAGTTAGGAAAAGGAGCTTTTGGTTTTTAGCAAAAAAATACTAGAATTGTGATGTTATCAATCATTTATCTCCCTCTTGTTCTTCCCCTTTAGAATTGTTATACTCTAGGGAAACAATTAAAGTATCTAGGGTAGTTATTTACTAGAATTCGGAAGTTAGGGACCAAAGGAAGCCACACAAATTGCGCAAATTTTAATTGTTTTTATTTGTGTGTCCAAATAAAGGGAGACATGGGATAGACAGTACTCGACGATTAGACATGACTATACATAGGTAGAATGTGTCTCTATTATAAAAATAGTTTTTATTTTTATTTTTTAAGAGGAAATGATTAATTCTAGCTTAAAAGGGTAGTCTAAAAGTAGGGGATAAACCTGAATTAGGCCAACATATGCATCCATGTGAAAAGGTGTAAAAATATGTTGTAACAGATGCTTCCTAATGTCTAAGTTTAGAGGAGAAAACGATGACCTAAATATATTGTAAATATCAAAAAATGAGTGCATAGTGAGCCCAGATATAAGTCATTGAACACAACCATAGCCAAAACCTACAACAGAACATAAGTAAGATTATTCTCTTCTTTAGGTGGGTATACCCATTCTCAGGAGTGTCAAAAGCATGGCCGCAAAATCAAGTACACTATGGATCCATGAAATGTATCTATAAGCAATTATCATAGGCATGAAAAATGAATATACAGTGGATCCATGTCAGAAGAGATGATAACCATGAATAGATACATAGTGGATATATGTCTTAGAATAAAAGGAGTATAAATGTGAAAAAGTACTATACAAATAGATCCTACAAAAGTATTAATGTCATAAATAAGGTATGTCGCAATTCAATGTGACTTGGGTAAATACAATAAATATGGTGATGCTACAATCGACCCGAGGTCTTTAAACCAAATCACTATGGGTACAAGTGTACACTAGGCAAATAAATGTACTGAAGTAGAACATAGTGAAACATCATTTGATTCAAGGTCATTCATGTCTACCGTTAATAAATATGAGCCAGGTAAGAAGCAAGGTACCTAGTATAGTCTATAAAGTCCGAATAGATGAGATGAGGTTGAACAAGTATAGATTCTAGAAATTAGAGAACATTGATGTATTCACACTGTTAATAGCAAGGAAACTTGCCACAAATCACTGCAAGTACCAAGGTACTAAAAATACTTTAGATCCATATCCCAAAGAAAAATGATCTGATGTCAATAGGAACAGATATGTTAGAAGGAGGGAATTAAGGAATCCCCCATCATCCAACACAAGATAACAACAAAAGGACAAATATTTGAAAGGAAATTGATGAACTAATTGATTCTTAAATGTACTTGACATACGTGAAGATTGACATACACAAGCTAGGAGTTTTGAAGAGTGGTCGCCAAAGGCTAAAAAATTCCATTGAACAAAAAAAAATGATGCAATAAGTAATCGATGCACCATAGACTCTACGATGAACGTAAACGTAAACATAAGACATGTTAGACAACAACATACTCTCCATAATGACTAGAATAATAACTATTCGATGGAGTTTTAAATGCAAAAACAAGTTCAGCTTCCTAAAATCCATATCAAACACAATATGCTAAGATAAAAACTCAAGTCAATGTGTTGTGTTCAAGGGCAATAAGATTGCTACCAAGGATAAGTGAGACCTGACTCTTTCGCATTTTTCTTTTTTGGAATATTTTTTTTTTACTTTTGCATATTTATGATCCTGAAAAAAAAAAGAATAAAAGAATGCTAAAATATAGTGTACAAAACAAGTGTCATGCGCAAGAAAAATTAATTACATGTGCAAGGAACATACCTATGCTTAATGCAAGGAGTTGGTGCAGGATATTGACACTCAGGGGAATGTTACCTCCACGGATATGGGTGTCAAGTTGCAAAAATGAATACATGGCTTGCAATTGAGAGAATACATAAAAGGCTAATCAACACAAAGCTAAAGCTGATATAAGGCTGAAAAGAATAAGTGAGAAATATGCAAATGCAACTAGAACATAACACAAAAACATATTTTTGAATTCCCTTATAGTAAAATGGCCAGCAAAAAGTAGGAAGAATATACGAATCTTACACACAAAGTCAAGAATATCTACAAAGGGCCTCTCGAGCCTAATAAATTAGCAGCATAGGTACCAAATGAAATTAAAGGATCTAATTAGGGTACCCATGACAATGAAGGCTCTATCATGAAAAAAACAAGAATTTGATAAAAAAATGTGATTGATGAGGTCTCACTAAGGAAATCTTAAGGCATTTAAACTTAGCAAGATAATGCAGAGATGAATAGTGAGAAAAACATAGTATCCTATATGCTAGTTTATAAAACAATATCTATCAATGTATGGTGGAAACGTAGTCATTAACAATAGAAGTTTGCAATATAACATTTTGTATAGACAATGGGAAACAAAACTTCTATCTATAACCCCAACCAGTCAAATTTCACAAATAACTAAAAAGTTTGAAAACTATAGTAAGAGTAGGTAAAAAGAGATATAGAATAGAAAAAAAAATTACCATACCATGTTATGTGTTTACCCAAAATAGAATTTGTATGTGGGACAAACTCTCAAACTTCATATCATGATTGTGGAGGCTACCGGTGATGAAATCAGACATGAACGGGACAAAGTAAGAGATATTTCCTATCTTTAGAGTTTCATCTTTGATTTTGTAAATTTTGGTTAAAATTTTGATAGCTTAAACCCTTTATATTGGTCGTGTTTGAAAGGCCATAAATTCTCCTGAGCTTAAGACAACCCATGTTTGGATGCAACTTCCTATGCTATATAACACAATCAATAATGAGGTACTAGAGGATTTTGAAGCATTGCAAGAGCTTCACAACTGTGGATTACTAAAATTCTTCAAGACGAGAAATATGCATGCTCTATAGACGTTACTACAACTCTTACTCAATTATTGGGATTTGGATACATATGCATTCATTTTAGATGGGAAACCCCTAAAAATGGAAGTTGAAGACATTTTCTTTCTCACAAGTTTCTCTCGTCAAGGAGATGTACTGAATTTCAAATTCCATGGAGGTGGAAGAATGACCGTTGATGAATATTGTATCCCAAGAACACAGAAAATGGGAACACACATCGAGATTGGAGATTTACTAAGCTTTGGGATAAATATCATTGTATTAAATTTGGGAAAGACTATGGGATCAACAGCACTCCATCGAGCATCTCAACAGAAAATGTTTTAAGTCATAGAATGTGTAAATCCCACTATATATGATTAGATTTTAACATTGTTGGTATGTATGAAATATCAACTAACATGATGTAAGAAAGGGAAAACAAAGAACTTTGGATATGGAAGTAGCTTATGTTCTTTCTTCTTTGAGAGGGTAGTATCTATGAGCTCACAGATATATGTGGAACCAAGAGGACTTCGAGAGTAGCTATGATAATATTGTCTTAATTACTTCCATTTCTTGTACTGTTGTTCTATGTACTTGGGTGGATATAATTTTGTCCTGGAATGTTCAACAAATTTTGACCATGTGTCAATGGGGTGACCTTCTTCTTATCATTTAGTCAAAATATTTTTCCACCAACAATGTATAGAATTCAACATCTTCAGATATGCATTGGTGACTTTCTCAACTTTATAAAGTTTATTCACAAATAAGTAGGACTTTAATTAATGTATCTAATTGTCTACAGACTTTGCATCGATATTTCCTTCCAAATTTGGTATGTCCAAGTTCATTTGTACCTTAAAGAGGTTAACCTCATTGAATTCATATCTCATCAAGTTGCTATATGAATTTGAGCCCAATGAATTAGTAAGTCGAGCAAGGATGTCATTGGAATGTCATACATTTCAGTTCATTGTCGAGCGAGTGCTTGTTCTATGAGTTGTTCAGTTTCACTACAAGGAGTTTCATCCTCTGTTTAACCTACCATCTTTGATCTAGGGTTTTGAGAAGATAAATACTTGGAGGTTGAAGGTGTAAGCAAGTCAAATAGATTGGCCTTAGAGAATGTATGAACATGTATAAGTTTGTGTAGTGTGTAAGTAGTGTTTAAGTAGGCCAGCTGCATATTAGAATGCTATGATAAAAATTATCTATGTCTCTTAGGTATTCAACACAAGGATAACAGAGTCGACTAAACATGAGTCAAGATAAGTTATGGTAGAACCAAACAATAGTAGAAACCAACAAATTTAATTACCAAATATAAACCACTAAAAGCAATAGATAATAAACCAATCACATGAAATTCAAGTGAGGAATGAATAACGGAGAAAACCCAAGGGTGAAAGATCCATTTTTACTAAGCATTCATCTGTGGGGTGTTGGTCTCTTAAATTTGTAATCTAGACTTGATTCGAGTCATTCTAAGTTAAAACACTCATTTACATGAATGGAGGTCAAATGAAGGAGCCACGAGGAACCAATCTAGCCTTCTCTTTTTGGTCCCAACTTAGTGCAATTACAAATGAGGAACCCTTTTATATTCGAATTGCATGAATATATACAAATACGGGAGACGCTTGGGTGCCTACTCGCTACGTTTTAGTTATAAATAATAAGTTGCAATTTGATTGAGGAGAGAAACAATATTCTTCCCATATGTCAGCTAGAATTAACAGACTTCATTTCCACATTGGAATATTCCTAATTCCCTTTGAATGTTCAAAATCTCATCTGACGTGTGTTTGATTCATCAAATGTCATTGGGCATGTATGATGAACGAATATTGTAGAAGTTCACATGGGTTGACTTAGTTGATGGTTCGACTGATATGTAAGGTCAACTAAGTTGATGCAACTAAGATCTAACCAAGGAGTCAACCGAAACTAGGCACTAATCGATGGTGTCAGACAAGTCCTGGGATTGATCAAACATATATAAAAATAGTGTAGAATAGAATACTTGTTTGACCTTTCATTAACAATGAAGTGCAAGTTAAAGTGTATTTCTTTAAGAAATTGAATTGGGTAAATCCACATGGCACCCAACTATAAAAATACTCATAAAACTTAATTTGTTCTACCTTAGAATCCACCCAAGCTAATCCATGATATTACTCATTTAATAACTTAGGATTTACATGTAGTCTAGTAGCTTTTTATTGTAGTTTTTAGGGAATATTTCTTATAAACAGAACCAATCACATTACTTTCTCACCTAACAACACCAGGAGCACTTCAAGTTGAACATAGAGAGTATTGTGTACTAGTTATAGCCTTCCTAGGTTCTTTTATCATCTTAATAATTTCCTTCACTGACAATTCATGTATCATACAATTCCTGTAGGAGATCTTTAGTATGAGAATATAGATTCTTTTCCTAAAAATCTAACTAGAACCTTGTACAACAAAGTAACCATTATGTTTCTAAACATCAATGTGTAACATAATCTTTGGTTGAGAGCTAATCATTACTCCTTCTACATCCCCCGTACTCCTTCTATCTCCCCCGTACTCCCTCTATCTCCAATTATCCACTTTTCCCATTTTTGTGGAATATATAGTGTACAAAATCATATATTTAAGCACATTAATTGCAATCTTTACAATAGAGGATGAATTGTTTCCCAATTTCTTCAATAACAATGTCTTTATTATGTTTACTAGAATAGGCATAATATGGTGCAACCCGCGATGTGCAGTATCAAACCACTTTGTGATAAAACATGCATGATATATCACCATTGTAATTTCCATCATCCAAACTCATATATATAAACCCCAATACAACCCCAATGAACCACTGGATTCAAAACTATGAGCACTAGTTCAAATTTTCCACACAAAACATAGGGCTTACAACTCTTCCCAAACACTACCAGAGTCAATCAAATTCTCAAAATATCAGTTCAATGGACTCAAATAGACCCAAATATGACTAAATAACCCATTTATAGACTCAAAATAACTTCCAAGGAAGTAAGAAAGGCACCCTCTCAAGACTAGTAAGAAACTAGCTCAATTTTCCCACATAAGAATATTGTTTTTTTCAACTCAACCAAAACACATCCTAATTGATTCTAACTCTTATTAAAAACTTAAATAAGACTCAATTACATAAAAATAAATATAAATGAATCAATAACAGTCCACAAAGGACTTCTATTAAGGTTTTACAATCGGTATTGTAAATGGCATAACCATATGAGAAAGATTTATACATGGAATCAATGGCTACCTAAATGTGAACACCATATGAGGAAAACACTTGGATATCTATTATTCACTATATGGGAACATTAATTAAACTTATTAAAAAATTACATGGTTGTTACACAACTTTAAAATTATAAAATACTTAGTTACAATTGTACAAGTTCGAACCTCTACCAGAAGAGATACAAAATGGAGTAGATATGATAAAATGGGCATATCTTGATCAACCAGACACTGTTTTGCGTGAAAAAAAAGTGTTTCCCACTAGAAACAAAACTATAAATTCAATGGAGAAGGTATCACATCTCTAAAATTATTAGAAATGT